>JANHMN010000003.1:144377562-144395952 GCA_030674055.1 Rhabdomys pumilio
TATATATATATATATATATATATATATAGAGAGAGAGAGAGAGAGAGAGATGATGTAAATACACAATAATTTAAAAAGAAAAGGTCATTACTTTTATGAATTAAAGGGGGTTTGGAAGGATCCAAGGAGAAAGGGAGGGAGAGGGATGCAAATACAATACTTGCATATGAAATTTAATTTAAAAAGTCACATTCCCTTCAAAGGAAAAGATTTGAGGGTAATATGAATTGTTTATTTCACTTCTTCTTAATTGACACAGAGAAATTCGAAGGGCTTTTCCATAAACTGGAAGCATTCCAACAGCAACAATAAGAGACCACTTTGGGAAATTAAAATTAGCTTGGCAAACAAGCACAGGCTTAGAGTGAGAGAGCAGGGAGAGACGGTGCGATGGGGCAATAAATTCCAATTAAGGAAATTCTGTTGTTTATGTGATTTGAATTTTGTTTTTTAACATAAATTGTTTCTTTTCCCAATGGAAATGTTTGAGCTAATAGGCCCTTTCCTGTCAGCAGAGAGAGCTCCAAGTGATTTGCTTGGGCTCCTCTTCTTTATCTAAAGCCATGTGTGGCTGCCTACCAATAATTTACATCATCAAAATCTGAACTCAGCTTTCCCTAGGGGAGTAGTCTTTTGCACAGCTATAAAAGTTTGCCTGTTTTGTTCCTTTTTTTAAAAGGTTGACAAAAGCCTGGATAAACAGTTCTCAAAGTCTGAGGCTCCTTAAGGCCTATAGCAAGTCACTGGTCATCCACCTGAGAACTGCTGCGTTTAGAGATCTTACATTGGCTGTCACCTCTAAAAAGTTAAATATTTTTGTCAAAAATATTGTGATTAATAAACTGAAGTCCACCCCTGCAGGAACCGTTCCTACAGCTGAGACATTGTCCCATCCTGCTTCTGTTTGTAGTGGCTGATGGTCACTCAACAGGCAGCCATTTTGGTGCCATGGGGAGTGATGAAGGATTTGTGGGTTAAAAGGTAGCTTGTGAAGGCTTGTTTTGACAGTGTTCTTAATGAATGCAGAAGCCACTACCGTTAGCTGCGGTGATATAGCAGGTACAGTTTTTATGGGCAAGCTCCATGTATTATAGACTCACCAGAGAGTGAGTGGGCAACTCACAGAGAAAAGATGGCTGAGCTGTTTAAGGTTCCTCATCTCAAGGGAGGGAAAGATACCAGCAGAAGAAGCTGGGAAACAGCAGAGAGAAGACTGTCAGCAAGGTGAATGGTCTGAAATTTATATTTTACTGTTTATATATTGGGGTTTGTTTGTTCCAGAGAGGAGTGATTAATGGCACCAAAAAAATAGCAAGAAAAAAAGTGGGTGTCTGCCAACTTCAGGTAGTGAGTTCAGTTCAGGTGAGACTTTATGAACTTGGTCAATAGAGTTTTCTCCATTAGTTTCATATGTTTGAGATGCCATTCTAGATCCTGGGGATGCAGAATGCATATAACAGTGAAGGGCTGTCTGCTTTGTTCTCCTCAGAGGCAGGTGTGGTGCTGGGGACAGTAGTGGTAGAAGGAGACAATAAAGGATCCAGAATGAGAATAAACTTGTTTTGGATAGTGACATCATATGTGCAGTAGATTATGTCAGTGGAACACTTTCTGCTGGAACAGGTGGTATGTTGAAGAAGGCCTGTCTTCTGGTCTCACAAAAGTAGTGTATGACAGGAAAATCTAGGAGTAGGATGCTAGAGAAATGGCATTTCTCAAGGCCTTATAGCAAGAGCAAGCTTGACACACTCAAGACCAAGCAGGTTGCACACAGTTGTAATTCTAGCATTTGAAAGAAATGGACGAGAGAGGTTCAGGAGTTCAAGGCCATCCTTGACAATGACCACCCCGACTCATAAGACCTGTCCTGTCCCCCAAAACAGGAAAACAAAGATTTATCCAGTCAAGTAGGGATTGGTATAGGATGAAATGATGGGGATACGTAGCAACCAGTGACTAAATACATTATTCCAAAGAACAAGGTAAGTAGAGCCACTGTCCATGAGAATTATCTAACTGCTCACAAAGCATAACTTGACAAAAAGAAGTGGAATGCTAACTGGTTTAAATGTAGCATCTTAAAACCTACCTGTTGTTTTAAATACAAGAGAATTGAACGTTCTTAAGTTTTAAAGAAAAGCGCTGACAAGGAAGAAAATTGATACCTTCTTGTTCCATGACCATTAGTAATCTATTCTTGCCATAAAGCACAGAACCAACCACTCTGCAGTGGCATTAATCTCACACAGAAGGGCTTTGCCTGCCGAGAGAACATATGGAATCCCCTGAAAGCTTCAACTCTTCCGCTTGAAGCCAATTTGTAAAAACCAAGAATGATATCACATAGACATTGCTGTGCTCATGCTGGCATTTGGATTTTCTAAAATAAAGATGAATTTTAAAGGCATCTAGGCTAACTTATTTGTTTTATATGTTTTATAGGCAGGAAAGCTGAAACCCAGAAATACTTATTTGGCTAAGTTCAGCAGGCTGAACAGTGTGATACAGAGTCGTGATTCTGTTTCCTAGCTCTTGATCCAAGGACCTTTTCACTAGAGAAGACTATGCCTCCTACATTTGACATCACAGACTTCACCAATGGAGGGAGGGAGAGAGGCATGGATGGATGGATGGATGGATGGATGGATGGATGGATGGATGGATGGATGGATGATGGATGGATGGATGATGGATGGATGGTTTATTCACTTACTGTACAAGAAAGACCAAGTATTGGGCAGTCAGTCATTGGACAATAGACCCACTTAGGTGAAGATGAAAACAGACTGTAAAGTACCTATTTCTGCATCCCTACCACCACAGTATTTTCTCAGCTGGGAGTACTTCAGTGTTCAGCAATATTTAACATGTCCTTTGTTACCAGGTTCTATTTTAGATACCAGGGATATAACACTAGTGAGTGAAACAGACAAAAACAAGCATCCAGTGAGTTTACATCTCAAAAGAGGAAGACAGGTCTACTAAGAGCCAAACAAAGCATTGTTCCAAATCCTCAAACCATGACTTGGCTTTCTTACCTTTAACAATCCCCTACTCCCCTCAATGGCTTCTTTGCTTTCCCCTTTGCCCTCCAGTCTCTACCCAACATGTGCATAATCTTTGGAAAACATCAAATGTGAGTTGTCTTTGCTTAAAATCCTTGACTTATATCTCATTGCCTCTGAGGAAAATCAAAATTCATCCCCATTTTCCTCAAGCTTTGTGTCATATGGTCCTGCTGCACACAGGATCAACTCGTTCCTCCACTTCCGCATCAACCTTTGGCAGTCCTGGGTTCTTCATGCAAGTTTATTCTACTCTCTGGGTTACTTTGAGGTCAGAATATGACAAAGCTAATTATCTCTCACTGTACAGGAATGTAAACTGAAATGTAACCTTATTAATGCACCAGACTTCCCACGCTAACCTCCCTTCCACTTGTGTTCTTTCTCGTCACAGGGTTTATTCTGGATGGCATTTGTCAGTGTTATAAATCCTCTTTAAATTGATTTATTTACTTACTATTTCTGTTCACTAACCTGCAACTCCTTAAAAATCCACAGAATGGTCTGTCCTGTGGAAGGTTTGATTACTAAGGCTGAAAACACTGTCCAACATGCAGAAGTTTTAACATTTGTTTCGTGAGACAACTGGTGACTGAATTTATTAATGAATAGTGAATTGCCCTTCCCTTGATACCATATCATTCGTCGGAAAACAAAATGTGGAGACTGACATGTCACTTCTAGAAGTCCAGAAGCTGACTCTTCACTGGGATTCTTACCTTTGCCAGTAGGTCTCCAACAGTGGGGTGCTGTCAATCCATAGCCTACGGCACCTCATTTAATTTCCTTTCTTTCCTGTTGGTTACGTCTTGTATCCTTTTTACAAAGGGAAATCTTCCTGATTCATCTTCTCATTCACCATAATGTGGAAGAAACAAGGACAGTAGCTAGGTGACATACAAGTACTTTACTGGGGCTAGCGAGGTATGAAACGCCAACTGCTCGTTATGTTTGTCCTATCACAGTCCACTGGAAGAGTCAGGCATGTAGAGAGCCAACCTACACTTCATGTGCATGGTGTATGTTTAGTCTAGGAGAGACTAGAGAGGAGTCACAACACTCAAATGCAGTGTGCACACTCACAAAGAAGCACCTATGATTTACTTAGAGCTCAGTTGGACTGTATTCATTCCACGCATCCCCTTCTCTTAGAGATCGTGTGGGATATAGGCAGTGTTCTGAGCCCTTCTAGTTTGACTCCAATTACTGTGATGAACACTGGGACCCAAAGCAACTCAGAATTTGAAGGGTTTATTTCAGCTTCCAAGTTAGAGCCCATCATGAAGGGAAGTCAGGTCTAGAACCTGGGAGGAACTAA
Source organism: Rhabdomys pumilio (assembly GCA_030674055.1). NCBI lineage: Eukaryota > Metazoa > Chordata > Mammalia > Rodentia > Muridae > Rhabdomys > Rhabdomys pumilio. The sequence continues at coordinate 144,381,946 of JANHMN010000003.1, forward strand.
AGCAGGAACTGGCTTGCTCTTCCTGGCTTGTTCTGCCTGAATTCCTATACAACATAGGCTCATCTTTCCAGAAGTGGCACCACCCACAGTGTCTTGGGCCCTCCCCTGTCAATTATTAATCAAGAAAATGTCCCACAGTCATTCCTAAGAGCTAATCTGATAGAAGCTTTTCTCAATCGAGGTTCACTCTTCCCAGGTGACCTAGCTTGTATCAACTTGACAAAAAACTGACTAGGACAGTCCTATTCACGTGACTTTCATAAACATCACTGGACTCTGTCATTGATACACATGTGTGAAGAAATCAAAACCAATTAACTTTCTAAGCATCTCATGGCCAGTGAACAATGTAACTGGGCTTCAAGCTGAGGTGGCCTTGGCTCTGGCACCAGGCTCCTTGTCAAGTTTGAAGACTCCAGATGTCAAATGATTTAACATCAGACTTGAGGAAAGAGGGGAAGTGTATTGGTTGAAAGTAGAGAGGGAAAATTACATACTGGTCAGAAAGAACACAGTTGTGTGTCTGGATATGTTTCAGAGGCAGCAAGCAGTCAGTAGGGCTAGAGCAGAAGACCCAACTGAGAGTGATGGCAGCCATTTTATCAGTGAAAACATACAAATCAAAGTTAAAAAATTGGTCAGCCTTGAGGTAGCTAATATATACTTAAAGAATCCTCCCCACCCCGTGTGTGTATGTGTGTATGTATGTGTGTGTAGCTAATATATACTTAAAGAATCACTCTACCTCATATGTGTGTGTATGTATGTATTATGTATGTATGTGAACATGCTTACCCATGTGAGTGCATGTAGAGGCCAGAGGTAGATATCAGGTATCTTTCTCCACCCCTCTGCACCTTAGTTTGAGACAGTGTCTCTCAGTGAACTCAGAGATCACTGCTGCAGCCAGATTGGCTGGCCAGTCTTCCTGCTTCCCCGTCTCAAGCACTAGGGTTACTGGAGTACACCGCTATGCTCAGCTTTCCTTAGGTGTTGGGGTTCAATGGTACACCTTCAAGCTTCCACTGCAAAGACTTTCCTAACTGAGCCATCGCCGCATCCCTAATCAGAAAAGCTTTTAAGACAGTATGAATTACATGATGATACTTTCAAGGCTTCTCTTAAGTCAAAAGGCAAATGCTGGACTATTTCTAGTACCTTACAGCTTTAGTGTGGTACTACCTGACCTCTGGTTTGTAAACTGTTTAAAAATTGCATGTGTGACCATGTTGAGAGTCACCATTTCACCTAAATTATCACAGTGTATCCCAAATGTTAGAGGCATGCAGGCTGTTAATAGAAGTTCATGGAGATATTGGGAGCTTTTGATTAATGGTCTCAAGTATAAAAAGGTTTTAATTTTTTGGCAAAGGGAAATGCCTATGTTTGTCAGTAGTTCTTAAGGTCTTAGTTTTCAATGGAAATTCAGAGCCACCTAGTGACCAAAAAAAGTATTTAATATACAAAACTAGATAAGAAAAAGCTTCCAGTAAAGAGAAAAGCAATCGCTTATGCCTGGTCGTCGGTGCCCAGGGATGAAGATATACAAGGGCAGATCTACAAAGTGAGACCTGCTACACACTAAGGAGAATACGCCTCTTGTTCCTTTCGTGGTTAGAGACCCTACACATAAATTTGAGATTGTATGTACAGTTAAGCTTTGCAGTGCTTTGCTACAGATGACATGTTCTGAATGGCACATGTATGCCCAACACAAGTATAAGCAACCTTTCCTCACAGATACAAGTTGCCTTCCTTGGAGTCTGCTACTGTGAAGAAGCCTACATGCTTTGTGTCCTGGGAATAGGGATGATGGAACAGAAGCTGTACTGAAGATACATCTCAGGCTGGCAGACAGGAAGGCATGGGAGAGTTCCAAATGTCCCAGATGAGGCTCCTGGTTTCTGTCTAATTTTGAACAGGAAGATTCAAAGAGTTGTACTCAGTTTGGCTTACCTACCTATTGCAAAATTCTGCCGAGTCTTGATAGGTACACATTTCTTGCTGGGCATGGGTGCAGCGAGTTTCAAGTGTGTTGATGCAGCCAGGGCTTTTAACTTGGTTACAGTAAAGTCCTTCATCTAGAAGGATACAGTAGGAGATGAAGGGGGACAAATGAATACTGTGTTGATTAAATACATTAAAGATAGACTCAGACACCAAAATGTGTTGGTATCTCATTAAGGAAAGAAACCTCATTACTTCCTGAATTCATTTGACTGAGAGCAAGCCCAAAATGAACTCTCCACTTCTTTTCCCATATCTTCTATCTGTAATGTGTGGTTTCTGGTTTGTCTGTAGTCTGTATGTATTTAATATTCCTCTCTTGCCAATGTCTGTGTCTTATCCTTGTGCCTGCCTGATGCATAACTGTGAATGCTACTGTTCCTAACAAAGGCCTTTTGCTTTGTATTTATTAAATAGCAAAGAAAGCGTCATGTGGGGGGGGGGGGACATGTTACAGAATCTTTAACAGAGTTTTACAAGGGGTTGAGCTCTGTGCTCCAGCTAATCCCTACTGACCCTTGGGCGCTCAGTGCTATAAGCAGATGATTCGCAAATGATATCATATGTTGTTTGCAGGAGTTAAGGCAGGTAATTGTTGTATAAAGTATTTTTATGATATTTGTTATATATAGTTGTTTTTCTATCTATTTGCTGCTTTCAGCAAATGATGGTCATAGCACACAGGTATTGCTCTCTGAGTCAGGGGCTGGGAAGAATACGTAATTTAAGATTAGATATACATATTATCTTAGGTTATAAAAACTGACTACCTGGGAAATCCAAAGCAAGTCAGGTTGAGTGTTATGTTGTTCTCTTAAAAGCAGTTTAGACAAACAGGCTGAGTACACTGAAGAACAACAGTCTAAAGGCTTAAATGATCTCAAGGTGTATTATTAATTGGCTTTGAGATCCAGCAGAAGTTCCAGTCTCTTGGAATTTAAAAGATATTTCTATAATGATGCATTGTCACAGTGTGAGAAAACAGTCCCAAGTGCCGTTCTGCCGGCTCCTTACCTGGCCTTTAGAATGGACAGTATAAGGTGGGAACAGCCTCAGACGAAGGTCAAAAACTGATGATCTCTAGCCGTGTAACTCTCTTACTATTTTGTGCTAATAAGTGCTGATGTCTTACTATTCTGTGGCTAAATGCTGCTGGTTTCAGGTAATAAACTCCTGCGGGCAGCAGAAGAGGATTAAGATGAAGGAAAAAAAAAGACTTAATTGCTAGGGCTGTTTTCTCTTTGGTTCAAGAGAGAGAAAAGAAAGGAAAAGAAAGAAAACCATCTGCACAGACAACAAACACACACACACACACACACACACACACACACACACACACACACGTTGGTCAAGCCCAATCATCTGTCTCATCAACTGCACATACATATACCTACATATGTATATATGTACATACATACAGGCAAACAGACACATACATATATACATTTGGTGAATAGGGCTGAGCCACAAATGCCACACTTTATTTCTTCTTTTTGGCCTTCTTATGCCTTCTTAGACAAAAAAAAATCTTTAGAAAATTACCTCATAGATAAAATGTTACACACAAGTGTAATTACAGAAGGATGTCAATAGTAAGTTCAAAGCAATGTTTCATTCTATAAGCTCAGTATAAGTTCAAAGCAACAGTTTCACATGGGCTCCCCTTTTCGTAGTCCACACCTGTGGCTTCATCCTTGAATGAATGACCTAGAATGAATGCTTTTCCTTGATAATAAGTTTGTCCCAAGCCTATTTCTCTTTTTAGTATAATAGTGAAAGTTCATTGTATTCTTTATTATACAGCCTTTACTTACTCCCATGATGAATGGGCATATTCTATTCTGGATTCTAACTTTATTACATTTTTCTGGCAAAATAAATAAAACCATCTCCTAAAACTTTCTTCCTAAAATTACTTGAATCAAATAAGGAATCTTATAAAAGCATTAACTCGTCTAAATAGCATTAATACATGAAAGTGCATTTTCATGTTGATCTGCAGAAAATCTTCCCAATAGGGTGGCCTGATGCCCAGGAATCATTAGGCTGTGTGATAGTGGCAGGAAGGGCATATTAGCAGTAAAATGCAATCCTGGGATGAGGTCTCTAAGGACCCTGCATTTTCAGAGCTCACCCATAGCAGGCCATGCAAACATGGTGAACCATCTCCAGAAAATTTACTTGTATGCATGCCTTAGTCTTTCTTAGATGGCTTCTGACACCTGTCCTATGATATTATGATTGACATAATATTGGTAATAGAAATAAAGATACCAGGAAAGTAGCTGATGGTGAAAGTTTGATGATGAAAGTTGATGGTGAAGTTGATGTGATGGTGGAAGTTTGAGTTTGATTCTAACACTCACCCACCCATTTATTCATTCATTCATTCATTCATCCAGCCATTCACTCAACCATCTATTTACTCGTTCAAGCATGTAGAATGCCTACCAGGTGATAGGTTGGAGGCTGCAGCAACACCTACAGACTGCAGCCAGCCAACTGCAGCTCTGGTCTATACTCAGCAGCCACATTACATCCAAGTGACAAGTTCTTTGTCAGTATACACCTTATCTAAATCAATTTATTTAATCCCAAAGTGGTAATTGGAACACACACACACACACACACACACACACACACACACACACAACATTGAGGCAGTGGGACTGGGATTCTAGTGTTTCCTTCAAAAATGTGTCATTAAAATTTTCCCCACCAAACAAACCCCAGGACCACATGGTTTTAGTGCAGAATTCTATCAGACCTTCAAGGAAGACCTAACACCAATTCTCTTCAAACTATTCCACAAAATAGAAACAGAAGGAAACTAACTAATTCATTCTATGAAGTCACAATCAGGCTCATACCTAAGCCTCACAAAGACACAAAAAAGAGAAAGAAAACTTTAGACCAATCTCCCTTATGAATATCAATGCAAAAATGCTCAATAAAATTATTGCAAACTGAATCCAAGAACACATCAAAACAATCATCCATCATGATCAAGTAGGCTTTATCCCAGGAATGCAGGGATGGTTCAATATTTGGAAATCCATCAACGTAATCTACTATATAAACAAACTAAAAAAAAAAAACCCACATGATAATCTCACTAGATGCTGAGAAAGCATTTGACAAAATTCAAAATCCCTTCATGGTAAAACTCTTGGAAAGATCAGGAATTCAAGGCCCATACCTAAACATAGTAAAAGCAATATACAGCAAGCCAGTAGCCAACATCAAACTAAATGGAGAGAAATTTGAAGAACTCCCACTAAAATCAGGTACTAGACAAGGCTGCCCACTCTCTCCCTACCTATTCAATATATTACTGGAAGTCCAAGACAAAGCAATTAGACAACAGAAAGAAGTCAAAGAGATACAAATAGGAAAGTAATAAGTCAAAATTTCACTATTTGCAAATGATATGATAGTATACTTAAATGACCCTAGAACTTCTACCAGAGAACTCCTAAACCTGATAAACAACTTCAGCAAAGTGGCTGTATATAAAATCAACTCAAACAAATCAGTAGCCTTTCTCTACTCAAAGGATAAACAGGCTGAGAAAGAAATTAGTGAAATGACACACTTAACAATAGTCACAAATAACATAAAATACCTTGGTGTGAATCTCACCAAGCAAGTAAAAGATCTGTAGGACAAGAATTTCAAGTCTCTGAAGAAAGAAGTCAAAGAAGATCTCAGAAGATAGAAAGATCTTCCATGCTCATGGATTGGCAGGATTAATATAGTAAAAATGGTCATCTTGTCAAAAGCAATCAACAGATTCAATACAATCTCCATCAAAATTCCAACTCAATTCTTCATAGAGAAAAAAAGAGCATTCATTTGGAATAAGAGCAAATTCATTTGGAATAACAAAGCCAGGATACTGAGAACTATTCTCAACAATAAAAGAACTTCTGGGGGAATCACCATCGCTGACCTCAAGCTGTACTACAGAGCAATAGTGATTAAAAACTGCATGTATTGGTACAGAGACAGGCAGGAAGATCAATGGAATAGAATTGAAGATCCAGAAATGAACCCACACATCTATGGTCACTTGATCTTTGACAAAGGAGCTAAAACCATCCAGTGAAAAAAGGACAGCATTTTCAACAAATGGTGCTGGTTCAACTGGAGATCAGCATGTAGAAGAATGCAAATCAATCCATTCTTATCTGAAATGTAAATAAAATATCCAATAAAAAATAAAATATGTTAGATCAACACCTCTTGGAATGTTTTAATGATACATAGGGAGCTTATGAATTTCAAGAATGCTGCTCTGCTGAGCGTTGATGTGGTAGATACTGCAGAAAAAGTTTCCCATGGCCTGAGGTCAGTATTTCTATTTTGGTCAAGCTTCAAGAATGACATATATAGCTTGATCATGCTAGCCCTTTTTATTCTGGGAATACTTTTGATCCTGGCCATTGTGTTAAAGCTTTTCTTCAACAACATCAACATGTTGGCAGCCAAGTACATGGCTTGAACCTGAAAATGGACCCCCAGACAGAGTTATTAAATTAACAGACTGGCAAGCAAAGGGCAGGTAAGATTATGCACAGAGCCTTAACAATCTAAGACAGAAGTGTATTGCTTTTGATAATGCATATTCCATGATGGGTAAGGATGGCATTCTTGTCAGACTGACCTAAGACAGGCTCAGTCTTGTTAATGAAATAAAAAGGGGGGAGAGGTGGAGAGCTTTGGGAGTTGCTTGGCAAGAAGCTGACATGGACCAAGGACAACGAAATGGGCTGCTTGGCAGGAATATGACATTATTGGCCAAGGACAAGGAAATAGGTTTCAGGCAAGAATCTGACATTAGGCTAGAACAAAGAAGTAATTTCAAAAAGCAATCTAAATTTTAGGCTAGAACAAAGAAGTAATCTCAGGAAGGAACCTAGATATTAGGCTAGAACAAAGAAGTAATTTCAAACAGGAATATAAGTTTTAGGCTAGAACAAGGAAGTAGACTTCAGACATGAAAATGACTTTGGGCTAGGGCAGGGAAGTAGGCTCAGATACTTTGGTCATCCTGATAAGCCTTTAGAAACAGTGATCACGGGAGTGTTCACGTAACTGGGTTTAATGCCTTGCTTTTTCTTTGACTATTTGTGTTTATTGTATTGCTTGTTCCTTGACTATTTGCATCTATTGTATTGCTAGACCCTTAACCTAGAACTGACCTTAATACATGCATGAAATCAAAATGGTATAAAAGCATAAAAGAGGAGGAGGGATTGGATAGGGAGTTCTAAGGATGGGAAATGGGGGAAGAGGATGACATCTGTATTGTAAATAAATAAAATATCCAGTAAAAAATGTGATCCCAATTACCTACTCTTTCTCTAGGTCCCATCCCCTAATGCTCCATCACCTCCTAGCAGCACCACAAGGTGAAGACAGAGCTTTAACACATGAGTCTTTGTGATACTTGAGATACAAACTTAGCATATATGTCACTATGACAAAATATAACTTATAAACCAGGCACAATAAATGATTAGCTATAATGACAGAGTAAATCTTAGTAACCTGAAAATGTTTCTTTCCTCCTAAATTGAAAACTTTCACCTTTTCTCTCTCTCTTTTTAAAGATTTATTTATTTATTTATTTTATGTATGTGTCACTCTTTTCAGACACACCAGAAGATGGCATCAGATCCCTTTACAGATGGTTGTAAGCCATCATGTGGTTGCTAGGAATTGAACTCAAGACCTCTGGAAGAGCAGTCACTGAGCCATCTCTCCAGTCCTCTCACCTTTTCTCTTTAAAGGAAGCCTTTTGCAGCTTCCTTGACAGATACAAACTACCACTACTAAGTAAATCAAGGGTTATTTGAACACAAGAACTGCAATGGTGTAATAACAGGTAGATGCTGGGTTGCTACAGATAGGCTGAATCATGGGAGGACAGGGATGAGGCAAGGAGTGAGGGATGAGGAACAGACTCGTGTGCAGCTTAAAACTCATCATCTGTTTATTTCCGAAGTTTTTCATTTAATGTTTGCAGATGGTTAAGAAAGGTGGAAAATGGAATTGATGTTTCCTATTTTATTTTGTTGATTTCTAAAGGAAGCAATGGCAAGCCAGAGAGATGCTATGACGAGTTTTCCAGTCATACAAGAGCTCAGGCAGGCAGGCTTCCATAGTGCATCTCCATTAGACCTCCCTGGTTGTCTCCAGGGTGGAAGACTAACACAAGAAGGGAGCAGCAGCCGGACCCCTCACCCCCACATTCCCACCCCCTTGCTCAAGCACCACCTCAGGGCTAGGATAGTCTGCATCTAAAGGGGAGCATTCTCTATGCCCAGTCTGCTTCCCCAGCACACACCTGCTCCACTAGAACATGACAGCCTCTACTGGCTTATTCTACCTGCCCCTGACTCCTTCCCACCCACACACACAGTCTTCATAGCCTTAATCTCTGTCTGACTAAGGTTTTGTATGGAAATGTAGAAGGACCAGCTTTGACTTTGAGTCTTTAACCATTTGCTGTCTAAATGTTTTGTGCTCAGATGTACCAGGTATAAGAATTCCCTGGGATGGTGGCCTTCTCATCCTTAAGTGATACACACCATCCAAATTGTGCAGAGGCTTAAGTGAGGGGATGAAATACGATGACCATGTTACATGGCCTACTGAATTCATGGGTGTAAGATGCCTGCATCCTTCCTAACCCCATGCAGCCATGCAGCCATCTCCCCTGAGGTTCCTACTTTACTGACTCTGCAACATTAAGCAAAGCCCCTCAACCTCTCCTGGGCAGTAGGCACAAGGAACACACACAGAGTCCACTAAAAGCAAATTAGCCTTGCCCAGGCAGTGGGAGAACCCTCACCTGCTCTTGCATTTCACCCAGGCACACTTGGTTCCAAAAGTTCACTGCAGTCCCCAAGCTACAAACACCACATTTACAGGAAAAAAAAAAAAAAAACGCACCTAGAGGTATACTTGTTTGTATTTCTTTTACACTTAGATTATTTAAAAAGCTAATTTTTTTTACTTCTTTTGCTATTTTTCTAAAGAAGTTTTGTAAGTTTTGTAAGAAAAAAAATAAACTTTGTATTTTGCTTTAATTTCCTGATTGTAGCTAGATATTTACTGAAAGAAAAATATTAATAAGAAACATTTTTCTAAATTTGCAAAACTAAACCAATGTAAGCAAAATCAAGAAAACAAATGTTCAGATGATATTTTACATAGGCTCCCAATGCATACTTTTGAAGTCATTAGAGCTTAGCACCAAGATTTTAGTTACAATTTATGAACAAATGCCATTTTCCCTCAATTTTCACAATATGTGATACCCAGCAGACTAGCACAGAATCCCCTGGAGCGATGGTTAAATATGACTTCCTGGGCTTCTCCTTATATCTCTGGCCAATGGGCTCAGGCATCTGCATTTTTGATGTGTTCTTTAGGTGAGACTTTGTGAGCGTGTACTCTTGTATGTATTCTACAAGCTGTAACCTTAGCTATGGCATAAGAAGCAAAGTTTGCTTTTCCTTAATAGATGCCCTCACGTTCATTGAGCATTCTAATGACTTTATCAGGAGCTTGTCATTCCGCTGGGGTTCATCGCCGCTTTAGACTGTAAACTCAGGCTAGTTTACAGCTCCTTAGGTTTCAGAAACTTCTATCTGAATCCAACATTGGGCCAGTTACGGATTTACATAGGACTAAAAAAGCAGTTTGCAACAACGACCACAGCTCAGAATGCAGCTAAGCAAGCTATAAGTCTTCTCTTTTGAGTTTGCCAGTCTGCAGTCTTTCTTATTCCTGCAGTGGTGCATCTAAATATTAACTAATTAATCTAGCTTGTAATATTCACAGTTAGTCTCATTGAATGAGGTGGGAGTGGGTCAGATCTGTAGATCATCCAAATGCAAATAACTAGCATTTGTTTGTAGGTGGAACCAAATGATTATAAATGAGTGGTGGCTGTCTCCTGGGCTTGGACATAAAGGTCTTGTAAACGAGTTGTATCAACAAACGGCTGTTGGGAAAATACTATTATGGAGTAATAGCTGCTATTAAAATCCATTAGCAATCTTGATGGCCTGTTTGAATTTGATGCATCATTTGCTTTGAATAGCGTTTCTTCCTAAAGTTTTGCCATAGAATTTATGCAGATTGATAGGCGGTCTTGGTGACATTGGGGAGATTAATACCGATTAGACACTGTGCGGCTAATCCAGCCCAGAGATCTGCTGCAAATCTCACACTTAAATATGACAGAGGAGAAAATATACAGCCCAGAAACCCCCACCCCAGGGTCTCTTAGTGTGAAACAGCCTTTCAGTTTCCATGACAACCAATCACAAACTTTAAATGGGTCCTTCGTTTTCCACTTCTTAATATCCTGGCTTTCCCTCATCCTATTACCTATTGGAGACTCCAGAGAGCCCTCTAGGGAGGCCACAATGCCCTCTGGACACAGCTTGGCAGAGAGCATTTGATGCCTAATGAGATTTTCGTAAAATGCTTGAGTTAGCAAAGAGTACAGCTGTTGGGAAAGTGGAGGAAGCTTTGCCACCCAGCCTAGTGCTTGCACCCAGGTGCTCCAGCTGCACTCCCCAACCCCCACACAGACTGCATCCCACCACTCCCCTCACCCTACAGCATGGTAAGTCAGCTCCTCTTCTCCTTCTTCTGCTTTAACTCTCTTCCCTCACACACCCTTGGAACAACTTAGCATCTTGTGTGCTAAACAAATTAGGACTGCAAATCTTTAGAGGATGGAAGCTTAACATGCTTATATCCCAGAGTCTAGTGAATGGTATTCACTTACATCTGACCTGCCCACCAACATCTGTGTGTATGCTTCTTTATTTATTTATTTATTTATTTATTCATTCATTCATTTGTTCATTCATTCATTCAGTAAATTAGTATCTATTAATATCTGCCATGGAACAGCCAGTATTTTTGACATCAAGGACACAGTAAGAATATGACAAAGTCCCGTTCATCATCACAGACCTGGCATTCTGTTGGGTACAGGGTGGATGGATATTCAAGTAATAAACAGATATGCAACATTGCAGGGTGAAGTTAAAAGATGAGTAAGTGGTGAAGTGAAAGAGGCGGGACAGGAAGCTTTAGGAGATTTAAAAACAAAGGTGATGGATTTGTGAAAGGCCCCCTGTAATTGGCCAGATGAAAAACAAGTATCTGAACTGCCAGGAGAGCCTTAGCCATTCAAGGACCAGAAGACAGGAAGTGAAAGGCCTGTAAAGTCCACAAAGAAGCTCAATTAATGTATGAAACCTCCAAGAGTCTTAAAAAATTAAGCTTAGAAAACAAAAAAGACTTCCTTGCCAGGACTGGAGGGAAGGTTCACTGAGTACTTGGCATGTGAGCATGGGGGCTGTAGTTTGGATCCCTAGAACCCACTTAAAAAGCCTGGCATGTGGCAGTCACCTATAATCCCAGTGCTAAGGAGGGGATGAGGAATAAGCAACGAGGTTCCCAGGGGCTCACTGGCCAGCAGTATAGTGTAAAAGGAGTTCCAGGTTCAGTGAGAGACTCCATCTCAAAAAACATAAGGTGGAGAGCACTAAAGAAACAACACCAGATACTGACCCCTGGCTTCCACATTTGCACACAAGGGTGAGCATACATCCACATGTACCACACATAATAAATTAAAAAAATCTTTTTTTAAAGAGTGAGAGATAAGTCCATTGGTACATGATTCAATAGGATATGATAGGAGGTTTGTATGGAATACACCACTTCTTTCCTGATAGTTCAAATGACCAAGGCCAAACTTTAGAAATTTTAAACGTTGCCCAAATAGTGGTTGAAAAAATGGCTCCGAAGTTAGGAGTGATTGTTGCTTGTGCAGAGTCCCAGAATTCAGTTCTCAACACCTGCAATGAGAGGTGCACATCTACCTCTAACTGTAGCCCTAGGAAATCTGATACCTTTTTTGGCTTCTGTAGGCAGCCATTCATATGTGTATGCACATGCACAGAAACATGTACTTCAATAAATATATGTTTTTAAGGAGTTGCCAACATGATTCTCTAAAATACACTGAGGTACTGAGAGCTGTGGCTCTCAGGACCAGGTTTGCATTCAGGTTGCAGCCCTGTGGAGAGCAAGAAATTGAATGCTGGGGAAGTTGAATGCTGGAGAGAGCAAAGGCTGTCAACAAAACAGGGAAAGAATACAAACACAGCAGCCCCTTCCAGGCACAGTAACATGTGTTGATAATCACCTCGGCTGGCAGGCAAAAGATGGAGGATCACAGACCCAAGGCCCTTTTGAGCTAGCAAGGCCTGGTCATTAAAACCACTAAGATAAGACAAACAAACAAACCAAAACAGACAGAAAACACCAGCTCCCAGCTTCTGCCGCAGAGCAGCATACATGCAAGTGAACAGAAAGAAGAGTTGACTTCACATACCACAGGTGGGGCTGCAACACCAGCTGACCAGGCCACTGAAGCAGTGTCACAGGCATGACTCCCATACTTGGCCACCACCTTTCCCTGCTGTCACTCTGACTCATGAGTTAGAATGCCCCAGACATATGAAGAACTCAAAGAAACAAATCATTCAAACAACACATCATATCATCATTCGCCAAGCAAACAGAATGAATGGTGCTTCTTAAAAGAAGACACAGCCACCAAGGATGCAAACCAAAACTGAATTGAGAGTCCATCTCACCCTAGTTAAAATGTCTGTCCTTAAAAAGACAACAACACGGACTGGAGAAATGGCTCAGTGGATAAAGCCCTTGACAATCAGACAGAGCATGCGTCTGTACTTCTTGTGAGACAGGGAACACACAGGGGAGCTTGTGGGTCAGTTAGCCTCTGTACACAAGGTAGAAAGTGAGAACAGATACTGAGTCTGTACACACACACACACACACACACACACACACACACACACACCCACACACACACACACACGATGGTAGGGAGAGAGAAAGAATGCAAAAACAACAAATACGGGTAAGGATGTGGGGAAAAAGTCTTTATATATTGCTTCTGGTAATATAAATTAGTCCAATGACTATGGAAATAAATAAAGAAGTTCCTTAATAAACTAAAAAGTAGAACCATATGACCCATCTGTACCACCCCTGGGAATGTATGCAAAGGAGTCTGTCAGCATATAACAGAGATACCTTCAAGCCAATGTCTATTGGAACTCTATTGACAATGGCTAAAATATGAAACCAGCCAGTAGATATCCATCAACTAATGAACGCTTAAAGAAAATGTTACATATACACATAGTGGAGATTTCTTTAACCATAAAGAAGAATTATATCATTTTCAGGAAAATATGTAAAATTGCTGATTATTAGGTTAATTGCTGATTATTAAGTTAAGTCAAAAAAAAAGCACCATATTTTTTCTCACATATGAACTGTAATAAGATTTTCCTACCTTTAAATACCTAAATATTCATTGTTGTTATTAATCTTTTATTCAGGAAACTAAAAGTCAGTGGAGGAAATGTAAAGACATAATTTTGCTTCCATAGAGAGTGAAAGCTTTCTCATATCATAGCCAAAGATGGAATGAGCCATCTCAGATGGAAACGACTTTTTTATCTACAGAAGCATTCAGCCCAAGGCTCATGACTAACCATCAGAGTGAGGCTGAAGGAACTGAAGAATTGACTGAGGCAGGAGGCCCTGGTCTAGTACTGCCCAATACAGATCAACAAAATGTCCCAGAAAAGAGACAGACTGAGCATAAGAGGCTGAGAGGAGCTGATGAATGAGATCATGGAGCAGAGCCAGCAAATGGTTTACAGGTAGAGATGCCTGCTACCATGCCTCATATCTATTCCTCACCATATGGTACCACATATATACTCTCTCAGTTCTACTCCTGGGACTCATAGAGTGGAAAGAGAAAAACAAGTTAAAAGTTATGCTGCACACACCACACACACACACACAGCACACACACACACACACACACACACACACACACACACACACACACAC
>JANHMN010000003.1:144395962-144413338 GCA_030674055.1 Rhabdomys pumilio
ACACACACACACACACACACACACACACACACACACACACACACACAAATGTATTAAAAACATTAAGCAAAGGGATTGAGTAAGCAATGGAACTAAGTGAATTTAAGGCCCACTTCAAACTAGATATTTACATCTTGTTTCATTTTAATCCCCAAAGCATATGAGTTCACGACAGCTGCTCCTATTTCTTTCTTACAGATTATTTTATGCAACACTGGGGTTGGAACCCAGGCTTCATGCACGCTGAGCAAGTATTCCACTACACGATCTGCCAACTGCTTGCTTTTCTGATTTATAGTGTGTGTGTGTGTGTGTGTGTGTGTGTGTGTGTCTGTCTGTCTGTCTGTCTCTCTCTTCTGTGTGTGAAAGAGGGGGAGAGAGATAGAGAGAGAGAGAGAGAGAGAGAGAGAGAATGTGTATATATGTATGGTGGGTGTGGGTGGGTGTGTGTAAGACAGGGGAGAGTTGGACCTAGAGAACCCCAGCTTCTTTCTACCAGCACAGCCATCTAACTTGACGTAACTACTCATTTTATTTGAAGGCTGAGTGGGGAGGGAGGGTCAGTAAAGAATTGCTAGCAATATTTTATATAGGAGCTTTCCCCAAATGTGGTGATTCAGATAAACTAAGCAAGAGGGCTTTGGCACACTCCACAGTGGATTTGTCTTCCTTACTCTCAGTGAGACACTGGTTGGAAGCTTTCCCTCCTCCCCTGAGAAGAGCAGAGGGGAGAGGGGAATCCAGGGTAAATGGAACAATCATTTGTTTAAATGATACAGCTGTTATGAACAGTCTTACTCTATAAATTTGAAATATAAAATAAAGGATTTTATTTCTAGCAAGTACACAAAATACTTGCTAGATGTAATATGGTTTTAATTCTTGGCCTCCAATCAGGAATATATCAATATTATTGACCCTACTTAGTCTTTTCTTCCTCCTCTCCCTCCCCCTCCCCCTCCCCTCCCTTTCTTCCTCCCCTCCCTTTCTCCCTCTCTCCCTCCCTTCCTCCCCCTTCCTCCCTCTTTCTCTCTCTCTCTCATTCTCTCTCTCTCTCTCTCTCTCTCTCTCTCTCTCACACACACACACACACACACACACACACACACGTGCGCACGCACGCGTGTGTGTGTGTGTGTGTGTGTGTGTGTGTGTGTGTGTGTGTCTGCTTGCCTGCCTGCCTGCCTGCCTGCCTGCCTGCCTGCCTGCCTGCCTGCCTGCCTGCCTGCCTGCCTGCCCTAGAAAGCTGCTACCATCTGGCAGTGAGGAACATCCTGCATTCTTCCAGTAAACAGCCGTTCTATCCCTCCAGCCTGGTTAGCGGAGTGCATGGGCCAAGGCTATTTGTGGAGCAAAGGGAAAGTCTACTTCATTCTCACCATATGTATGCTCTGGGTCTAGATTTAGATGGGTGAATATGTGCAGCCAGGAAGCTTGGCAAATGGTGCAGCAGGGACCTTCTGTTGAACGTTAGTCATTTCTTTTCCTAACTTTACGTTGTCTCCTAGTTGAGTTCAGTAGTGAATGGTGAACTTCCATGCCTTTTGCTGTGAACTCAACCCAAACCATCCTAGAAACCATCCATGTAAGCCACAGTCCTGCTACAGAGACTCATGGGTTATATGTACAAGACCATGTAGGGGCAGACTATTTTTAATTCTGTACTCCTGGACACCAAATATATTGTAGTCTTTCCCTATATCAAATACCTCTCCAATTCTCATTAGCACCCACTTCTCTAGCCTACAGCTTAACACAGCCATCCTCCCAAGGTCGGTCAATTTACTGCAGAAGGTTTTGATCATCAGAGAGCTTCTAACATTCACCTGTTTTTATAAGGAGTGTTGGGAAGGAGCTACTTAAATGAATGGCCTGGAGAAAAGACGAATAAAACCACTTTTTCCACTCCAGGGGTTTCAGGGGTTTTATAAATCATTGCCAGAAAATGGAAACAACGAATTAACACACATGCCACTGTGTCGTGGCATCCACTTCCTTCTGGCTTGGCCTCACTTCCCATTCTTGGCACAGGGGCTGTCACTACCTGCATGGGTAGCAGGAAAGTCTCACTCGCAGGGTAAGAGCCTCTCCAAGCTCACACAATGCTGAGGGCTGTGAGTAAGTACATCCTTTTTCTTTATTTGTCCCCAGAGGTTGTGAGAGTGAGGTGTTATGTGGATCACTGCCAACCCTCATGGTTTATTAAAGAGGTTTGTTCACAGCAGAAGAGGAGCGTTGGACAGACGAAAGCATTAAGAGCCCATTGCTCTTTCCTGTCCTCTGCTGGAAGGTACTTACTGCTGCAAACCAAACCAGGGTACACAAAGCCATAAGTGTGTCTTCATGGGAAGAAAACTAATCAAGGGATTGATCTTTGACCTAGAGAACCATCACTTGTTGATATATAAAGATGCACCACTTAGGTGCATGTCTCTGTAGGTTGGTAACTCTCCGACAGCTGAGAGGGCCACAGAAGTGGTGAATGTGTGGCAAGAGATACCTACCCTCTGCTCTGGGCTGAAGCTCGGGATTGAAGGCTTTTTACAAAGGGGTTCATAACAGAGATAAGAATGGACAGGAAATAAAGAGAAATTACTGTCATGCTCCAGGAAACGCTGTGGAGCTCAGAGGGCGATATTATGGCACAACAGGTAGTAGACACAGGCTGTAAATCAGAGTAACAATCTCATCAAGTTTATCTTCTACCTTTAAGGCTTGAAGTGAGATTGACATGGGGGCTCACCTTCATTTAAGATTGGGTGCTGTGCTCATTAGTTAGTGAGTTAATTAGTTTCTTACTTACTTACTTGACACAAGCTAAAATTGAAGAGGAAAGCTCAATTGAGAAAATGTCTTCATCTGATTGGCCTGCAGGCAAGTCATGGAAGCACTCTCTTGATTAATGATTAACATGGGAAGGTCCAGCACACTGTGGGCAGTGTCACTACTGAGCAGGTGACACTAAATTATGTAAGAGAGCAGGCTGAGCAAGCCATGGAGAGCAAGCCAGTAAGCAGTGTTCCTCTATGGTGTCTGCCGCCAGTAAGCAGTGTTCCTCTATGGTGCCTGCCTCCAGGTTTCTGCCTCCAGGTTTCTGCCTCTTCTTTCCTCCATGATGGGTTGTAACCTGTAAGCCAAGCAAACCATTTCCTGTCCAAGTTGGGTTTGGGTGGTGTTTTATCAGGGCAATAGTGACACATACCTAGGACAAGTATGCTGCAAGACTGATGGGTGGGGCTGTAGACATGCACAGGGATGAGAGGGATGCAGATATCCCCATCCAGGGAGGCAAAACCTCTTCTGTACAGTCCTCCAAGGCCCTCTTCACCCCAGCATCACGTAGGCATCTCCCAAGACAGAGAGCTTCCATGCTCACCCTCTGTTGTAGAAGGAATGATCCCTGAAGGGCGTGGCTAGTCCATTAATCCCCTGTATTATCCCAGTCTTGGAATGGTGGGATCCTACAAAGGGCATTTGCCAACTGAATAGACTATTATAATAACACAGCCTCTAAGCTTGGCATAGGAGATGCATCTGCAGACTGTTTTCTTCTTTGGGTAGATAATGACTTGCGTTTTGTTCCGAAGGAGCTGACTGTTTAACAAATGAGTTGCTGAAGGCGTCTCAGTCACTCTCATAACTGCCAGTGCTTATTTGTGTACTTAGACAAACTTGAGTATATTGTGCAGACTCTTTACAGTACAAAACAAAGACACCCTTGTGGTTCATTTCATCATTCTCCCATCGTCCCTTTATCACACCACACCATAAAATGATACATGCTTTATGAAGAAAATGATAAAAGAGATGTAACATTTATTAAGTTGTTCCTACATGTAAGTACCTTCCCTCAAGAGAACTAAAGTTGTTAACTCCATGTACAAAAATCATATAAACACAGATATGCATGTATAGAGAAACACATAGAGTATGGAATTAAACCAGTATTAACAATATGATCATAATACATACATTATTCTAGAATAGTCTCTTTTTTCTCTTAATTTTCTTCTCTCTTCTGGAAAATATCTATAAATAGCTCACGCTTTTATCATCAACAAGATGGTTCCTGCTTTAATTTTGTGAGTACGACTGTCACTCTGAAGGAGGCATGGCAGGACAATGGTGGTTTTAACTTTTTGTCACTGTGAATAAATACTCCTTTCCTATCCTTACACATATATCTGTACATGGTATACCTTCCATTTTAAAAAATAGTTTCCCCCAAATGACAGAATGATTAAATCATAAATTATTTAACTTTAAAATTATAAGTACATTTTAAAATTTTTTCTATCATGTATTCTTACCAGTTTTACTCAAGAGCGCCATTTCCTCATATCCTAAGCCACTTTAGACTTCTTTTTCCAAAGGTAGTAGTGAAATCATTGTCTCATTACTGTCTTATTTGTCTTTTCTTAGTTACATATGACAATGAACCTTTCTTTAAAACTTCAACTATTTTTCATTCTCTCAATTTTCAACTTTTTGCTTTGTTTCCTGTTGAGTCTTTTTACTAACTTAAAAATTATTTTATATGCATGAATGTCTCACCTGCATGGATGTGTGCATGTCTAGCGCCTACATGGGGCAAAAGTCGGCATCAAATCCCCTGGGCATGAGTTCCAAATAGTTTTGAGCCACTGTGTATGTGCTGAGAGTTGAAGCCCTGTCTTCTAGAATAGCAGAAAGTGTTCCCAACAACTGAGCCATCTTCCCAGCTTCTCTTTACAGATTTTAAGGATTGTATATGTGAGGGTTTATTTGTTTACTGTAAGTATTGTAAATGACTTTTTCATTTCATTTACATCCTAACTTTGTTCGTAGTATGTTAAGCATAGTTTTCACATTTTTTTAAAATTAAATGTCTCATTCCTTTCATAGTCCCTGGAGATTTTACTGCTCTTTAAAAACAAAGAAGCAAACAAAAAAACAAAACAAACAAAAAATTCTCTTGTGTGCTGAGAGATGGCTCATTGGCTAAGAGTGTCCACTGCCTACACATGAGGACCTGAGTTCAAATCCACATCATTATGTAAAAAGCTGGGCATAGATGCACATATGCCTATAATCCTGGTGTGTGTGTGTGTGTGTGTGTGTGTGAGAGAGAGAGAGAGAGAGAGAGAGAGAGAGAGAGAGAGACAGAGAGAGAGAGAGAAACAGAGAGAGACAGAGACAGAAACACAGAGAGAGACAGAGACAAAGAGAGAGACACAGAGAGACAGAGAGACAGAGACACAGAGAGAGAGACACACACACACATACACACACAGAGAGAGACAGACAGACAGAGACAGATACACAGAGAGAGACACAGAGAGACAGAGAGACAGACACACACACACACACACAGAGAGAGAGAGAGAGAGAGAGAGAGAGAGAGAGAGAGAGACAGAGAGAGAAAGAGAGAGAAAGAGAGATCACTGGAGCTTGCTTGCCATCTTGTTAGCTCAAGGTTCGGTAAGAGACTCTGTCTCAAGGGAACAAGGTGGAGAGTGACCAAGCAAGACATGTGAGGCCTCCCTCTGACCTTCGTGAGTGCACACATACCCCACACATATAAGTCCCACACACATAGATTCTAAAAGAATAAAAATAGTAAAATAAAATAATTTTAGAAGTTCTTTTAAAATAGATAGATGATAGATAGGTAGATAGATAGACAGACAGACAGATAGATTGTTAGATAGATAGCTTAGGATGGCCTGGAGATGTAGCGGTTAAATGTCAAGGACTTGACAAAAATGTAAATTAAGCAACCACAAAAACACCCTTTAAATGTACTACCTGATCATTTGCTAAGAGGGATTTCCAATGAAATACACACTTCCCTTTTAATTAACTGTTTCAATGTTTAATTAATTATGACGTGTTTTTAAATTGTTTTCATTTTGTAAGGTTTATTTATGTGTATGCATGCACACATGTGCATGTGTGTACATCTGTGCCTCTGTACGTGGAAGTGTATGTGGGTGAGTGGAGTACATAGCACTGTGCTTATAGAAGGGGTCACCTCCTTCCTTGGAGCTGGATTGCAGGTGTTTGCAGGATACCCAACTAGAATCCAAACTCCAGTCTCCAGGATTGCACAGTGAGCACTCTTAACTGACCTATCTTTCTCCCCCTAAATACTTAATAAGTGAAATATTTCCCATACAGTATCTGGGTACCACTACATGTTTTTACTGAGAAAACAAATGTAATTTTTGAACAAGACACTATTTTAATTAATTTGTAGAATTCATGATAATGAGACTGATTTTAATGCCCGTTTCAATGGCCAGTTCTGAACTTATCTAAACATATAGCCAGAAACAACTCTGCTCTTTTCGCTAAGCAGTGTAATGTGTGTGTGTGTGTGTGTGTGTGTGTGTGTGTGTGTGTAAAAAATTTTTTGAGACAGATGTGTGTGTGTGTAAAAATTTTTTTTGAGACAGGGTTTCTGTGTATAGCCCTGGTTATCCTGGAACTTGCTTTGTAGACCAGGCTGGCCTCGAACTCAGAAATTTCCCCATTATTTTGCCTTCAGATGTGCACAGCACTACCCAGCAACATTAATATTTACCATTTTATAGAAGGGTAGCTCAAGCTGACCATTCCTTACACACATTTCTGAAACCTACAAAGCTTTAAAAATCATACAACTTTTTGTAAAGCTTTAACATCAAATTCAGAATAAATATTCTTCGCTGTGCCCTTGGGACATTTTGCTGTATCAGTGCCATGTGGTTTGGAGAATCTGTCCTAAGCTCTGCTGTGATTGACACATGGTTTACATCATATTCGCCATCTTGCCTTTCTCAAACAAAAATATTCCAAATGGCAAAGTCTATCACTGGCCCAAGAGGTTTCTAACAGGAAATTATAGACCCATATTTGGGAAGGATCAACAGAGCTCGCCACCCCCATTCTTTTGCAACCAGTATTAATGATGGCATTAAAGAGCATTAATGGTGTCATTTATTGAATGCTTACTGTGTGTATAGGAGCTTCTCTACACTGAGACCTTGAGGCTGTAATTCTTCACAGTGAGCCACAGAACCACTTAGAGACAGAGCCGTGCTGGATGCAGCTGGTATCCACACCGGTTCCGCTCTGTCCTCTAACCTGCGCATGCACATGTTTGTCCATGGGCATTCTCTTCCTCCCGAGAACTGTTTTACTTCTACGGTGTGGCGTTCCGCAGGCAAACAGGATGAGAAGAGCGGAATATACAAAAGATCCCATGACGTCACGTAGTTGAGGTCCTTAAACCTCAGCTTCTTCTCTGTGTCTGAATCCTTGCTTTTAAAACGAGGTTCAAGTCTGGGGAGGCAGCTCAGTGGTGGAAAGCTTGCACGGAGAAAGACCTCAGGATCTAGCCCTAGCATCAAGAGTAAAGAAACTGCTCAAACGCCAGCTTCCTTCACTGCACAGAAAGACTGTGAGGTGACTGTGAGATAACATCCTTCAAAGCCTTCCAAGGGGAAAGAAATGTGGAGTACTGTGTGACATGTGACACTGCTGGCTCCACACCTCTAAAACTCTCCCCAGAGAATCTTCACCCACAAAAGTATCTGACGGTCTATGGTGGTTTTGTTTGTTTGTTTGTTTGTTTGAAATAGCAACTTTCCTGAAACACAGTTCACATGTCATATAGTGCATTCCTTGGAATTTAGTAGTTCCAATAAAATTACAGATATTCAGCCATTTTCACTTTTATTACATTTTTCCACCAACCCTGAAAAGTAGCCCAAGAGTTTGCCAGCAGTTGCTGCCATTCCCTTCCGTGCTCCAGGAAACGCTTTTACTTTCTGTATCATTTCTGCGTCTGACTCTTTCATTTTCAGTCTCCTACCGTTCTGAAAATCAAGACTTCTATAAAACACACAGATCTCCCAGAGAAAGAAAAACAGTATAAACCAAGATAACTCCGAGAACACACAGAAGTCAGTTCTTGACTCTCAGTAAAGTTTGAACTGAAGGTGTGTTTTCAGGAACCCGCCGTCTTCAGAATGTGGGGAGCTTCGCAGACCTGCAGTGGTTAAATCAATAACGATGTTCATCGTGTAATTTGAGCCTCTAGTTTGTTTATGCTAGACCAACTTGATCCATACTCCAAACAAATTATCTCTTATAATTACCAGCCCGAAGATAAATCTCTAAATGTTTTTCTGATGATAGTGCTGTGGTTGGCAGGTGTTAAAAGTGCCTCCCAGGGACAAAGATTGAAGATGAGCTCTTCCCGCAAATCCTTCAAGCGAGGATGTTGCACTCTCTAGCCTGCCATGTGCAAAGGAGCCTTGTATGGTGCCCCGTTAATGAAATCTAATAGGCAAAGGTCGTACATCTTTACAAAGAAAAATGCAAAGCTGGTGTGTGATAAATGGGCTCCGGGGGGCTCAGTGGACCAGCTCTGTGCTAGAGCGTGTGTTTGAACAGTCTGCTTGGTTTCTCTCTAATGTTCATGCACTAAGTCCCTCTCTTTACATTGATCATCTTTACCTGGTGTAACGAGCACAACAAATACAAAAAGAAGCCGTCTGTCTTTATAGTTCTTTCAGCTAAAATGACTGCCTGTTCATTGTTAATAGAAATTTTAACCACCATGACAGTTAACATCAGAAAAGGCTGTGGGTGTTTAGATAAATCTCTTACAAATCTAATTAATTAAAATGTGTTCTTAACAGCTCTTAAAGTAGTGGCTCTCAGCCTGTGGGTGATGGCCCCTTTAGCAAACCTCTATTTCTAAACATATTTATACTGTGATTTAAAACAGTAGCAAAATTACAGTTAAGAAGTAACAATGGCAATAATTTTATATCTGGGGATGACTACAACATGAGAAACTATACTAAAGGGTTGTAGCATTAGGAAGGCAGAGAATCACTGCCGAAGGAAGAAACCCTTGGATCTATACGCTTTAAAAATGCTATCAGATCACTAAGCAGTGCGTGCAAAGACGTCAGCTTTGAGAAAGAAAAAAACTACGTTGTTTTAGAAATTCTAGAATAAGTTAAATTTGAAATTATAAAGAGTTAAATAAATCAGATATTGTTGAATCAAGTCACTGCTGATTTTAAAAGAAGTTCTCAGTTCATTTGCTGTAGTTATACTGCTGAGCTAAGAGACAGTTCAATAAATCAACTCAAGCTTGATGGATTCTCCAATTCATTGAAATGAGTGTGCAGAAGAGAAAAGAAATCTCTTAGTATTCCCTCCTTGACAAAAGGGTATGCAAAGAGCCTGAATGGATGAATGGTTGATTAATTTTGCCAGAAATTTTCTTGACAGCAGGAAATATGTTTTTGCATTACTGTTTGCCTGGGATTTGTTTGGTAGAATATGAGTTATTGCATGTAAATTTGCACCTGAAGCTATGTCGCTAAAATAGCTATTTCTGAGAATAGGACCTGTTATGTTTTTTTTTATATGTGTGTGCACTCCACACTTAGGAAATGCCCCAGAGCTGTGTATATGAATGTCTCTTCTCACTGACGCTACTACAACAGTCAATCGTTGCCAGTGCTTCAATAGTGAGCTTTGTATGAGCGTTCATCTCTCCGCAAGGATAGGGCTGGCGGCTACCAGATACCATGCTTGTTACTTCTAGAGTTACTGGCAGATTGCTGACAGACTCTTACCTTTAAATAAGGATGAGAAGTCACAAGGTAGTCCCCATCCTTTCCACTTAAAAGAAACCTTATGGATGAGTACATTTCCAAGCAAGAGACATAGTCACACATGAAAATACCCTGTCAGCTGTTGATGACAGTTTACACTTAGTGGGAGCAGAAAGAGTTGTTTCTTTACTTACCAAATGATATTTCTCCCATGCTGAGTGGTCTGTTACTTGATAGGGGGCCTTTCCTGGGTTAGCGTGGAAGCTATAAAGACTCATGGCTGTCTATTGGAATATTAGGTAATTGCTCTCATTGTGATTTCTTCTGCTGCTCTGTTCAGGAATCAAGTCATGGCAAAAGAAATTATCACCTCTTCTGTCCTTGGAAGTGACAGAAACTTAACTCTAATTGCTTCTGTAAAACAGCAAGTCAAAATATATCAGCTTTCTGAGGGACTTGGACTCACACTACTGCCCAGGGTTTATCGCTTTCTCCACCTCATGCCTGTTTCTTGGCATTGCTTACCTTCCCAAAGAGGCTGTCTGTCACTTTCTATGGTAGCTCCAAGAATATTCAATCCTTAGATCTCCAGACAGTGGGGCAAAAGGGAGACTCACAAAATGCACGTGAATATTTTTGTAGCCTAATGCTCTTACTGTAGCTGAGTAGATGTCACATAGCCCTTTATGAGGGCTCTCGTTATTTCTGCAAAAAATTCAGAGGTAGCACAAACATTCCAGCAATCCCATGTAAAAAGCAAGGAAAGAAGAAAGGACTTCTCTTGCCATGACTGGATTCCAGGGCTTTCAGGTGTTCCAGCTTCTGAACACAGCTGCAGAGGCAACTGCTATGGACGGAAGCATAAGGACCTGAGTTTAGATCCCCAGCACCCATGTAAAAAGGCAGGGTATGGTGGCACATGCCTGAAATTCCAGTGCTAGGAGCCAGAAACAGGAGGATCCCAGAGAAAAGGGGAGAGGGCACTCTGGGCAGGCAGTCTAGCTAATAAGTGAGCTCCAGGTTCAGCGAGAGACTCTGTGTCAAAATATAAGGTGGAGAACTATAGAACATGCCAGCTTCACCCTTCCACAAATGCACACACAGGCATGTGCACTATAGACACTCAGACACAGGCAGACAGACACACGCATGCACACACACACACACACACACACAAACACACACACACACGCACGCATGCACACTAGATGATATAACACTGTGTTTTAGATATTTTTCTGTTGCTATGATAAAACACCATTTATTTTGGTTCACATTTGTACAGAGATGGGAGTTCCTGGTGGCAGGACAGAGGCATGGCAGCAAACAGCAGGCATGGCGACAGGAATAGGAAGCATGGAATTCATGTCTTGAACCACAATGAACCACAAGCAGAAAACAGAAAGAGCTTACTAGAAATAGGTAGAGACTTTGAATCTCAAAACCTGTCCTTGATACCATACTTTCCCCCTGAAAGTCTCTGCCACCATATACCTCCCCCAAAATGCTACCAACTGAGGACCAAATGATCAAATGCCCAAGACTATAGAGAACATAACTTATTCAAGTCACAATGCTCTATGAAAAGTATAAAGCCTGGAATGAGGTGAGCAAGATTTAGGAGCAAGGAGAATGGTTATTGTTCCAGGTAAGAATGGCCTCAGCCTATGCCAGATTTTCCATTTTAAGTGGGAAAAGTGCATTTCTTCATTGAAGAATGTGGTTCCATTGTTGACTGTCCCTTGTGCATCTATGTGGAAGGAGTTTCCTGGCAGGCATCTCTATTAAGAAAATAAATCCCTACAATTAGATATCAGTGTGTTCCAAAGGGCTCTTTGAAGAGGAAAAAATTCTTCTTATGCAAACTTTTCCATATAGTTGGCATGTTGGCACTGTTAGTGGCCTGTCAGGATGAAGGTAAGGAAAGAGTTAAGGATAATGGAGGACAATCAGAGACAGATGAATGTGGACAGACAGATGGACATAGGAATTTCCTAAATGATGAGCTGTGGTCAGGGTCCAAGGGTCACTGGAAATCCTTCCCCATTCAATCCACAGCAGGAGGAACTGCTCCCTACCACCTACTGGAGCCCAGTTCAGCCCGGATGGGTGTTCTCTGAGACTCACTCTACATCTCAATCCCCAGGACAAACCAGACATAGACAAACAACACAACTTGGACTCTGCACATGCTGAAGTTAGTTGCCCCTGCCTCTCAGAGAAGATGGCAAGCTGGGTTACTTCTCTTGGTGACCATGTAAAAAACACAAAAATAGTAGCCGCTGCTTGACTGTCAGAGTAAGCAAGAGGCAACAGAAATCAAAACAAAACAAAAGCCAACGGTTTTGATGTAGAGACAGAGAGGACCTGAAGCTGGATGGGTAGGCAGCTGGGGAAGATCTGGGAGGAGTTGGGGGAGAATAGGATCAAAATATATTGTATGAAAAAAAAATTTAACAAAATACACCCACCCAAACAAGAACAAAATGTAAAGAAATAAGATGATTCAAAATTCACATCCAAAAGACTAAAATGTGTGGGGTTGGATAGAGATCATGCTGGAAAGAGATGCTGCTGGTTCCCTGGGAGGTACTTTGTCCAAGTGTATCTATCTCTCTGTGTTGTAAACCCTGTCTTGGGTCACCGCCCCCAAGAACACTGGACATTTGCTAGTGATAGGAGTGTATTTGTAAATAAATTTTAAATGGGGGGATCAACTCTCCCAGAAACATAAGTGTGCCTACAAAATGCAACTAGGCTCCTGTCCTGTTATCACTTCTCCGTTTGAATTAAGGACCCTGTAGCTATTCAGATACGTCTTGAGTACCCAGGTTTCTTATTTTGCAAATGGAGGGTGTTTAAGAATACTCACAGCTAGTAAACATAGCCTGCTTTTTATTTGGACTCCTTCATTTTTTATTTTGGTTTTGGTTTTGGTTTTGTGTGTGTGTGTACGCATGTGTGTTCTAATAGTGTTAGCTAATATATGTTGCTTAGAGTATAGTCAAATTGGCACATAGCCATCACCCAGGAGAAACTGACATTAATATATCTTGTAATGCAAACCCCTTACTTGGGTGGGGGTGGGTGGGGCTTGGTCTCTGATAGTGAAACTGCATTGATCTTTCCTTAACTGACAGAGGAGTTGTGAATCCACCATTCTGTTCTGTAGCGCATGCTGACTGATAACCTCAGCAGAACGCTCCAAGCTCACTGGAAACTGGCTACGGAAGCACAGGTGTGTGAACACCCTGTGACTAAAGTCAATGTTTACCAAGTATCAGCTGTGTTTGTTCCCAAATCTATTCAGAGCAGTTAATATAATTACAAAATTTTGTGTAAACTGGTAAAATAGATTAATGCTTTGGAGAGACTCTGAAATGAGATGATATCTGTTTGGAGGGAAGACATGTCCTGCTACAGAAGTGGGGTGGGGCTCTGCATTCCGATTTTGTCTCATGCCTGCTTTTATCTTGTATAAACGAACTACAATTAGAAACAGAGACCTTCGATTGCTGTGTGTGATTCCTACAAGAGCTACTAATACTCTAAAGTGCTCATCAAGGTTTTGCTTTGAAACAAAATATAAATGGATACATAATTTTACTTTTGAGTTTGAATGAAATTGCTGGTTTAGTTTCTTATAGAGTGTTTCTTTTAAAATCAATTTTTCCCAACCAAATGTTTAATTAATTAGTTATACATATACATATATATATGCATACATAGATAGATAGATAGATAGATAGATAGATAGATAGATAGATAGATAGATAGATGATCGTTTTACCTGCATAGAGGCCAGAAGAGGCCTTTAGACCCCCTGGAACTAGAGTGACTCTGTGTGGGTGCTCTGGAAGATAAGCCAGTGTTCTTAACCACTGAGCCATCTCTCTAATCTCTGAAATCTAATTTTTAAATTGAGCAATTACTTATCCAAATTGTGACTGCTGATATCATCCAGAACAAGCAGCAACTAGAAACCGTCCACTATAAAGCTCCAATTTTTAAAGCATCAAGAAAGATAAAACTGAAGATCTTACTGTCTTGTGGGCTCTTTCTTTAGCAGATTAGGAACTTCACCAGACCATTCAAAAATGTCATCTTCAGCCCACGTATCAGCTTTAGGAACTTGCTAGACCAGACAGCACCAGACTACTGATTCAAGCTCTCTGGACACGGGACTAGGAGTGTGGGTTTTCAGGAACCCTCATATGATTTTCGTGCAGCTACGTCTTTGGCAGGGAACACAGGAAGGGTGGTTCCTGGAGAAGAGCCCAGCTCTTTAACCAATTCATTTGCCAGGGGCTCTTCGTCTCTACTGGAGAGTCCTTTTATACCAGAAACTCTACAGCTCATATAATGTAAACAACGGTTTTAAAAAATGCCGCATTCTGAGAGCTCTGTAAGCGAGCGTGTGTCACACCATTTACATATTATCTCATTTTATTTTATAAGTAGGCCATTGTTTCAATTTCCCAATGAAGATGCTGTAGATTAGCACAATCAAGTAGAATGCCGAAAGACACACAGATCACATATGGAGCCAGGATTTGAATACTGAACTATCAATTCTCAACTTTTTTTGCATGTGTATGTAGAATGTGTAATGTTCATGTTTACATAGAAACAAAAACAGCAGATGTAGAAACTATGTCACAATGCTACACATTGAAAATGATTCTTTTTATCCATGAAATTACTGTTCCGTCACCCCACCTGCATTGAGACTAATAGAGGAGAAACTATAAAACAGACTCCTGCTTTTAATTTAAATTTCAGGGGATCTGCTCTCTGCTTCTTTTTACTTCCTGTTGGTGTTGTTTTATTTTACAGCTTCCTGGATCATCCTGAGACACAGTCAGGGTTGAGAACTGGCGATATAAACATATAGGTTTAGATAACAATCCAGGCCCAAAAGTGAGTTCTGGCAAAACTCATATTTCTTTGTAGCCTCAAGTACCAGCCTAGGATGCCAGCTGCCTACTGAATACTTGCAAGGCATCAGGCGCGCTGCAGGATATGCTGGATCCCTCCATAGCTGCTGTATTTCAGGATAACTGGGGTCAAAAGATAGGTTTGCAGGTTTGAGGAAATATAAAGTTTAGTCTTTCAAAATGTTCTACTTGGGCTTTGGAGGTAGTTTTGTTTGTAAGCACAGGACCGAAGTTCAGCCTCCAGAACTGAACTGATCCTTTGCTGCTCTTCTGGGAACCTGGGTTTGGCTTACAGCAGCCATGTTGGGCAAATGCAGACCACCACAGAAACCCACAATGGAGAGGTCACTGGATCATATGATGCTCACCACAGCAGATACATCTATATCATAGCTCCTGCCTCTATAGGAAACATGATAGAAGAGGGGTTGGAAACACTGTAAGGGCCAGAATACCATGAAGTCTGCCTTGAGACAGTCTGTCCTAGAAATGACTGCATAAACAAGACTGGGCCAATGTAGAAGGGAACCAGTGTGGAAATTTCCAGGGATCCCACCTTACCTGAATAACTAGAGGCAACATATAACCTCTGGGGAAGGAAAATTAGCCTCTCCCTGGGAGCATAAGCTCCTTTATTGGTTGTCTAAGACAGAATGGAACCATATACATTGTCTTAGTCAGGGGTTCTATTCCTACACAAAACATCAAGAAGAAGAAGCAAGTTGGGGAGGAAAGGGTTTATTTAGATTACACTTGCACATTGCTCTTCATCACCAAAGGAAGTCAGAACTGGAACTCTGGTTCAGAGTCAGGTCAGGAAGCAGGAGCTGATACAGAGGCCATGGAGGGATGCTACTTACTGGATTGCTTCCCCTGGCTTGCTCAGCTTGCTTTCTTATAGAACCCAAGACTACCAGCCCAGGTGTGGCACAGCTGGATCTCATGGAGGCCTTTCCTCAAGGGAGGCTCCTTTCTCTGTGATAACTCCAGCTTGTGTCAAGTTGACACACAAAACCAGCCAGTTCATACACACAAGCAACAAAAACAGACTTAGCAGGTTGTATTTGTGTATTTTTGTATACACTTGAGGGGAGGGGGCAGAAGGAGTTGGTGAGAGGGGATCTGAAAGAAGTTGAAGGCAGAGAGAAAGTGACATAATTGTATTTCAGTTAAAAACATATTAAAAACAGATGTTTTAAAATATACCTTGGCCAGTAAGGTATGCACACCAGAAAAGAAAGAATCAGGTGCCCAGGGCCTCTGTCTTTTTTTTTTTTTTTCCTGAATGGTGGCAAAATTGCCCTCCTCTCAAGATGGTATGAGCCTTGGGCATGAAAACAGCATTCCACACTTTTAGACCAACCAAGAGGGAAATATTTAACCTTCCTATGATTTGGTTTAGTCAGCTAAGCATTGGTCTAGCTTGCTATGTGTTGAAGATAGAAGGCAATCATGAGTAATTGTGTTCACTGCTCCCCGATTCCCTTCTTGTTCTATTAGCTTTGGGCCAGTTTGAAGCTCACTGCTGGTTAATCTTTAACCCTGCAATTAACTATAAGCAGTCTGTCAAATTCCGATCACTTTCTGTAAGATGATGATGGTTTATTTTTAATCTAGCAATGGAAGGCCAGCCCTTGACAGTGAGTTACAAGCCGCTTATCCGTTTGCCGTTATAGCATTGAAATCTATCTCCTTCTCATGGGTTTCCCATCCTTCTGGGTATTTCTCACCACCAGCCAGAGTGCTTGTCTTGGAGGAAGCTGACTTACTTACATGTTGGGTTGTTTTTTTTTAATCAATGAATGTTTTATATAATCAAATGTTTCAAATCAAATGTTTCATACAATTAAATAACATATCAATAAATACTTCAAATGATGGCTGGGAGTTGGTGGATGCAGAAGGAGTTGGTGGATGCAGAAGGTTCCTCCTTTCTCTCTTCCTGCTTGGCATCCTCCATCACTAAAAACTGTAGATGACTGACAGCTGTGCTAGAGATTTGTGCTCCTGAGGATTATTATGACTAAACAAAGACACCAGGGAGTTTTAGCTTCTTTTTCTTTCTTTGTATTATATTGCTTTTTTAAAACTTTATTTAAGTACAACACCATTTTGTGAGCTTAGTATCTTGTGGGTTTGCTTTGTTACTCCTCTTCAGTGTGATTACCCCACGATGACAAAGCACCTAGGTCACCTCACCTCACTAAACTCACATTTCTAAGTGTCATCCTGCTCTTGCTGTGTCTGGGTTGGTTTTCTGGGGATTACATGGAAATATAGAGTGCATATGTTTGGAAAGGGGGTGCCTCCAGAAAATGAGCCTCATTCACAAACTTCATGTCACTGATGCCTCTTCTGCAGGTGGTAGTCTTTGCAATTCACAGTCTTTGGCCCAGGGATATGATATCCAATTTAAGTGGGATCAAAATTATTTTACCAAAATTTTCAAACTCAGGACCAAAAGGGAGCAGGTGCTGACTAAATCCTAGTGAACTGTGCTGGATTGCTGAGGATACCCATCTCCTACCCCGTGAAGAATGCCTGTTGGCCATGGTAATGCAGAATGTCCTTCATACTTCTGGACACCCTTCTTGCCATCAGTGCATCTAGAACTTCTTTTCAAATGCTCCTCATAGCTTTGATCATTTTACTTAAGCCAGTTGTAGGTAATTCCTGTGGCTTGAGGCCAAGAGAGTCACAACACTGAGTGAAATTCCTAAAGAGGACCTCTTCTAGTCCCCTGACACACACATGCATGTTTGCATGCACACACCACACAGAGAGAGAGAAAGAGAGAGAGAGAGAGAGAGAGAGAGAGAGAGAGAGAGAGAGAGAGA
>JANHMN010000003.1:144413348-144449959 GCA_030674055.1 Rhabdomys pumilio
AGAGAGAGAGAGAGAGAGAGAGAGAGAGAGAGAGAGAGAGAGAGAGAGAGAGACACATACAGACACATAGACACATGCATGCATACATATGCACACATACACATACCTCCAAGGGAAAGTAAAACCACAGAGCCTAGAGTGTGTCTGCTTTCTGGAGGGGGTTTTCTGGTAATTAGCTTAGATTGCAACAAATGGCACACACAGACTGTTGCCTCTGCATGTGTGCTCCAAGATTGGTGTTTACCCTATTATTTTCCAATTTAGAGATGGCACCAAGTTTATCAGGGAGCAAATGGAACCCAGCAAAAGCATATCTAAGTGTGGTAAGAGGTGTGTGTCTTGATGGGTAGATTTTTTTAGACTTCAAAAGTAATTAATTACTTTCACTGGGTTGTTA
Organism: Rhabdomys pumilio; assembly: GCA_030674055.1. Classification (NCBI taxonomy): domain Eukaryota; kingdom Metazoa; phylum Chordata; class Mammalia; order Rodentia; family Muridae; genus Rhabdomys; species Rhabdomys pumilio. The sequence goes on from JANHMN010000003.1 coordinate 144,413,746, forward strand.
GCAAAAGGGACATAGCGTACCACCCCTTACACTTGGTGATGCTTGGATATTTTTAGCAAATGAGTTGTCAGCAGAAAGGCTTCATTAGACCCATCAGGATATCTGCCCATGAAGAACGAATCCCAAACTGTACTAACAGTTTCCTTGAATTCAAATGATGAAGCACCTCTGACAAGAGCCATATTGTGCTCCCCATGTGAGAAACAAGAGGAACAAAAGAGACAGTTTGATATTCATTTGGTCAGGTTAATATTGACATAGCTCAGATGCAACCAATGTGTATGTGCACCACACATGTGCTGAAGTTCTCTGGAGATCGTGTGGTGGCTTCTGGAAGGCAGAACAAGGAACCTACAATGGAGTGAGGTCTTCTGCTTTACTGGAATGATCTTCCAGTTCATTCATTATTTTTATGAAGGGGAATCAATAAAGCCAGGAGAGTCCAGGCTTATGCTCAAAACCAACCAACAGGGAATGTTTTTACATCTATAACACAGTCATGGAAACAATATATTACTATTATTTTTATTTGGTAGTTCAATTATTGTCCAGGATCTATTATTTCAAAATATACAGCATGCCTAGGGAGTAGTTTTCCTACGACACATATTTCCTGAATGGTCGATTCCTTCATAAGCATGCATGAACGAGAAGGGTCCTGAATAAGAGCCACATAGCCCTTCTTCAGTGTCTTTAAACAGCATGCTAGAGCAGAAAGTTTGGGTGATTGTTGATAGTATCCTTAAAGAAAATGTAAATTAGCTGGATGTGGTGTTGTTTGTCTGTATTACTAGCACTTGGGAGCAAAAGAGAGAAAGACAGGAAGATTCATCATTGATACTGATTATCAACTATATAGTGAGTTTGAGGACAGCCTGGGTTACATAAGACCTTGAAAGAAAGAGAGAGACAGAGAGAAGAAAAAGGAGAAGGAGGGGGAAGAAGAGGGGTAAGGAATGAAGAGGGGAATGAGAGAGGGAAGAAAAGAGGGGAGGGATGGAGGGGAAAACAAAGGAGGGAAGGTGGGAGGGAGGGAAAGAAAATGCACATAGTGTGAGCTAGTCAATGAAATGGTGACTGTCTTCAGCAGGTTGTGAAACTCCCTTTTCTAAGTCCTCAGTCTCCTACTGACTGCTTATCTGAATCAACAGAGAAACCGTTTTTCACGAAGAACTTTTTCAAGCACCTCTTTCCAGGTCATCTCTCACTGGAGCCACATCAACACCTCTGTATGCTAGAGACAGCGAAGATGAAACCAAACCTTAGCTCACTTTAGAGGTGGCCAGAAACCAGCTCGAAATCCCTCTCATAAAGAAATCCCTCTCATAAAGCTTGTTACTTATACCTGAACTTTGGAGTGAATTACCTCTCAGCCTGTCTTATCTTCTTCTTCCTCCCCCTCCTCGTCCTCTTCTGCCTCCTCTTCTCCTACCCTCTCTACCACTTCTTGCTCCTGTCTTTCATGTTCCATCACATAGGACCAGGTATTTTCAGTTTTTAGTGAATACACAGTCACTCCGTGTATTCTTGCATTCTTCAGTTTGAGTGAGGGCCTTACAAGAGTCATCGTATGACAGACCATGAAGCTTTCCCTTCACAGATGCCCACAAGCCTGACTTAATCAAAACACTTGCCAACTGCTGACATTAGTATGTGTCTTGACAGTTGTGCCTTAACCAGGGGATGCTGCTGCCATAGGCCTCTCCTGTTAAGACACCCACTTGGTCAGAGAGAAAAACAGAAGCAGAAGTCAGTCCTATTCAGTTTCTTGCTTCCTCCATAAATCTCAATTTCTTATTCCTGTGGGCTGTTGAGCAGACAAGCAGCAGTGTTGGGAGTATGTTTGGGTATGATGCATTTATATTACAATAAATGGTGACGTGGGAGTAGCCCACTGCTTCTGTCTAAGGTATTGGAGGAAGAAAAATCTCCAATTAGCATAATTCTGGACAAGCAGGGATAATACAAGATCTACTGCCCAGCCCCTAATTTACACATCTGAAAGCATGTGTTGCTGAGTTGTGGATAGATGTAGCACACTCAGTTGGTGGTATTTAGTTAATAGAAATGAAACCTGGGATTCAATTGCCTAGTACCACCAAAGCCAGGTGTGATGGCACTTGGAAAGCAGAGGCTGGAGGATGAGAAGATTGCTGTAGTCTTCAACTAGGGCCTAGCCTGAGCTACATGAAACCAGAAAGAGTAGGGGCATGGCATGTTGCTGCAAGAACATTTCAACATTCTTCTTTATAGAAGTTTCTTTGAGTTTCCAATCTTAGGCTCTGACACAATCAACAGTCCATAATTAACGTAATTCCACATTTACATTTGGTGGAGTGGGTGAGAAACTAGAAGTCAACCTGAGGCATGGTGATAGTAAAACCAAGTTTTATAACCACATTTGTGAAAGTCAAGGCTATGATGAGTTTGTGCAAAGTGGCAAGGGAGAGCCACTATTGAACAGAAGTGAGGACAGTAGAAAAAAATTATCTTTTATTAAGTTAAAAGCTAAATCTCTCTGTAATGTCCTCCATGAGGAAGATTCTCCTGTGGGGATAAAATCAGAGTTAAAATAAAACGTATGAATTTAGACTAGTGGGAGAAGAATCCCGTTTTTCAAGCATAGAAGCCATGTCATATCAACTACTTAACCTCCTCTGAGCCCCCTTGTCCTAATACAAGACAGAGACAAAGTTACTAACCACACAAGAGCACCAGGAAGTTCATGAAAGACAGTAAAGCATAGCCACCCAGACGCTTAATGCAGTACTGTTAAACTTGTATTAGGAAATTAGTTTTACCTTAAATCAATAAAACTAATCACTCAATCTATAAAGCTTATTGATATGCATAGTGCTATACACTGATTTTGCATAATAGCTTTTTAAAATCTCACAAAATATTTTCACAGAATAATTTTTAATTATAAGGATGGAAACATAACACTCTCTGACTCTATTTTCAAAATATTATATCCAGTCTAGTTTTAATAGGCCCAGGAAAGCTACTTAGCTACTAGGATGCCTTGGTTGCCGTTTAAAAATAAGAAACAAAAACAATAGTGTATGAAAAGAAATAGTATCTAGGGAAAGTATGGAAAATGTCTTTGTTTAGCAATTAAAAATGTATGTAAAATAGAATAAATAAAATTTTAATTTATGCATTTCGTGTTCTCATAAATCATTTTCCTGTCAAGATTATCAGACTTTATTATTGCTGAATACTTTAAACATCATAATGGAAACGTGGTGGCATAAATCATGAAGCTTTCATTTAGGACGTTTGTAGCCATACCTCAGCATTTTTCTTATGTCTTGATTAAAAATGAAAATAGCCCTCAGTCCAGAAATAAATCCGTGCAGAGTCTAAATGTCAAAATAGACACCTCGATTTCAGTAACTCAGCAGTCTGTGCCACCTCCTGAGCCTGCAGAACTTAAGGACTGTCAAACTCTGCCTTTAAGACTCTATTCGAACTGCAGCTGTACACGCTTGTTTTAATCTTGGTAATGGCTTTTATTTACAAGCATTCTACCTACAAATGATAGCCACTTAGTCTATTTTTCTTTTCATTTCCTGCCAGAAGTAACAATACAGATGTAACAGGGCTGGGAACACCTTGTCAGTAATATTACAGCATTACATTTAATAATAGCTTTAGTCAATCCACTTCATGTTAGCTTGTATGGGAGACAACTGTTTTGGGTTAGGAGTGTAGTCCAAAATGCTGGGCCTCTGTGGAATAAATTAGTGTCAGAAAAAAAGTTCACTAAAGGCCACTGATGATGTAGGGGCTCCATCCATGGAACTTTGACTGAAGGGATGAAAAATCACTTCATGTTTCTGTTTGTGCTTTAAAGGATGTTGTTTGCAGACTGGCAAACAGAAGCTCATTCGCTCTACCAGGAGCAAGGGATGAAGATTCCGTTACTAAGATAAGCACTGCCTTGCCGAGAGGTTTTACATCTTATATCACATCATTGTAAAGCCAACTTTGATCAGATTTGTCTTTGCGGTTTCCTACATCATCCAGATTGTAAGATTTTACATGTATGTCATTTAAGTGACTTAAAGATTAGTGAGGTCATCATTGGAAAATTCAAGTGGTTGGAAGGATATAAAGGAGTCATTCTACAAACAGGGAGTCCCACACATGGTATCTCACAAAATAATTTCTATGGTTGGATGAATTCCACAAACCCTGAGAGTGGGCCTCTTAACAGTTTAATGACTAGGAAAAGAAAAGGAACCTGTTGTCTAATGGGGTGTCCCGGGTGCCTGGCTGGCTTTTCCTATTCTATCTTAGTTCTCACTGTCCTCCTAGGAAGCAGGGGCTGACAGCTGAGGAAATTGAGACTCAGAGGTAGAACTACACTCACTGAGGTAGTGAGTATCAGAGGCAGGATATCTAACTGATGACAACCAAAGGCTTGGCTAGAAAACTTTAGAGGACATGCCCTAAAATAGAGACCTGCAAAGTTGTTTACACCAACAGCTTGACTGCTGGTGATGATGTAATATCAGTGTGTCTTAATACTCAGTGCAAATGAGAATTCTTAATTAAATTTTTATTTATTTTGTGGGGACAGGGATGTATGCCATGGGGTATCTGTGGAAGTCAGAGGTCAGAGGACAGCATCATGTGGTTGCCAGGTCATTAGGCTTGTTAAGAAGACCCTTAACCCACCAAGTCATTTCACCAGCCCTCATAAGAGATTTTATGTCAAAGAAGTATCAAATTTTATATTAAAATATTATTTAATTTTATTCCATATAAAAATTGGATCTTACTTTCCTGTTTTGAGGGGTTTTTTTGGTGTGTTACTAACGACTCTCTGATTTTTAACGATAGTATACTATTTGTTTTACTGGTGCATAATTTATTGACAATTTCTCAGTTGTTAGCCATACTGATTTTCTTTCTGAGTATTAGTTTTTAAGGTAATAAGCCCATGAATATTTTTGTCCATGAACATTGTGTGCATGTCAATTCTTTCTTTATGCTCGTTTGCTAAAATATATGTGTGAGCATCCATTTGGAAATACCAATGACAGAAAAAAAGAGTAAAGATTTTTACTATTACATTTATTTAATATTTGTATTAAAGTTGTAAATTATCCTCTATGTTTTCCAAATTTTTCTGCTGGAACATCTAATTCTAAATGTTTTAATTAAACTCTTGTACTCAAGGAGACTAATTATTTCTCATTAAGAAAATAAAATGATGGTAAATAATAATAAAAGCACTGGGAGACAGTGGGTTCTAAATAGGAAAGTGCTATTATTTGATTTACATTTTATAGGATATTTTATTTATTTACAATACAGATGGCATCCCCCTACCCCCATTTCCCTCCCTAGAACCCCCTATCCTATGCCCCCTCTTTCTTTATGCTTTTATACCATTTTGATTACATGCATAAGATCAGTTCTAGGTTGATGGTCTAGCAATATAATAGATGCAAATAGTCAAGAAACAACCAATACAACAAACACAAATAGTCAAAGAAAAAGCAAGGCATTAAACTCAGTTACATGAACACTCCCGTGATCAGTGTTACTAAAGGCTTATCAGGATGACCAAAGTATCTGAGCCTACTTCCCTGTCCTAGCCCAAGGTTATTTTCATGTCTGAAGCCTACTTCCTTGTTCTAGCCTAAAATTTAGATTTCTGTTTGAAAGTACTTCTTTATTCTAGCCTAATATTTAGGTTCCTTCCTGAGATTATGTCTTTGTTGTAGCCTAAGATTTAGATTTCTACCTGAAATTACTTCTTTGTTCTAGCCTAATGTCAGATTCCTGCCTGAAGCCTATTTCCTTGTTTTTGGCCAATATCATATGCCTGCCAAGTAGCCCATTTTCTTGTCCTTGGCCCATGTCAGCTTCTTACCAAGCAGCCTCAAAGGCTTTCCACCTCTTCCCCTGTTTTACTTCATTAACAAGACTGAGCCTGTCTTAGGTCATTCTGACAATCATGGAATATACATTATCAAGAGCAATGCACTTCTGTCTTAGGTTGGTAAGGCTCTGTGCAGAATCTTACCTGTCCTTGGCTTGCTAGCCTGTTAAAATAATAACTCTGTCTGGGGGTCCATTATCAGTTTCAAGTCATGTACTTTGGCCTCTAGCCTGTTGATGTAGTTAGAGACAAGCTTTAACATGATTTGAAGGAATAAAAGCATTCCCAGGACAAGAAGGGCTAGCCTGATCAAGCTATATATGCGGTACCTGAGGTTTGACCAAAATGGAAATATTGACCTCAGGCCATGGACAGTTTTATCAGCATTACCTGCATCATCAAAGCTCAACAGAACAGCATTCTTTAAATTCGTAATCTCACTATGCAAAGTTAACACATCCAGAGAGGTGTTAGGATTATGCCAAATATCCTACAGGTGTCTTTAAACTTTTTTCTGATTATAATGACAATCATTGTGAATTTCAAAAGTAACATTACTCCAATGATATTTGTCATGACACTTGGGATGGCTCCTGACTCTTGAACCCTGAATCTCCTTCCGATAATTTCAATAGGTTATAGAGCATCGTCTGTTGTTCCAGATACCTACATAAATCCTTTTGTATACTATATACACTAGTAACATTTTTTTGCTAAATGGTTAACAAAAATAGTTGTCTTAACTCCTTGTGTCGATGCTATTGTAGAAGCAGTGGTGCTAGCAATTAATGGAATTAAGGCTGTTATACCAGCAATAATCAAGCCTGCTACCCTCTTGCTTCTGCTTAAAACCTAACTCACTTCTTCCAGCACTTTCAAGCTTTTTTCAGTGAATCAAGGTTTTCTAATACTCAGGGCAGTAATACAAAAGCTGGTTGATAGACCCCTGTAACAGTCATGCCAGGTTTCATCACACTAACACAATTAGAAATCATACAGTCAATGCAACTTACAATAAATACTATAGAAGAGACAAAACCAATTTTAGCTTGACAATTAATAGAGCCTTAAAACATGCACTAACCCTTGTTTGAAATCCAGAACCTGTCCCAAATTTATCTCTTGCTATCGTAACATCATGACATGAGCTACAGCTAACTTCCAAATATGTCTCTGGCAATGTCCAGATCCAGTCTTCCAAAAGTAGACTATTATTTCCAATATTGGATTGATTTCTAGACCAGTACATGATTGAGTCCTAATAGCTGGTCACCTTTAAGAAGAATACAAGAGACATTATAATTTCTCTTTTTGATTCTTTATCCCACAAGGTCTAAAAACTTGAGGTAAGGCAGTTTGTCCTATCTGGGATATAGTCAAGCAAAGGTGGGTCAGGAACATATGTCCAATACAGCTCCCCAGTCACCCTTGTCAGGGCACTCAGCAAGCTCACAGGATGGCATCATTCTTTGTCTTAGCAACAGTATGTCTCACCAATCTTTTTAAAGTTCCATGGGCCTCTTCCACAATACCTTGTCCTTGAAGATTATACGAAATCCCCATAATAAATTGTTGACAAAAAGTTTTGACGGCGCGACTACAATTGCCAGACCCATAATTTACATTTTTAAATTATTCATTTATTAATTTGTAGAGAACAACTTGTCTGTTATTTACTTCTACCCAGGGGTCCAACTCAAGTTGGCAAATATCTTTCTGTGCTGACCCATCTTTGGGGTCTGATTTATATTATTTAAAGCCATTCTTGATGTTGTGTGAACTTATCAGAGGGAGAGGAGAGAGCCTGGGATATTAATTGGAATGTTGGTAGCAGTATTTAGGCAAGAGATGATGGTGACTGGGGCTGGAGAGATAGATGATTTTGTGGTTAAGAACACATTCTATTGTTCCATCAGATCTAAGTTTGAATCTCAGCATCCACACTGGGTGACTCTAACCAGCTGTAACTCTAGCTCCAGGAGACCCAATGCTTCTAGACTCTGGCACCCATAATCACGTTCATATAAATGCAGACAGACAGACAGACAGATATGCGTGTACGTGTGCGTGTGCGTGTGTGTGTGTGTGTGTGTGTGTGTGTGTGTGTGTGTGTGTGAACAAGAGCATGACATCAGGAAATTAAAGTGTTCCCAAGAGGAGGTGGGTCAGCCTGGTTGTATCTGCAGGTAAAGTCCAATGGGGTGAGAACAGGGATGCATCTGATTGGACATCTCAGAGTGATTGGCACTTTAGAGAAGAGCAGTTTGAGAAAAAAAAAATGGGTTCAGATACCAAACAAGGGAGACTAAAAAGACAATAGAAGGTGAGAGTACATGCAGGGCAGTGCTGTTTCTAACCTGAGAAATGCCACCTTTAACAGCTCAGATGTTCTTAAGACATTACTTAGATCAAGTTTGCTTGGTGAGATGCATGGCACTGCCAGCATTCAACTTTAACACTGAAATTTGTTTTAGAAAATTTTGGTGCCACTTCCTGCTACTTTCTTTCTCTCTATGTGTTGGGTGTTGAATTATTGCTACTTAATTTTTGAGATTAATTTATTCATTGTACGTTATGCGCAAGTGTTTTGCCTACATTTACGTATGTGCACCAGGTTCATACTTGGTGCCCAAGAAGGTGCAAAGAGGGTATCAGACACCTAGGTACTGGAATTAAGAATGGTTGTGAACTACCATGTGAATGCTGAGAACTGAACTTGGCTTCTCAGCAAGAATAACAAGTGCTCTTAACCAGTGAGCCCTGTCTCCAACCCTCAATACTGAATTTTTGGACAATGGAATTTTCCATTGCATTTGACTGTGTATTTCCAATGACGAACCCATTAAACTTACCAGATAGGCACTTTCACAATCTGAGGTCCTATATTAGGGCAAGTGGAGCCAAATCATTTCTGCTTCTCTGCCCTGGGGTTGTTGTCGATGTTATAATCATCTTTATTATCAGCATATTGTAGGGTTCTTCAGACCTCTAAATTAGGTTTTGGCTGAAAAATAACAGCCCTTTTTCTCTCTACCTTTCTAGATTTTTCTAATTCCAAAGCTAGGGATTACTCAAGCAAACATTTTCACAACCTTCTAAATATTTGATGGTTGAATCTTTAGAACCATGGGCACTAATGGGAGAAGCAAGTGCCATTTTCCCTGATTTGGCTGGTCAGTTCCCAGTTCCCAACAAATTCCTAAATTCTAGTAAGGTTCACAAATGTAGATAGTGTGTGTGTTCCTGGGGCTGAATGGTAAATTATAAAGGGAAGTATCTTTTTATTTTCCAACTAAGTAGGAAACACATATGCATGTATATAATTTAACTGAAAGTGAGAGAAACATTTTGCAGACATCTGAGCAGGTTAACAAATTGTATTTGTATACGTGTAACTAAAACAGTCATTTATCAGGTAGAAGGCAGATGGGGGAAATAAAACGCCAACCTGTGTCTACAGTGGGGCTTCGCTGATGATGAAGAGCTGTTTACTCAGGGCCGGCTTGCTCGCCAGCAACGTTAAGAGCCACTGCAGCACATGACTCCCCATAGCTAGAAGACAAGAATAAATTATGTGCTATGCAAACAGCACCGGCATAAAAGCAGAACCAACAGATTGTACTTCCCAGATTCCTGAAGATTCTCACTCATTCCCTTGTTTGACTACTTTAAATATGAAACTCTTGACACAGCTACCCTTAGGCCAGAAGAACAGGATCTGGCATGGGTGAGTTCACTACAGGACATGGGGCATCAGTGCTGGGATTGCTATAAAATGTATTGGGGTTTGATTGTATGCCAAAATGGTTCAGTAATTTTTCTTTTAATCAATCAGCACTTGGTTTGGGCTCACCCATAGAAGGATTGATCCAATCTTACCCAGAAGACCTAAACTGTAAGAATCACTTAAGGGAAAAGATGAAGGCACAAATTCTTGGATTTTTGTCTCTAACTTACTAAATAGCAATCACCAGCAAAGTTTTTAGAATGCACAACCATGTGTGTTTTGTGGTGAGATCATTATAAAGAAAGCATTGGAAGTTGGGGATGTTACCCATCTAAGTCCCTGGAGTACAGTTTGAGTGGCAAGGACAGATTTGGAGGAAAATACATTGACTAATCCCTTGCTAAGGCAGAGCTCTGTAGGTGGGTTGCAGAGGCAGCTGCAGCTTCAATGAGTCTGGAGTGTGGGTGAAACTATATTTCTAACAAAAGGTCTGGTCTTACCTGTGCTGATGGACAAGATGTGTCTGTCTGTGTAGCAAAGAATTCAAAGAGTAGCCAATGTAGCCAACATTCTTGGATAGCAGAAGGCACAGAAGTACAGCCTTTTTTAAAGTAAGGTTTCTGAATCTTACTACACTCAGGTATGAGTTAAATTAACCCTTTGTTGTTTCAGCGACACAAGGGGAGTGTTCACCAGTGCATGTAGACATTTCTTTGGAAGGCATTGCCTCACTTTTAGGAGTTTATGAATGTGTTAGGGGGTTCATATACGTAAGAATATTTGGAAAGGAAAGTTGTGAGGCTTCTTACAAAGTCTTGATATGGATAAGCTGTAGATAAGTGTCTTTACTGCTTGCTTTCAGGATCAGCTCGGCTTTTGACCCACAGTGGCACAAAGTCCAACATTAAATTAAATGACGCTTTGGAGTATTTTATTTCCTGAATGCTTATTATGCATGAGGGGATAGTCTGATTCAGAGAGGCTATACTCTTAAACTCCTGTGGGTGAATTCACACTCTAAAAACATCAACTTAGCGATTGCTGTGATGGCATTTGGATACTATGAGTGTTAAAAAACAAGAGTATTGGCAATGTACCTTCTGGATTTCATGATTCCAAAGTTTCTTGCATGTGAACATCACAAATGTCATTACCAAGTCAGCTGAATAGATCCTTGGTAGACATCAGCAATACATCCTGAGAGCTTTGTGATTCTTACATGTAGTTCCTTGCAACCTAAAAGGGAAAGTGATCTAGTAAAATCCCTAAGAAAAACAATTGCCATGAGAAGCCAGGCACAGTGGCTCCCAACCTTAGTCCTAGCACTCAGGAGGCAAAGGCAACTCTGTGAGTTTGATGCCAACCTTGTCTACAGACTGAGTTCCATGATAGCCAGGACTATGAAAATAGATACTATCTCAAAACAAAACAAAAACAAAACACAACAAAAACAAAACCAGACAGCCAAGCCTTATCAACACATAGAAGCCCCCACCCACCCAGGGTCTCTTAGAGGCTTCATAAACCATAAGGTTCCATCCAGCAAAACTGCAGAGCCTGTGTGTTTAGTGATGAGTGTGGTAACTGATAAGAAGTCTTAAGCAGATATAACGTCCAAATATGAGTGTGACAACAGATCCATAACTATACACACCTATTCAGTCATCCGCAATGGTTATGATTGGTGGAATGGCAATCACATCTTCTATGGTAAATACATCTGCATGGTTTTAATATTGTACTACAACATCCATAATTACAATTGCTATTAAAATAAAAATGCACAGAATTCTTTAAATCCTTTGTGTATACATCATGACGTTTTGCACTGTTAGCATGATACACTACCAATTAATTGATTATACATGATAGGGTTGATGAGAGTGGTGGTAGTGGAGGTGGTGTGTGTGTGTGTGTGTGTGTGTGTGTGTGTGTATTGCCATTCCTCAGAATCTGGAGGGGATTGGCTCTGAGAGTCGTCTTTGAATACCCAGATCTATAGCTATAGAAGTATCTTCTGTAAAATGGCATTGAATTTATGTGTAACTCATGTACATCTCCCTGTATTCACCAAGTCATGATTAGATGGCCTAAAATATCTAAAACATGCAGATAGTGGTTGTTATTTAGAATGAAGTCTGTATGTGTTCAGTACAGATATATTTTTCTAAACACAAGTGATCTGATCAACTATTGTTTGAATCCACATATGTAGAACTCATTGATATAGTGGCTAGATAGTTACGCGCGCGCGCGTGTGTGTGTGTGTGTGTTTGTGTGTGTGTGTGTGTGTGTGTGTGTGTGTGTGTGTGGTGGTTTGTATTGTATAATTGCGTATCTGTTTGTATTGTGTGTTTATGTGTGTATGCATGCATGTGAGTGCATGCACATGTATATGTGCATGTGTGAGTGTGGGTGCATGTGTACATGTGAGTATGTGTGTATGAATGTGTGTGCATGCATGTGTATGAGACTGGGTGAGCTTGTGAGTATGTGCATGCATTCTATGACAGGACGTATAGCACAGAGTGATTTTGTTTTTTGTTTTTTCTCCAGTCTGTTTACAAAGATTTCTTGAGCAACTAGTATATGTCAGATGTAAATGCCAGGGTTAATAAGCCAGCCTCACTGTGCTTCTTGAAGGAAGAGAGAGAAGTGTATGGGCAAGGTGGCTCTCACTGAAACTGACATAGCTTGAGAAGCCAACACATTTCCTGTAGGTGACTGAGCCACATTCTGGGAATCCCACAGCCATTACTGCTCTCTCCACAGCTGCCACAAATAGTAATAGCCCAACATTAAAACTGCTACAGAATTCTCCTGGACTTCTACACTGCAATAAAAATTCCTCAGGAGCTGGAGCTACAGCCCAATTGGTAAAGTGCTCTGCTAGCATACACAAAGCCCTGGGTTCAAACCCCTGCTCCATAACCATGAGACCCTGCCTCAAAAAGGAAGTCCTCAGCCACTTCATCAAAGTGAGACTTCAAGAAATTTGGGTAGAATCTAACAATAATCATAGAAAACAAAATTGTAGGGCCAGCAAAGTGGATCACCAAATAAGAATGCTTGAAGACACTCTGGCAACCAGAGTATAATCTCCAGAACCCACACAAAAAAGACAAATGCAATGGCATGCATCTTTAATCCCAGAACTCCACAGTAAGATGAGGTGTGGAGACAGAATAGTGTGAACATTCACAGGCCGGCCAGCTTGAAGTATACGGAGCAGAAACAGAAACAAGTGAGACCTGCCCAGCAAGGAAGGAAAGAACTGACTCCCAAAAGCTGTCTTCTGACATCTGCATACACACATGGCACCCCCCCACACACACATGCACACATGCACACAGGCATACACAAGAAGCTTTATTAATTACTTATCTGTTGCTGTGATAAAATACCATGAACAAAGCAGCTTATAGGAAAAGAAGTTTTATTTGGCTTATGGTTCCTGAGGGATGAGAGTCCACTGAGATGAGGAAGCAAGGAAGCAGGAGCAGGAAGCTGAGAGATCACATCTTTCATTGCAAGCCCAGAGCAGACAGAACAAATCAAAAGTAGGGCAAGGTCATCTACTCTTAAGGCCAGCCCTCCCCATGTTCTCTCTCCAGCAAGGCTGCATCTCTTACACCTCCAGAAGTAGCCCCACCAAGTAGGGACAAATTGTGTAAATATCTGAGCCTATGAGGAACATTCTCATTCAGTCCACTACAGGTACCAAAAAAGAAAGCAATATTATAGAATAGGAGTATACCAGAATATACCACGTATGAAGACCAGGGCCAGAATATAGGCTTCACCATACTTCTTGAAGGAAGAGAGACAATCAACTAAACCCCTGGTATATGACACTTCATACTTTTCTAGTGATGGGTCAATATTAGAGTCAACAGACATTCTTACATGTGTATTATAAATAGTGAGGGCTAAATGTACTTTTTAAATACTTGATAAGTATTTCATAAAAAAATGTGTTTCTTGTGACTTGAAAGATGGCTCAGTAGTTAAGAGCACTGGCTACTCTTCCAGAGGACCCGGGTTCAATTCCCAGCACGTATAACTTTAGTTCCAGAGGATCCAACACCCTCACACAGACATACTTTCACGAAAACACCACTGCACGTGAAATTAAAATAAATAAATAAAAATTTAAAACATCTTTCTTGTGTAAAGAATTGATAATAATGGCAGAGACATCTTCTTTTCTCGGTCTGGGAAAACAAATCAGTAAGGTATATTTTAGGCCAGAACATAGAACTTTCTAAAATTTCTCAAAGCATTTATATCACTTGCCTCTGGTGATAAATCCCTGTCCTAATACATCACAGGCCTGAGCTGATTCGTGTCTCTGAAGCAGGCAGGTAGACATTAGTCTCGTGTGTCTGTTGCTTCAGGACTGCCTCCTTCACAGCAACATCACCAGTGATTTGAAAGCCTTCACAGACAAGTTCGGCTTTGATGTCCTCATCCTGATCACAAGCTTCACATCAGAGGGGCAGCAGAGGCAGCAGATCGCTGTGTACTCCCAGAACCTCGAACTGTGCAGCCAGGTGAGCCTTCCTCTCATCAGTTTCACTGTTTATGAACTTCTGAGAAAGAGGTAAGAATGGACTGCTGCCTCATGGAATAGGCCCAAGAGACAGAGTCCTGAGATTGGATTGTGTTAGTCTGTTTTGTGATGCTGACAAAATACCAGCGTCTGGGCACTATACAAAAGACAGAGATTTATTTTGATTTGTTTGTTTGTTTGTTTAGCTCAAACTTGTAGAGATTCAAGAGCATGGCTCTGGCCTGTGCCCTGCTGTGGTGAGGGCTTTCTGGTGGATGTCATCACTTGGAGAACCTGGAAGTAAAAGGCTAGATTTGTTTTGTAACCACCCACTCTCATGATAATTAAGACAGTCCCTTGAAGTTTTCGTCAATCCTCCTGAAGGTGGTGGCCTTGTGATCCAACCACCTCCTACTAGCCCTGCCTCTGAAAGGTTCCACCTCATAACACTGTTGCCCCCACATTGAGAGCCAAGCTTCTGAGTGCATAAACCCATAGCAGGCCCCCACAACTATTCCTCTTCTAGACTGAACCCATAAAGAAAACAACCAGTGCTTTCTCACCCAAATAAAGGCAAGTCTTCCTTTTCTGATCTGTTTTCTTTTGGAAATTGTTCCCCTGTGATAACTAACCTAGTCACAGTCTCAATACCCATGTGGTGCCTGGTGTTTTATCAATACCCATGTGGTGCCCAGTGTTTATCAATACTCATGTGGTGCCCAGCGTTTATCAATACCCATGTGGTGCCTAGTGTTTATCAATACCCAGTGATATGATGCCCTAGCAAGCACAATCTACAGGCACTCAGATTCTCAGTAGGTAATCAGTTGGATCTTGTAGGATGATAGTTGAGCCTTTTAATAAACCACCTAGAAAGAAAAAAGAAGAGGAGGAGGGAATGAGGGAGAAGGAGAAGAGGAAGAAGGAAAAGGAGAAAAGAAAGATGAGGAAGGAGAAAGAAGAAGAGGAAGAAGAAAGTTAATCTCAACAGGTCATGATATATGAGCAAAGTTATTTATTGTACTTACTAACTAGCATTGAGGTAGAAATAGATATGGATATAATGATTGGCTAATGTGAACCTCACTAGTAAGTCAGAGTCCTTTGTCACTACAGGTGACAAGAGGCAATGTCTCCAGCCCCGTCCATTTCTTCCTGCAGCCTCCCCACTGTCTTCTAACAGCTCCATTAGGCTTCTTCATGGCCACATGACTATATGTATTCTCCAGTTCTCTCTCTGCTTTCTCAAGTTCAGATAAGAACACAATGCACTGTCACAGCTGGATTCTGTATCCCCTCTTCTGACCACATATCTGTGTGCATCTAATCACCAGCTAGGGCTTTTCCAATGCTAACATAATATGCATTCAGATACAGAGGTACACTAGTTAACTCTTCTTGTCACAGTGGCAGAACACCTGACAAAAGCTACTCAGTGGTGAGAGGTTCATATTTGTTCACACTCCAGAGATATCATAGATCTCTCATGGCAGAGAAGGCATGGTGGCTGTCGTCTGTGGCAAGTGGCAACTTGTGTCATGGCGTATCACACTGGAGTGGATTGGAACTCATAGGGCTAGATAAAAAGCAGGACTTCCCTATAACTTCCAAGGCTGACCCTACAGGCCTTGGTCCACCAGCTGGACCCCATGTCTACAAAGTTTCAGAGTTTCCCCATGACAGCACCAGCAGCTGGAGACCAGGGGTCAAATGCATGAGTCAGTGGGGTGGGGGGGATGCTTTACAGTCAAAGCATAACCAAGGGTAGATCTTACCCTTTTTGCTTAGTAACTTCCTGGAGACAAGGTGTAAGATGTCTGAGCTTCCACTGTCATAGTTTTCAAGTCACTTTTGGGGCAGATCCCTTTTTCAAACCAATTTGAAAGTTGGCTTACTTAAGCAGATGGAGTGGTCAAGATCCCTGGTGCCCACACTTCCCTTCTCCCTTCAGCCCAGTGGCAGGATCCAAAGGCAGTAGTTTCTCTAAATACCTTGCATCACCAAGGGGGAAGGCTCTGCACTAATAGGTCTCGCTTTGTCTTGTGGTAATACAGTGGAGAATCCACCTCTGCAGCTCAACTGCTGAGCTCAAAACCCAGGTCCTGTCACACTAGCAGAGTGCTGTTGGTGGAGTGCTAGCAGGGTGCTGTTGGCCCTGTCTTAATCATTCCCTAGTCTTGTAAGACCACTGTGAGAATAAAGGAGATTGCTGAGGCTGTGAAACATTGCACTATGTGGGTGTGGGTAAGCATCCCACCTGGGATGGTTATTATCATCCATCAAGGCCATTCCCATGGCTTGTGTGGCATTATTTCCACCATCATTTTAACCTCTGTTAGCTTTGTAGGGCCTTCCCCAAAGCTCAGCGTGCCAAAGTACTCCTGATGTCCCCTAAATGTCCAAGAGCTTCAGCCCAAGCCTGGCCTGGCCTGGCCTGGCCCTGGCTGTCTGGTTCAGTGCCCTCTGCCTCCCAGGTACCTTTGTTGGTTCATATTTCCATATCTGTGCACTCCGGGACAGGAAGAGGCCGGGGTGCCATGGGGAAGCTCAACCTGTGGCCCCCTTCCCACTTCCCCTTTTTCTTTGCCTTGCCACACTTATCAGGGCTAGGCCAGGTCTAGCTTCCTCTCTTATCCCAATGCTTTGCCAGCATTCAGGGGTTCTGCAAACTCAAGCAGGGCAGAATCCTGGAGGCAGGAGCTGATACAGTGGCCATGGAAGGGTGCTGCTTACTGCCTTGCTCCTTATGGTTTGCTCAGCCTCCAACGACTTAGAGCTTAGAATGACTAAGGATGGCACCACTCACAATGGGCAGGGCCCTCCCCCATCAATAACTAATTAAGAAAATGTCTTACAGCTGGATCTTATGAATGCGTGTTTCTCAAATGAAGTTCAGATAACTCTTGCTTGTATCAAGTTGACATAAAACTAGCTAGGATGATTGATCAGCCTTCCTCAAAGATGAGGTCCTTAACTAGTTATCTAACACTAAGTGGTCATCCCTAAACATATATGCATACAAGAAACATTAAACAGACTCAGCAAATTATAGTTTTATATTTGTTCATATATATTACATATGTGTTGATGACAATAATACATTTCAAAAGGCTATGAATTTGAGAGGGAGTTGGGTAGGGGACATGAAAGGAGATGAAGGGGAAAGAAGTGGAAGATGAAGTAACTATAATATACACATGAATCTTTGTGCTTCCCCACAGATTTGCTGTGAGCTGGAAGAAAGTCAGAACCCTTGCCTGGAACTGGAGCCCTTTGAATGTGGCTGTGATGAGATCCTGGTATACCAGCAGGAGGACCCTTCTGTGACCTGTGATCAGGTGTTTCTTCTTCTCAAGGAGGTCATCAATAGGAGGTGTGCAGAGATGGTCTCTAACAGTCGGACATCGTCAACAGAAGCTGTAGCAGGCAGTGCTCCACTGTCCCAGGGCTCTTCTGGGATTATGGAACTGTATGGTTCTGACATAGAGCCACAGCCCAGCTCTGTGAATTTCATAGAAAACCCCCAAGAGCTCAACGATTCTAACCAAGCTCAGGTGGATGCCAACATAGACCTTGTTAGCCCTGACAGTGGGTTGGCCACCATCAGAAGCAGTCGCTCATCCAAGGAGAGCTCAGTCTTCCTCAGTGATGACAGCCCAGTGGGAGAGGGTGGTGGGCCTCACCATAGCCTTCTCCCAGGATTTGAGTCCTATAGCCCCATTCCTGAAGGGATAGTTGCAGAGGAGCATGCCCGCTCTGGGGAACACAGTGAACACTTTGACCTCTTCAACTTTGACCCAGCACCCATAGCTTCTGAACAGTCCCAGCCATCTTCCCATTCTGCAGACTACTCACCAGAAGATGACTTCCCCAATAGTGATTCATCAGAAGGAAACCTCTCTGCTGGGCCTAAAGGTCTTGGTGAGGTGGGAATCAACATGTCCAATTATTCCTCCAGTTCTCTTTTGTCAGAGGCTGGTAAAGACAGCCTTGTGGAATTTGATGAAGAGTTTGTCCAGAGACAAGAAAGCTCAGGTGATAACTCTGAAAGAAATTTAAACCTGACATGTTTTGTGGGAGAGGAACCTTCTTCTCCTGAAAGGCTGAAGAATATTGGAAATAGAATCCCACCAACACCTATGAACAGCTTTGTTGAAATATCACCATCAACTGAAGAGCCAACTCCACTCTTTCCTGAAGATATAATCCAAAATGCAATCGACACAGGGCATCTGGGCCCACCTCAGACCCGTGCACGGTGCAGAAGCTGGTGGGGTGGCTTGGAAATTGACTCTAAAGACATTGTAGATGCATGGAATGCCAGTGAACAAGAAACCGTCTTCCAGAGTCCTGAGCCATGGAAAGATCCTAAGCCTGAGCCAGTTGAGAGGAGAACCTCAGATTCCACATTCCAGTCAAAGAGTCTTGGATTCCCAAAGTCAGATCCCTGGGAATCTGAATTTGGACAGCCTGAACTGGGCAGTAAAGATACCCAAGACCAGAAGGAGGAAAGCTTGCAATATCAGCACTCGCCCACAGTGAGGACACATTTGACAGATGCCTCCCCTCAAGGGACAAACCACTTGATAGAGGACTTTGCTGCTTTGTGGCATTCAGGACACTCACCCACAACAATGCCCGAGCCCTGGGGAAACCCCACAGATGCTGGTGAAGCTGCAGTTATGATGTCCTTCCCCACCTGGGGTGCATTTGATAAAGAAGATAATGCTGACACATTAAAAAGTACTTGGAATCTTCATCCCACTAACAATGAGACACCTTCTGGGCAGGACCCCAGTGAATGGGCTATGGCCCAAAGTGGCTTTGCTTTCCCTGCAGCAGACCTACTGGACAATTCCCTCATTGAGGTGAATAAAGATGCAGCTCCAGAAATCTGGGGCAAGAACAATGGCTCCAAGGATAATAGTCTTACTTCTGGAAGTCCCATTTCTGATCTAGGTCAAACATGGAATAATTCTAAGCTACCAGGGGAAGACCAGAATGGCTTGGTAGATCCTAAAGCCAGTGGGAAGGTATATGAAAAGGAAGGGTCCTGGAACCTCTTTGAGGAGAGTGTTAAGAAAAGAGGAGCTGATGTCTTAGCTCCTTGGGAAGATTCTTTCTTGTCCTATAAATGCTCTGATTACAGCACGTCCAACATAGGAGAAGATTCAGTCCCATCTCCCTTAGACACCAACTACTCCACCTCTGACTCTTACACATCACCAACATATGCTGGAGATGAAAAAGAAATGGAAAACAAGCCCATTGCTAAAGATAATGGTTTTGAGGCAAAAGATGCTGACTTTCCTGCAGAGGGGGTTGAGGTTCTTGCAACATCACCACATCAGCCTCAGAGAAATCGAATTGGTTCTGGTCCTGGGAACCTAGACATGTGGGCGTTGCCTCACACAGAAGATAAGCCTGAAGGAAATGATGCACATCACCCAGATAAAGATTCACTCAAGACAGAGCATGAAGAAGATAAAAATACTTCCATGGAGGATGGTGTGGGGGAAAGCAGCCCAACCAGCTACGACGATCCTAGCATGATGCAACTGTACAATGAGGCAAACCGGCAGCTCACCCTTCTACACAGCAACACCAACTCACGCCAGACAGCCCCCGACAGCCTTGACACATGGAACCGAGTGATTCTGGAGGACACGCAGTCCACTGCAACTATCTCGGACATGGACAATGACTTGGATTGGGATGACTGCAGTGGGGCTGTAGCGATCGGTGGAGATGGCCAATCAGAAGGTTACATAACTGCAAATAGTGAACCTGAAACCCGGTTCTCAGTGAAGCAGCTGGAACCATGGGGCACAGAACATCAGGAAGCAAATCAGGTAGACTGGGATCTCCCTACTTCTGCTGAGCCCACAGGGGACACTGGTCCCAGTGAATACCAAACTCTGAATGAGAAAACTGGGCAGCTAATTGCAAACAGTATTTGGGATTCTGTCATGGGAGATAAAGATATGCCATCATTCAGATTACCAAGCCCATCAAATACTGTAGATATGGAACATGGCACTTGGCCTTCTGAAAGTCCCAGACACTCAATAAATGGTAAAGATGGCCACATGTTAGAAGCCTCTGAACTCAGTGAGTCAGGAAGGCTTACATCTCATCTTGACAACCAGGACACATGGACAGACTCCAAAGGTGGCACGGAATCCTTGGTGACCAGGCTGGCAAGTCCAGAACACTTTGCACAGTCAGATCCATGGACAAGTCATACTGATGGGCAGAAGGAAAGTGAGATTGAAGGCCTGGCAGCCTCTGATTGTGAGCATCTTGACAAGGAGACAGAGGCAGGCTTTGGAGTGAATGATGTCCCATGGGTCTTTGGGAAAGAGTGCAGTGACCAGGAACTCTCTTCTTCAGATGCATTTGAACACCAAGAAATCTGCAGTGCATCTGGCAAAATCAGTTCTCTTTCAGTCACCTCCAGTCCTCAGAGTGGGGAACCAGAGGAGGTCTTACAAGTTGAGAAGGAGCCTTACGCTCTAGACTCCCTTCCTGTGCAAACAGAGGCATTCACAAGTGATTTGCAGACAAAACACACCCATGAAGAATCTCTTATGGATAATAAAAATTTAGGTGAAGCCAACTCAACATTGGATAGGATTAATCTAATGAAAAATATGCCTTTATCTGAAATGGAACTTGAGAAAACTAAACCCTGTAACATTCTGAAACCAGAAAGTGCAAACGGAAAACTATTTTATGAATCTTCTCAAAACTTTAGTATTTGGGATGGCCCTATGGATAGTGACGTGTGGGATAGTCATATAAGTTATGAGACAGCTGTGAATCCTACAGGTCAGAGCACTGAGGAAAGGTCTCTAGAAGCCCTGTCACCAGAAAACTATGACAGAGACAGCCTCTCTAGTGAGTGTACTCGTTCAAGTGCATCGAGTCCTGACCTAAATGATTCCTCAGTTGCCTTGTCCTCATGGACCTACGGACCCAGTGCTGACCATCAGAAAGAGAACCAAGATGATAGGAACAAACAGATTCACCAAGAATCAGAACTATTTATTACTGAAGCCCACGTAGGAGTCATTACTGAAATCAAGGACTTTGCAGAAAACAGGAAGGATGCCTTTGGAAAGATGTCTGAGCAGGAGGATGCCCAATTTCCAGAGATTCCAAATGATGCCTTCAATGGTGCTTCCTCATCCTCTTCATCCAGCCTTGGAACAGATAAATATTCGGAATATTCTCATGCATATCAGGAAGGAGCTCTAATGACTAGATGTCAAGAGGAAAATGAACGTGACTCTCTGGAAATTGTGGAGCCAGAGGGGACCAGGGTCATATCTATGAGCTCAGGTTCTGGCAATGACAGTGGGGATGACGAAGAATTGCTAGAGAAGGAGCTCCATTTGGCCACAGTTGCTCAGAGGGAATCTGGGGCTTGCAATTTATTGCATGAACCTGAGTTCTTGGGCACAGAGCACTCCATGCCTGAGTTTTCGGTGTTTGCGGGTAGTTCAGAGTCAATAGAGAAAGAGAACAAGTCAAGCCCATTCTATGACAGTCAACAAAGCAGCCCTGGTCAGTGGATTTTGTCACCACTCATGCATGCTGACACACAGGACACATCTAAGGAAAAGGAGGCCAGAGATGCAGAAACCGGGACAATGATGGATACTGTGTGGCAGGGGTCTGCCAGCACGGAGCCTAAGGGTGGAGACCCTGACAAAATGGAAATGCTTGGCTTCTCAACTGACAGCAATGAGTGGTGGAACACTGCTGCACAGGAAGGAAGAGCAACTGCCAAAATGTCTGCAGAGGAGTTGTCTAACTCAGAGGGTGAGCTAGAGACTACTTCTCCAGTATTCCAGAATGCAGGTCCATGGAACGTACCCATTCAGAAAGATAGTGAACCTGTGGACACAGGTCGCACTAATCCTTTCAGTGGTAAACTAAAGTCACCCTTTCTAGATAGTAATGGGGACAAGTCACAGGAGAAACTTTGGAACATTCAACCGAAGCAGCTGGATTCAGATGCCAATCAATTCAGTCAGCTTGTAATCCTAGACCAAATTAAGGACAAAGATTCTGGACAGCAAACAGCTATGTCTTCCATTGCTAGTGAGCTTTCTCCAGAAACTCTCACCCAAGAACAGTGTCAGGAATCTATGTTGTCTGTCTGGGACCATACAGAGCCAGCATTTACTCACAGAGATGAAAATGGATGCGTTAGCACTGGGGTTTCACCCACTGAGTATCAACAAGAGAACTGGTGGGAACAAGAAAAATCCTGTTTCAGCCATGTGACACATTCAAGCACTCCCACAGAAAATCTCCTCGAGATCAACGCTCCTACACAATTTATAAGGAAGTTGGACTCCGATTTGGATAGCCCCAGCCCCAGTGAGCTCCAACATAACTTTGTTCCAGATATTTTACACGGCAACTTCGAAGAGGGTGGGCAGCTGGCCTCAGCTTCACCTGATTTGTGGATGGACGTCAAGCAACCTTTCACTTTTAAAGCAGATAGTGAGAATCCTGATATACTGACTCATTGTGACCATGACAGCAACTCTCAGGCATCCAGCAGCCCTGACGTGTGTCAGGATTCTGAAGGGAAGCAAGAGATGGAGAGGCATACTGATGTCTACCTGGGACCTGAAGTGGAACCCAGTGAGTTTTATCTCACTGAGCCAAAGATGAATGATGAGCTGACTCGGGAACTGGAGCAGGAATGTCTCCAACACAATTCAGAACTCCACTCTGAACATGCAATACCCTTGCCTCTGATCAACAGTCAGAATGATATAAACAACTCATCTAAGCCTTCCTCTTCAATAGGTTCCCCAGAACCCTCTGATATACATGGAGACAACAGTACAAGTGTAACAGCATTGGAAGAAGGCACCAACCCAGAGGTAGAAGCAGAGGACAGGACGATCCCTGGGATCAGAAGTGAAGACACTGACATCTTTGAAACTCACCAGGAGGTCAGTGTGGAAGGCAACAGCTCTTGGGTGTCAAAAGACTTTTGTCCTCAAAGTCAGACAGACACTAGAGCCCTGCTTGACTGTGAGCAACCTTTTGCTTCTGAGAGCCCTGCTGTACTTACTGACATCTTCCTAGCCTCAGATACCTGCCTGGATGTAAGTGAAGCTGCCTTGGACCACAGTTTCAGTGATGCCTCCGGCCTCAACACTTCCACAGGCACTATAGATGATATGAGTAAGTTGACTCTGTCAGAAGGCCATCCAGAAACACCAGTTGATGGGGATGCAGGGAAGCCAGATGTCTGTTCGTCTGAAGCTTCCTGGGGTGATTTTGAATATGATGTAATGGGCCAGAATATTGATGAAGAGCTGATGAGAGAGCCTGAACATTTCCTCTATGGTGGTGATCTTCCATCAGAGGAAGGCACGCTGAAGCAATCACTGGCACCATACACACCCCCCTTTGATTTGTCCTACCTCACAGAACCTCCTGGATGCACTGAAACTGTACAGGGAGCTGAGTCTCCAGATGATGCATCACTGGAAAGTGATGCAGCAGAAATGTTGCTTTCTGCTCTTCCTGATGAACGGGAGGAAGACAAGGCTAAGACCAACATCAGGAAACCTAGACACCAGATGACTGTGTTGCATATTCATGAAGACCTTGAGGCTCTTTCTTCATCTGTGGCAGGAACAGTTTCTAATAACGAGTCATCTCCATCAAACATTGACTGGGAAATAGAAACAGATAATTCAGATTCACCAGCAGGTGGCGACATGAAACCACCAAACGGTAAGCAATGCATAACACTCCCCAACATACAAATACACACACACACACACACACACACACACACACACACACACACACACCCTTCCTCCTCCACCTTCAAGGAACCGGTGTTAATTAATTTAGTGCATTTGTTAAAGCATTGCTACCAACACAGGCAGAGAAAGTAACCGTATGTAAATGTAACAGCTATATTGTGAAAGCTCTCTTTGTGCGTGAGAAAACTGAACAGGTCCACAAAATGAAAATATATATTAGCTTGTCTCTTTTTAAGTGTTTGTTTGCAAAGATCAGAGATCACAGAATGTGTTAATTAAGCCTTGTCTTCTCACTTTCATATTCTAGGCAAGGAGATACTGGAGTTAGAAGACGAGAAAGTAATTCCCACGAAAGGGCCAGAGCAAACAAAGTTAAACTACAAAGAAGAAAAACAGGCAGAGCAAAGCGAAGACCATCAGGTACTAGCTGTGGATTACATACTTGTAAGTCATGAAAAAGATTCACCATTGAAACCAGAGTCCAGGGAAGCAAGAGAAAACATACCCGAGATGGAACAAGTATCCATAGGTTCTAGAGAAACAGGGCTACAAGAAACTCACTTAGCAGGTATCTCAGACACGTGTCAGCCTGAGTCTTTAAATGATATCAAAGTTCATTCTGCAGAGAGAACATCTTCCAACCACAAGAGTGCATCTCTTGAAAACCCTGCACAAGACCAGAGTTGGATGGTCTTGAGCCACAGTGAGGTTGGTGACCCACCTTCAGAAACCAGGGACTCAGGGCCTGGGTCTCCTGGTAGAACTGTAGAGCCGTTCTTGAGTCTCAGCTTAGACAAGGGACCCCAGTCCCAGGTTCTGGAAAAAAATAAGCCTCTAGACTCTTTAGCACTAGAGGAAGTTGCTGGTTTGAGCAATCAGTCAAGGAAGAGCAAGAGACAAGGTCAAGCTGGTCTAGATGCAGTTCCAACACAGGCTGCCACCCACGACAGTGAATGGGAAATGCTTTCGCCACAGCTCCCCCAGAAAAACAGGAACCCTCCACAGGAAATGGAAGAAGAGACACAGTTCCCTGAGCCTGGACCCGAAAAACCGAGACCAAAAGGGTAAGCAAAACACTAGATTTATTTTTGTGTGTGTATATATATGTATTTTATTTAGAAACCAGAGAAATACTGAGAGGTTTTGAAACATGAGGATACCAGGGTCAGGAGATCTTGTCTGGCATAATAAGACATGTCATCAGCAAAAGCAATTGCCAGACAACCATCAGGAAAAGGATGATTTACAGCCAGTCTGTACCCACCTGGCTGACTTCAGTACCTATGGGACATGCAAGTAGACTGGAGTAGCTGGTATCACTATCTCTCCAGGACCTACTATGTGCAGGGCAGCTTGCGCTCATCTGCACACATGATCCTTACACGCTGGGCACTGGGGGAGAAGGATGGACTAGAGAGCAAGAACTCAAGGCTCAGGGTGTTTCTGTAATTGTCTTAGATTCATCTTAAATGAACAGAGTGAATGCTCTGGGCTTCCATACTTCCTGAAGCCAAAGGCCCTGCCTTTCTTGTTGGCATACTGATGTAATGGCACACAACAGTTTGTACAAGAAAACTATTTGATGGCTTCATATAAAACAGCTGGCTTCCAGGTAGGACTGTCAGGAGACTCTAAGTAGGCTCAAAATCAGAGAACAATACTCCTGTCCTAATTGGCTGAGAGTTGTGGATCAATTATCAAACTAGTGATACCACCATTCATTCACCCAGTGTAAGTTTTTAAAGAATGTTTTTCCTATGACCCGTTTATGGGAACCCAAAGGGCAAGAAGCAAGAAACAGGATGTCATCGCTGCACTTGAGATTTGAGGTCCTGATAATATTTAAGATGTTCCTCTCTTTCATTTTCCCTTAAAAATCGTGAAGGTTACACTAAGTAGAAGGGAGAATATCTTTTTGCATTAAAATGTAGTGTGATCACATTAAAATGTACACACTATCACACGTATGTACCTGACCCCTATAAATTAATTAATGCAATTAACGATTGTTTAACTGTAGTAGAGAAAAGATACCTCCTGCTTCCTACTCAGTTTAGAAGCATAAATGACAACGTATAGCGTAGGTACTGTGAATCAAGGTATTTGGGTCCTGGGATACTTCTTCCCTGACCATTTATATGTTTAAAAATTAAGCCTCAAGCTTAAGTTCTCTCATCTATAAAATCAGTGGGCTAGGCCAGGTGATTTCAAGCCTTTCTCTTACAGAATTAAATTCTATGAACTTAATTTGTATGGAAAGAACGTGAGTTCAAAAACAATTTTTTTTTCTTGCTCCCAAATAGCATTTCCTGTTGAAAGAAACAGAGAAAAGAAATACTAGGAGGACAGTTTGAAGGTTTTGGGGAAAACCACACCGAGTTTTAACTTTGAGGCATTTCAGTCGGCCTAATTTTCTTCCCCATCAAGCTCCTTTCTTCTAGAGAGGCCCTAGGTCAGTTAACTGAAGAGAGCAGCTAATGGACCCTTTGTAGCCTCTGCTCCAGAGCTTCACCCTTTCCCCTCAGCTTCTGAAGTAGAAAGATGCTGCTTGCCACCGTCGCTGCCTTTACACAATTTACTCTGAACATATTTGAAATGTTCTCCCTGCAAGTTTTTGAGCAAACATGGTTGTCTATAATAGGGTGGGAAGTACAGCTTAGTGTTTGAGCCCTTGCTTCGCCTGTCTGAGACCCTGGGTTCAATCTCCAATACCAAAAAACAACACAAGACAAAGTAAAAGGCCCACGGTGGTTGTCTAGATGGAGGCCTAAGACCAGAAGCTTCTGAGCACTTGTCAAAAACTTCACCTCTCTGTGGAACCAGAAATTAGGGATGAGGCCCAGTCGGCTGCCTTCAGAATTTCTTCCCTGAGATCCAGCTACATACATACGCTTGAGAACTATTATTTGGAATCACATTCCTAGGCTTGAAGATGTTTAGTATCTAGCTAAGGGTGGGACATGGACAGAGATGCAGAAAATAGTGACCAGAATTGGCACAGATGCAATCTGCGCACTTTTGCTGTCAACCAGCTCCTAGGCACAGCACATACTGTCTTGGTTTATGTGCTGACTGGTTTTCTGCCAGCTGGACACATGCTAAAGTCATACTGGGAGATCAAACTTCAATTGAGAAAATGTTCCCACTAGATTAATCTGTGTGAAAGCCTGTGATATATTTTTTTAAGATTTATTTACTTTTATGTGCATTGATGTTATGCCTGCAGGTATATCTAGGCAAGAGCACCATATCCTCTGGAACTAGAGTTACAGACAGTTGGGAGCTGCCTTGAGAATGCTGAGCATTGTACCTGGGTCCTCTGGAAGAGCAACCAGTGCTCCTAACCACTGAATCATCTCTCTAGACCATGACACATTTTATTGATTGATGGCTGATATGGGAGGGCAAAGTCTATTGTGGGTGGTACCACCCTTGAGTTGGTGGTCCTAGGTGCTATATGAAAGCAAGCTGAGTAAGCGGTAAGACGAAAGCCAGTAAGCAGCATTCCTGGGTGCCTCTGCATCAGCTCCTGCCTCCAGGTTCGAGTTTCTGCCTTAGCATTTCTCAGTGCTGGGCATTAATGTGGAAGTATAAAATAAGTAAGCCCTTTCTTCTCCAAGTTGATTTTGATCATGGTATTTTTTTCACATCAACTGAAACCCTAGCTATGGCACGTGCCAATGGTGGCAGCGTGAGCTATAGGAAACTTAGGCTAGACCAAGCAGAAGATCAAATGCCAGTTCCCAGAGGCATGACAGTGACTGGAGAGCCTGGTCCTATGTAGTTGTAGAGCACATCTGCAGAATATTCACAGCATATACATCTCCCTGCCCTATTTTACCCCTTTCCCCTCTCTTTTTGTGCTAAGAATTGAACCCAGATCTTGATGAATGCCAAGCAAGAGCTCTGGCACTGAGACTTCCTGCCCTACTCATAAAATGAAAGGAGAGAATGATCAGAGGGACGGCATATAAACATGGGCACAAGAGCTGGGGCTGGTGAGATGGCTTACAGGGTAAAGGGGCTTGCTGCCAAGCCCTCCTACCTAAGTTTGATTCCCACAACCAGGATGGTACTTGATTCTCTAGCCAAGTCCTGAAAGTTGTCTTTAAACACACACACACACATACACAAACATAAAGAACAACACATAGACACAAAAATGTAAAAAATGTAAAGAAAAAATGATCAGTGATGTTACTAAATTCTTGTCAATATTTACCAGAGAAACAGAACACCTACTCGTTAAAAACTCTCAAACCTAGGGGGCTAAAGAGATAGCTTAGCAGTTCAGAGTACTTGTTGCTCTTGCAGAAGACCTGGGTTCAGTTCCACGCATCCACATGGTGCCTTACAGCAATCTGTAATCCCAGTTCTAGGCTATCCAGCAGGCATGTATATGTTACACATACATGCATACAGGCATGCTCATAAAATAAATAAACAAATCTAAAAATATCCATTCAACTCACCATCAACTATATAAAACTATTATATCTGACTTACAGATATATTGACTTTCAGAGGTGTATGAAGTGATCAAAAGAGATAATTCCCAATAATACTGAGGGAAAGTGGCGATTTGGTGTAAGCTTTCACACATGCATGCAAACGAGGGCAGTGGGAGGAAGAGGAGGAGTGGGGAAATAGATTTCTTCTTGTCATGCCTGTCTCTGGAGCATTCAGGGGTAGCTGGCCTTTGTTTTTTGGTTTTTGGGTTTTTGTTGTTGTTGTTGTTGTTGTTGTTGTTGTTGTTCTAAGAAGGGTGGCATTCGGTGCTCCCTAAAACATAGATGATGTATTTATTTCATCTGCTCCTCTCTGTGCTCTGTCTGTTTAAATTACCTTTCTCCTTGTCTGATAAAACTATGCGTTGAGAAGAACTCATCTTTTCCCCTGAGTGATGTTGTTAGACCGTTCACGAGACCTACAGAACCAGGTTTCTTAGGTATTAATACATCCATTTTCTCTCTTTTAAAAATTACTTATTTTTATTACGTCTTAATTGTGTACTTGTGTACATGTGAGTGTGGGGTACCTACAGAGGCCAGAGGCATCAAATCCCCTGAAGAGGGATGATGGGTAGTTATTTTCATCCTCTGGAAGAACCGAACCGACAAACCATCTCTCCAGCGCCCTCACTGGTTCTCCTTACTCACATGGATGTCAAGAGTGAAAAGCAGACTCTCTCTTGGTGTTAGACAGCGGTGGTACAGAGGACCCTGTCTATTTGGTAGTGACAATTAAACATTCTCTGCTTTGCACTTTCCTTCCCTCCTTCCTCTCCCTCCCCATCTCCTCATTTTTCTTCTGCTTTCTCCCCTTCTCCTCATTTTGGAACCTCTCTCCCCCAAGTCAGTGTCTTCCTGGTCAGCCATATGAGAGCAGACTTTAAGCAATAAGTGATCACAAGTTAACAAGAGTGCCATTTTCGTTTAGTCTACCCAGCTGCCATTTGAGACAAGCCTTGCTGACCGGTCCTATTTCCTGCTTTGATGGAGCTATCTGAATGAATAGGTTGCTGATGTCAAAAAAGAAAAAAAGAAGGAATGGTACAGTTTAGACTTAAATTCTATCTCTCATTTCTAGCCCAGTACTTGTCAATAATAAGGCTTGGTCACTGAAAGGCATATTTTCTTGAACTTCTGTAGTTTGATTTTGATTTCTCCATTACCCACTGAAAGTCACAAAAGGCTTAAGAGTCAGTTTTTGGAGAGCTAGATTGAGAAAGTGGCTGAGTCAGCTCTCACTCCTGACATCCTCAGCCTTACCACCCCACTCCCCACTGCCAGCTCCTTCAGCCTGAACACAGATTTCTCATCATAGCAGAGATAGCTATTTCCGGTTCAGTGGCTGCTTCCTGCTGAGGCTGTGTGGTTCTAACTCAAGGGGGCCTGAGGACAGAAGGAAACCAAAGCCCTTCAATTGCTCTGTTTCAGTTTTCCAAATGATTGTAGATGTGGTGGGTTTTGCTCAGGTACTTTACAAGAGGCAGTTCTTGTGGCAAAATGAGGTGATACCTCATGGCTGCTCAGAGGGAGGGCAGCACAGAAGAGCGCTTCTGTGCAGCTAGCTTCTAGCCTGAGTGAGAGGTAAAGCTTTTCCCTGGCTGAGATTGAGATGTCAGGGTGAGTGGCAGAGCTGCCTTCAGAAGAAAGGCTGATGGAAAATGATAGTATTGAAGATAATGAGACAACCTGGCTTTCTTTCTAAATTACATTTGTGTTTGTATCTGCCTGCCTGTCCGTCTGTGCTTGCACCCCACTCATGCATGCCACAATGCACGGTGTACAACTTTGGGTGAGTTGATTCTCTCCTTCCACCATTCAGGTCCTGGGGTTTGAACTCAGGTCGTTGTATTTGGCAGCAAGCTCCTTTACCCACTGAGCCGTCACATCAGCCCCCACATCATGGCTTTCTAAAGCAGGGTGTCTTGGTATTTTAGGACACAGCCAAAAAGATGTTATACTGTACTTTCAAATTAAAAACATTCAAGTGAGATTTAATTCTCACATTTACAAAGCCAGTGACAGAGTGTGAGGAGCCCAGGGTGAATAGTGCAGAGCTCCAGGTACAGTAGTAGTTAGTGTAGCTGTTAGTGAGTGCCCTGGCTCTGGGGGTGAGGGCGGTGG
The DNA here is from genome assembly GCA_030674055.1 of Rhabdomys pumilio. NCBI lineage: Eukaryota > Metazoa > Chordata > Mammalia > Rodentia > Muridae > Rhabdomys > Rhabdomys pumilio. Next base: position 144,444,362 of record JANHMN010000003.1, read on the forward strand.
CAGCCAGAACCTAGGAGAATTTAGGACAGAGAGGGAAGAGTGAGGAGAAGGGTAACTCCCTGAGGGAGTTCAGGTGGTCTGAGTGGTGCCTACTGTTACTGAGGGTTGGGGACTGGGCCAGATAGTTCCAAGTTCTTGGCCTCTTTTCCAAAAAATTAAAATAAACCTTCCTGTAGAGTTACAAACAAGGTGGTTTTATGGTTGCAGTACTGGTTAGAAGGGAAACAACTGTCAGGACTGACACAGGCTACAGGAATGAGAGCTCTCAGGAGCCCCAGGTGTGCAGCCTGGGGTTCTTCTACGAGCTCTAAAGGAAGGAGGGCATAGTTTCAGAGGTTCTCCATTTTGACTAATAGATTTGGTCATATATTTATTCTTTCTATTGGACATGTCCCTTCCCATAATGCATCTGATGTTAATCTTATGTGCACCCATTTCTCACAGTTGTAAGATAGTATATAGGGGGCTCTCCCTAAAAGGTTTACTTGACAAACACAGTTTGTCTTACTGCACATGCATCCAATACTGGTTTGGGCTGTATCTATCACTCCTGTTTTTCATATCTGGATATACTAGAAGTATGTATACATGTGAATAGAGACTATATAAATTTGGTTGTTATCAGGGCCAGAGAAACCTAGACTGTTGTTCAAAAATGGCAGTACATGTAGTTTGATCCAATTGGAGGTGATCTATGTGTTCCTGTGGTTGCTATACATATTAGTCAGTGAGGAGTGTGACTTAGTCACTGTTCTATTGCTGTGAAGAGAAACTAGGACTAAGGCAATTTATAAAATAAAGCATTTATTTGAGGGATTGCTTAAAATCTCAGAGGGTGAGTTCATGGCCATCATGGTGGGGAGCATGGCAGCAGACAGGAGGGCACTGGAGGAGTGACTGAGAGCTTACATATGATCCAAAAGCAGCAGGCAGGGAGGGAGGAGGGGGAGGGAGGAGGGGGAGGGAAGAAGAGGACGGAGGAGGGAAAGGGACGAGGGGAGCACACAAACAGGGTTGGGGGCTAAGCTCGCACCTACATCTTCCTGTCTCACGTAAGAACCGATTCCAGTGAGTTTGTCGTCCTGTCCCTTTCATATCCCATCAGAGCCTCCATAGATCAAAACCACCGGAAGTCAGAGTATGAGAGAACCTGCAGGGAGCAAGATAGGGAAAAAAAAAAGAGCTAAAGAGGCAAACAGATGGTGGTGTGCACAGTTGTCCTGAGAGGAGAGCAGTGGGTTGAGCCTCTGAAAAGCACGGGTTCAGTGAACTCTTCTCTAATGCATTAGGGGATCTATTCCCAGGATCTCTGGGAATCCTTTTGAAACAAAGGCCATCAAAAATCACTTCAGCAATGATTTTTGCCCCTTCTATTTTTTTGTTGGTCTATTTTTTTTTTTGTTTTTGTTTTTGAGACAGGGTCTCCCTGTGTAGTCCTGGCTGTCCTGAAACTCCCTCTATCAAATTTATAGAAATCTGCCTGCCTCAGCCTTCCGAGTGCTGGGATTAGAGGCATGTGCCACTACCTTGATTTTGCCTCTTCTATTTGCTAATGTCTGGAGACATGTTGATTGACACGCTGAGGAGGGTAATGCCCTGTTATAGTGAGTAGAAGTGAAGATTCTGTGACATCCTACACACCGCCACGGCCCCAGATGCGAAGTGGAAAGCATGTTCCATCCCACCGACTTGCTTTCTTTCTTCCTCTTCTTTCCCATCTGAAGAGAGCTCCCATTCATTTGTTTTGTTGATTTTATTTCTGTCTCCATCTGTGAGACTGTAACTTTCAAGAAAGCATAAATCTGGTTTGTCTTATGAAGCACAATACCCATGATGCTTAGAATAGGGCCTGCCAAATTTCTATTACAAGTGCCTTGCAAGATTGCCTGATTGAACAAAAAACAAATAAACAACAACAAAAAACATTTGTCCAACATAATTATTTCCCTCACCCACTCCCCCTCTTTCTTTTCCCGAGACAAGGTCTCATTACACACAGCATGGCTGGCCTAGAGCTTGTAATACAGACCAAGCTGCCCCTGAACTTGACTGATCCTCCTGCCTCTGACTCCTGAGTGCAGAGAATAAGAGAACATGCCACCATGCCCAACTATCATAACTTGCTTTTAATGACACTGTGAAAAATTCAAATGTTTTTAATTCCCTTTGCTGACGGGGATGCACCACACTTAGTTTGTAAATAATATGTACCTTTCTGTTATAAAGTTTAAAAAAAAATCCTTTCTCTTGTAATTTGAGATCAAAGTGTTCCTCCAAGGATTTTAGAGTCCTTTAGCTTTTTAAAAGTGTCTTTATTTAAATCATTGAACCTCATTGAGAACAATGCCTGATCAGGGCTTTCCTTGGTTACTTTTGGCCATCGGTTGTTTACTTCATGGCTTTTACGATCACTTCAGTCTGGGTGTCCTTTTCTTTGTTGGGAAAGAACAGTCTACTTAGTTGTCATGCATACTCTCAACGCAAGCAGCAGTTGAAAATACATAATCTTCAAAGACCTTTCAAATTTTTCCTTTCAAAACTCAATTCATTAAATCACAGTTGAAAAGTAGCGATTAGGTACTGAGAAAATTGTGTCAATTCCACTGTTCAATGTCTATTGTGTCCTTCTCGCTAATACAATAATCAGGATGATACTTGCTGCATTTAGGTAGTGATTCTTTTAAAAAATAAATAAAGCAACTTCCTCCATATAAAAACAAATTAATACTAAGCTGAGCTAGGAGTACTTCATCTTGGTGTAGCCTGGGTATCCAGGTACACCCTACAAGACAGAAGGAGTTGTTATTAACAGCAGTGGCCTGTATCCTCCTTTTAATGCAGCATCATTAAAGAATGTTAAAGTATTTATGATTAGCCTCATGGCATAATTTAAAGATTTAAAATTTTTAAATTGTGTTATATATGTGTGTGTTTGTGTGTGAACATTTGTACATGATTACATGTGCCAGCAGAAGCCAAAGAGGGTGTCAGATTTTCCAGGAGCTGGAGTTACAGGCAGTTGTGAGGGGCCCTAAGTTGGGTGGTAGGAATGGAGCTCTTCTGCAAGAGCAGCAAGTGTTCTTGACTTCTGAGCCTCCACTGGCAAGAACGTAGCCAGTCTCCATAGCAACTTCTGAGTTTTCCAACAGATATGATTGAAAACAGTTCTCAGCCTTCACCCTGGGCAGGCACATTCTGCAGGCTTGACAGCCCACCCACCTCTCTCTCTCTCTCTCTCTCTCTCTCTCTCTCTCTCTCTCTCTCCAGTGTGGCTCATCCAGACTCAGGCATCTACTTGTTCTTTAGCTGAACTGCTGCCACCAGAAGTGACCTTGGAATCACAGTGCTGCCACCATTGAATAAGTTACCCGAGAAGGGTTTCTCATAACTACTAACAATTCTGATGACTTTGTTTGTTTGTCTCGTTTTGTTTTGAGACACTCTCACATGGAATCCTGGCTAGTTGGGAACTTGCTTTGTAGGCCAAGCTGACCTCCAACTCATAGAAATCTGCTTGCCTCTGTCTTCCAAGCGCTGAGAGCAAGGTATGCGCCCCCATGCCTGGCAATTCTAATGATTTTTGTAGACTTTTAGTTAAGTAAAGATGTAAAAATGTGTCCTACATTTCCTTTCCTTACTGTCCCTCCCCAAAGCCAGGAGGAAGATACTAAATGCTGTCAATCAAGAAGAAGCTAATACCTTCTAATTGGCACCACATTCTACTGACTACTTTGATTTTTATGTTGGTATTACTTTAATTAGAGATGACCCCAAACTGTCCCATGTTCCTACTCTAATACAGTCCCCACTGCTTCCACCACAACAGAAGGTTGTGTAACCCATAGGGTTTTTTGTTATTTTTCAAGTTGATTTTTATGACTATTGATATGTTTTATAATTCAGTGGCATGACGCACCAGGAGGGAGTGCCTTAGCAGGCCCATGCTGAGGTACCAACCATGTGACGATGCAGCCTAGTATAAAATAAAACTTACTGGGGCATGAGAAGGGGGTGAGAAGGGAGTGTGGGAAAGAAAAGGGACAGAGAAGGACAGAAAAACAGGAAAGAGAGAGAAGAGAAGAGGCCAGCCAGGGATGCATGGAGAAGGAGGGGAGGGAGAAGGGGAAGAGGACAGGGAGAGAGAAAGAGGCAAGATAGAAAAGAGAGAGAGAAGAGAGAGAGAGAGAGAGAGAGAGAGAGAGAGAGAGAGCAAACAGTCCTTTTACAGCAAGCCAGGCTGTACTTGACTGTTGCTAGGTAACTGTTGGGCAGAGCCTAGAAGAAATGCTAACAGTTATGACCATCCACGTTTTGTTAATCTGATGATATAATTTGCTATTCTCAAAATTAAAGCCTACAGCTTTACAAAAGCTTTGAGATTTTTTAAAATCATTTATTTTATTTATGATTTCTTTATTTATTTGTTCATGTGTGCCTGTGTCTATGAGCTCATGTGTATCACTTGCATGCTGGTACCCGAGGAGGCATAAGAGGGTGTCAGATGCCATGGAGCTGGAGTTACAGGCAGTTGTAAGTCACTTGGTGTGGGCACTGGGAACTGAACCTGGGTCTTCTGCAAGAAAAGTAAGCATACTTAATCACAGTGCAAAATTTGAGTTTTAAAAATGTTTCTAATTAAGGGTTGGTATAAAGTGTAGGCATGGTGACTCACATTTGTAATCCTAGAGCTGGGAAACAGGAAGACCACCGTTAGTTTGAGGCCAGCCTCAACCTAGCAAGACCCTTTTTCAATAAATAAATAAATAAATAAATAAATAAATAAATATATAAGTAACAATTGGCTCAAACTTATGTTCCTGTCTGTTAGGTAAATATCCTTTGATTTTTTTTTAACTTGCCATAATTACATCAGTATTTCAGATGGCATTTTTATTTTGTTATTTGTGTATATTTCTTTATTCACTTACTCATTGAATCATTCGTTCATTTGAAGAGGGTCTTGTGTATCACAGACTGACTTCACAACTGCTATTGTGCTAAAGATGACCTCGGCATTCTGGTTCTTCTGCTCCCACCTGGATGCTGGGATTATAGGCGTGCGTCACTGTGCCTAGTGTATTAATATTGAATCCAAGACCGCTGTGCACATGAGACAAATGCTTTACCAGCCGAATGACATCCCTAGTCCCTGCTGGCAATTTTAGAATTAATAGTATCAAACATTTGCTGCAAAGTTGTTTCAACTCAGCCCCACCAGATAGGTTACCTTACAGTTTTAAAGTAGCATTATTATTGCTATGTTTGTGAGCTGGAAGGCAGAGGCACCATGCTGTTTAGTCTCCTGCAAACTTGCTAGTCAGCGAGGTTAGATTCAAACTCAAATCTCTGTTTTCAGCATATTCAATCCACCATGCACCTTACAGTTAAAGCTGCACACATCTTGGATGGACATTCTGGCTTTTCTAGAACTTTCTGACTTTTTTTTTTCCTAGAACTATTTTCCTATGCTTTCTATGGTTCTTTTTATTATCTTAAGCATTGTTTATTAAGTGCTCAATTGCTGTCTTTTGTAGATATGATATAGAGGTACTGTGTGTGTGTGTGTGTGTGTGTGTGTGTGTGTGTGTGTGTGTGTGT
>JANHMN010000003.1:144449969-144498126 GCA_030674055.1 Rhabdomys pumilio
TGTGTGTGTGTGTGTGTGTGTGTGTGTGTGTGTGTGTGTGTGTGTGTTTAAAAGGTTTCTAGGAACATGGTCTCTTTCAAACTTGTGTGTTAAAGAAATCCAACCATATGCAGAGGAAGCAGTAGTAGTAGGTTTTGTAAAAAATGACATGAAAACCAAGGAGGGGATTTGTGACTTCATAACCCCTTGGGAGTATTTTATACTCCCAAACGCAGCTCTGCCTAGCTTCGGCTCCAGCCCCAGGCACAGCAGGCTGGTGCACTAGGAGATCGAGGAGGCAGGTGATCAGCCTTATTTAGATGTGCCAGGGATCACGTGACCAGAAAATGGAGGCGAATCGGTACTTGCTGTTAACTGCTCCAGAAGGGAGATGCTGAAGAGTCAGGACCGCGCATCTTTCTGTCCCTCCCGCTAGCAAGCCTCCTGTCATCCTCAGAAGGTAGGTGGGTCCTGGTTAGACTTTAGGAAGATTGGGCCGGGCGAGGAGAGATGCAATGTCCTTCTTGAAGCCTGTCTATTGCCGCTGGGAAGTTAAAGGATGGAGGAAGGGGCAAGAGGAGGTTGGATTCTGCCGGGGCCCCTCACCCCTGACACCCGACAGCTGCGTACGATTCATTCTGAGCAACTCAGAACCAAGGGGGCAGCCACACTTTCGCTTTCTCGCCCCCCTCCTGGCTGCAGACAATTATCTAACACACCTCTGCATAGCTATAATCAATTTTTATTCTTTTATGTCTAGGATAAATATGCAGACAAAAAAATTAGAGGAAGTGACCCTGTTGGAACTGTTGGGACGATTGAGGGAGGATTACTGTAGTGTCTGGGTGTTTGGTGGGCGGGCTGCCATCGTAGCGAGGAGTTCACATTTTATGTTTCTAAAAGTTACCGAAGCTAGTATAACGACACCCACTTCTCAGTATTTTTCTGATAAATCTTAAAACATTTACAACCTACCTGATTTCTAAGCTACAGAAATAGGTCACCCTCAAAAAAAAAATGGCTTTCTAATGTTCACATTGTCCTAACAAAATCAAGAGACAGAAGCATTTTATGTATGAAATGTCAGTATTTCGCTGAAAAAGTAAATTGTGTAAGCAATTAAAGATAAAGTGCCCCTGGCCACTGTAGATAACAACACTCGATTTCTACCTGGCAGAGGTGATGGGAGGCAGATTCCGCTCTGGAAAGAGCACTGGCTGTGTTTTAAGGGAGAGGGGCATCCTTTCATCAATTGCCGCCCTCTCTGCAGATCAGTAACAGATAACTGACTTTGTGAGTAGTTTTTAGACCCACTTCTAACCAGGAAAAGTGAGGAGCCCTAACCCTAGCTCCATCCCAACCCCCACCTAGCCTACCCAGCCCCAAGCCCAGCCCCAACCCCCACTCAGCTCAGCTCTCTCCTAGTCACCCCAGCTCAGAGCTCCAGGGCTCTAGCACTGCCCCCGACCCTACCCCTTCCTCCTCCTCAACTCCCCACCCCCACCCCAGCCTCCCACGGAGGAAGATGAGAGCTGCTTCTGAATAAGCCATTTCAAACTCTTCATTTGATGAAAGTTTTCTTGGCATTATAGTTGGTAATATGCCCAGAACATAAAAATCTAGGATAATTAAATTTAAATAGCAAAAAAAAAAAAAAAAATAGACTGTGGGATGTCTGTTAATTATTGAGAAATTTTTTATCTACGCACCTCAAAAACAAAACAACAAAAATTGTCCACTGCTCTTCTAGAAATATCTCTGTTGACAAATTAAACTCTCCTAGGATAGTAAAAACTGTATTGCAATAGCTTGAACCTCCTTGTCCTTTACTCAAAGAAAAAAAAAAAAGAAAGAAGAAAAAAGAAAAAAAAAAGATGAGGCTGTTGATTTTCCGGAGCCAGCCACACCCGAAGATTCCCCAGAGATGCCACTTTGTAATGCAAAGGTGGCTTCTAGATCCTAAACAAAGCCTCAAGCCCTGAGGTCTTCCCATGAACCAGATGTTGTGATAACTTTCCCATTGGCCTATCTCTCTTTGCTTGCTTCCTAGTGAATTTCTGTTTTCATTCCATTTAGTTTCTCGATCTTCAGTGGCTTTGGGCTTTTAGCAAAGTTTAGCCCATATATTTAAATTTCCCAGTGCTGGGAAAAGCAAAACACCTACCAGACTTCTATGTTCAGGAGAAAGGTGGCACTTCCAAATTAGTTTACAACCTTTGCACTTATTTAGGGAACGAAACCAAACTCTCAGCACAGGTCTGTTTATTATGAACAGAATGTTTTCCTAAGGGCTGCATGTGATCCAAAGCTAATCAGGATTCACTCTCTTAGTGAAACAACTGGTGTGCTGAGGACAGAATGAAGGCAGTTCAGTAAAAAGGACAACTGGGGGACTCTGGGTACTTCGCGGTAAGAGATTGTGGTGCTCCAGTTCCTTCATAGTAGAGGACAAGAAGGCGGTTTGTTGGGGATGAGGTAGAATTAGGGTTAGGGTGGATTTAGGGATCGGGTAGAGTTAGGGTTAGGGTGGAGTTAGGGATCGGGTAGAGTTAGGGTTAGGGTGGAGTTAGGGATCGGGTAGAGTTGACAAGTTGGGAGGGAAAGCGTTTCTGGTGGAAAAAATTCCATAATCCAAGTATAGTCAAGAGAATCTTCAGTAACACAGGGAAGACTAAGAGAATTTGATTGTGCGTGGAGAATGGATCAATTAGTGGAGTTAGGAGAATGACTATATGGCTGAGTCCTGAGATTTGAACAAAACAAAACAAAGCAAAACAGACAATAAACCCTTAGAATTAAATGTATTATGTTGGCTGTGGAAAGCCATCTTTTTTTGAGTTAGGATGGTGTGGGAACAGTGTACTCAGTATGGTGGCAGGTGGGATTCTGACTGTACATTATGGGACTGGACCTGACCCTGGGATCAGAAGGACGAAGGCAGTTTCAGAGCAACAGAAAGGAAGAAAGGTTTAAGACTTGTCAATGAAAGACATTAAGGACTCGTGGGATTGTTGCTCAGGGACTTGTCAAGCTTGAGGTTGGACGTTGATGTCCTAAAGCATGCAAACAATGAGGAAAGGACCACCAAAGTCAGATATAAACCAAAAGCAATTTTATTTACTAGGGGAAAATGCTTCTAACTGGTTAGGGTCGTGGTCAGACTCTGAGCTGACAAGGCCTGAATGGCCTTGAGCAGTCTTTTTGAAGCATAAACCTGTGTTCAGGGGATAGTAAAGAAGGAATTCATAAACTGAGGGTTAGTTCTCGAGCTCAGGCTGTGGTGGATAGCGGGATGGTGGTACAAGCTGAAGGATATTGTTTATGGGGTTCACACAGGCCAGGTGGTTTTTACTGCAACTGAGAAGAATGCAGAGCTTAAGGACATGCAGTAAGACTGGGGTGGCAGACCGATTCCTGGAACTACTCTGGGCTCTTCATTGGACATCTGTTTATTCATCATGATGGAGTTTGCTGCTCTGGTGAGTTGCTTAATATAAGCAACTTGGTCTCTATATGCTCCCTCCTGGGCACTGACTATGTGACTCAGAATACCCAGTTGGAACACAGGATCAGACCAAACGCTGCCCATGGCAAGCTCTAGAGTGTGACTCATAGGTTGTAACAACAGAGTGAATCTTGACAGGTTAAGAAAGTGCAACTCTCCTCTCCAGATCAAGATCACTCCAACTCAGGCAGTGGCACCAGCTGAAAATGAAAAATCCAGGTCTATCTTCAGCCTGCCATGGCCCCAGAGTGCACCTTGGTCTCTCTATGCTTCTTGCAGACTCCTGTATATACTGTGGTGTAGTACTAGGGAAGGGCATGAAGAACAAGGGGAGATTTTCCTTTGGTTATTCCCTCCTGGACAGTGACTATGTGACTCATCTTAGAATAACCAGTTGGAACACAGGATCAGACCAAACACTGCCTATGACAAGCTCTAGAGCGTGACTCATAGGTTGTAACAACAAAGTGAATCTTGACAGTTGGCAGAGAGGCCAGGAAAAATACAGGAGGATACAAAGGCTGTTTTATTGTTCTTTATTGCTTCCCAGTAGAATCAATGGCAGCTCTTATCTGGAGAGTTCAACTGGAGCATTGCCCACCTGTCACTGGAGGTGTCCTCAGGTGTTACTCCTATCTCTCCACTTCCAAAATCGCCACCAATGCATTCAGCCCTTCCTGTGCTGTTCTGTGTGGACTTGTCTGTCTTTTCTCTTAGGTCTCCTTGACTTTTAGATTCATGGAGAGCAGATGTGTTTCTGATCCGTTTGTTTTATAATCCCCTCTCCCAGACCAGTTAATACTTCTGTATGCTGCCAACATACAAATGTTGGTTGAATTTTTACCAGAACAGTCTGAGAGGCAAGCATTGAGCCGCATCTGTCAGGGCTTATGAGAAGTTAGTCCGGAAGCCGTGATGATTCAGATATATTTTTGCCTTATAGACAGATTTTATTTTTCTCCCAAATCTCTTCCAGTTAAAAATGTAGTAGCCAAACACATCCTTCTCACACTGAAAAGCAAAGTTTCGTGTTATCCATATCCATATCCAGCTTGGGAGTCCCAGTTCTAAAGCCACCACTGCCCATGAACAAGATAATCAGAAAGCAAGAGGATAAAAATGACACCAGTGAGCAGTCACATTTTCCCATTGCCCACCCCAGAAATATCTCAGAAAGGTTGATGAAATGGGAAGTTCTAGAAGTAGCTAACTCTTTCTGAAATAAAGCAGGAGTGAAAACACCATAATTCGGTCCCAGGAGTGCGGGGAGCAGAAGAGAGATTAGGCAAGTAAGACAGATGAATGGAGAATCGATGTTACTGAAATAAGGAAGACCTGGTAGTGATGATGGAGAAAAGTCAGGCTGGAGATGGATAAGCCCCATGCCTCTCAGACCATGATGATGCTTTCTTTGTGTGTTAGTCTAAGTCAGAGGCGATCAATCCTCAAGCATTACTGTACAGAGACTAGATCCCCTGTGATGGGCCTTTCATGATGGTTTGTGTATCTGAGTGTTTGACTTTAGCTCAAACTTGATTCTCACTAGTGCGTGCATGCGCGCGCGTGTGTGTGTGTGTGTGTGTGTGTGTGTGTGTGTGTGTGTGTGCCTGAGTGTATATAAGTGTACCATGTGTATGCAGAGGCCTGTGGAGGTCAGAAGAGGGCATCAGATTCTCTGGCACTGGAGTTATAAGTGTCTATATATTTTTCAGTTTGACTTTAGCTTGAGCTTGCTTCTCACTAGCTTGGTGAGTGTGCTCTGAACTTTGGCTGTTAGGTTTATTTCCCACTGAAGAAGTGCTGGTGACTGTACCTGGGTCCTCTGCATAAACATTCTTTTCTAAGCCATATTTTGAGCCGCACCCTCAGCACTACCATCTACCACCAGGGACCTGGTAACTAGGAAATAAGAGGGCTGTATGAAACAGGCTCATTCAATCCTATTTAGTGCTGCGACTCTGTGCCCATTGTTTAAAACCATGAGCAGCTTCTCCGTGAACAGCTTTCTACACGTACACCATGAAGACAAACCAGTGGAAATGAAATGACTAAATGAATCCATTCCCTTTATGAGGTTAACAGTCCTGTGTGCTTGCGAGTACATCCCTTGGGAATGTGGGAAATTAATCAAGGCTTGTAAATTAGGTTTGTAGAATATGATTAAACTATACAGCGGGGCACTGGTGAGTAAAGGTTTCTCTCCGTGCTGTGTGCATATGTCTCTCTAGATCTATCAGGCAGCAGTACAGGACATTGGAGAGAGGTGAGCTAATGTTCCAGAATGTTCTCCTTTGCAAAATGATTTATCAGAGTAGATTTTGCCCCATGTTCATTAGCTGAAACTTCTTCAACAAAGTCCTGCAAGCAGAGTGACTTACACAGTGAAACTAGTTTTTCGTAGCTCTGGAGGCAGAATTTAAGGTCTAAGTGGTAGCTGGGTTGGTTTCCTCCACGGCTTGCATATGTCTCCTTGGTCGTCTCATGGTCTGTGTCTGTATCCAAATCCTCTCTTCTTACCAGAGTACCAGTTAGGTTAGACTAGGGCCCTCCCCAATGACCTTATTTTGTTTAATTATTCAAAAGCTTCTCAATCCTCTTTTTGTTCAGTCTAGGTCCCCAGGGTGTGGATGATGGTACTCACATTCACAGTGTGTTTTTACTTTTTTAGTTCATCAGCATATCATATACTGGGAGACCAATCTTCAATATATGAATTTGAGGAAATGTAATCCAACCTAAACCAGATACCTTAAGAGTTGACAGTTGATCTATAAGGAATTCCTCAGAGTTCCATCATTGGTGAGACATTCCCAGCTTCCAGAAATTTCAGTGATGAGTCTTAGATTTATTTCTTGGTTCTATGACCAAGTTCAGGAATCACAGTGATGGGCTATGGATTTAAATCAATTGGTAAATGCCTAGCTAGCGTTGCAAGGCCCTGGGTTCTGTCCTTATCATTGAACTAAACCAGACATGGTAGTCCATCCTCTAATCCCACCATTTGCAAGGTATGTGTGGGAGGATCGTGAATTCAAGTTTATTTTCAGACACATAGTAAAAGTTGGAGGCTCCAAGTAATAATAATTCGAGTAAGTTACAGTCACTCCAGGTGCTTAGTTTAACTCTAAATTGTCTAAGCGTAGAAATAGTAACAGTAGTTAATAGAGTAGCTCTTCCATCAAATACTTGAGTCATCTTTTTGAAATGTGCATTAGTCATTTGTTTTACTACTATTGTGACTAAAATTCTCAAGAGGAAAAAACGGAAGAGAGGAAAGACTTACTTGGGCTCAAAGTTTCAGTGGTGTCAGTGCATCATGGTACGGAGGGTGGCATGTTCACCATGACTGTCCAGGGTGCCTAAGCCCTGCTAGCTTGCTCTTGTATTTTGCTATCCCCTTTCTTTCTCCTTTCTATTTGTCTGGATCCCAGCTTATGGAATAGTGCTGCCTACGTTCACAGTGAGCTCTCTCTACTTGGTTACTCCTCTCTGAAAATCCTCTCCCAGGTACTCCATAAATATATCAAAATAACTAGCAAATAGTATATATTATATAGATCAATTTAATATAGCAATAATTTAAAATATTCATTAGCAATTAAAAAAAAACCTTTATCTAGCAGATGTAGAACTTTGACAGTTATGCCTGCTCCTGTTTCCAATCATTCTTTCTGCTTCCCGGTCCACTATGATGTGAACAGCCTCTGCAACACACTGCCATGTCTTCTTCCTGTGTGACATGCTCTCAGAGTGACGTATCTATATGCTTTCATCCAACATATATGTCAGTCACTAATTTCCAGAACTGTTGCTCTGAAGTGTTCTGGAGATTACCCCATGTTCATAAACAGAAATGTATACATGTAAACCCACTTGTTTTGCTGCCACGACAATGACAGACACTTAAATGCCTCCAGACCACACTAGAAAACTAACAAATCTTTGTGTAATACGTACAAAGAGAGAGACAAAGGCATCTGTGAATATACATGTTTTCCCCAATCTATCTTATCTCCCATAGCAACTTTGAGTCTGGTGGCAAAAGTCTAATTGACCCTGGCTTACAAAGTTAACAAAGTATATTAATTGGTCCATACTATTAAAGAATTCAGAACTAATCTGATTCTAGGCACAACGGAGCAAAGACACTTAAATCATAGTCAGATTTTTTTCTCTCTTCCTTCCCTTTTTCTCTTCTCTGTTTTCTCTTCTCAGCTATTGCTACATGTACTGAGCTCTCTGTGACTGGCAGCTGGCAATTTCCACAGCAAGCATTTACTTCTTTAATTGCCAGCAGAGTCTGCAGTGAATCTAACTGGAACAATTTAGATTATATGCTTACCTTAGCACCAGTCACTGGTGGAGGGTGGAGATAATGTTGGTTGGACTAGGCTGGCCGCATTATTCCTGAAGGCAGAAGGATTAACCTCAACTCACTAATCCTTTTACTTGTAGTAGGGAAAATGGATGTGTCATTATCCAAAGGAATCTAGGCAGAAACACTGTTGTATCTAAATATAGTCACTCATTAAGGAATGTTGTCTCTAACTGCTGCTACAGTTACCAGTGGCCAACCATGATCCAAAGGTATTAAGTGCCAAATTCCAAAAATAAACAAATCATAACTTTTTTGAAGAAATAAAATACAGTATTTATTAAAACTCTTACTAGAGCTTACTGGGTTTTTTCTTTTTTATTTTTTTCTTTTCTTTCCCTCCCAGGCATCAGCCTGGGTTGTTTGGGGATTTCCACAGGTCTTCCTCAGCCAACAGCTCAACCAAATGAAATCCAGTCCCACTGCTGGGAGCTTTGACTGGCTACAAGAGATGGCCAGTTAAGCCCCCACGTACCCCACTACTAGAAGTCCTTACAGAGCACACTCTCACAGAGTACAAGAAGTTTCTACTTCACTAGGTTTCCACACCACCCCGTGTCCCCCAACTCCAGTCATCTCTCCACACACTCTCTCCCTCCATCCCATTGCCTCCCTTACCTGATCCCTCCCACACCCATCTCCACCTGCTCCTAATCAACCCATAAAACCCATTCCATTTCCCCTTCCCCTTTAAGCCCTCCTCTTTATCTAATGTTTTTGGATCTGTGGATTGTAACTTGATTATCATTTACTTAACAGCTAATATTAACTTGTAAGTGAATAGATGCCATATTTGCCTAACCTAACTGGCGTTCTGGCTATAAGAGTGGATTTAAATACAGATAGACACAGACCATGTGAAGGTAGCCATATGTAAGCCAAGGAGAGAGGACTTGCAGGGAACCAACCCAACTACCACCATACAACCATATTCTGGGTCTGCATTATCTCACTCAGGATGATTTTTCTAGTTCCATCCATTTGCCTCAAATTTTGTGATGTCTATTTTTCTTTTTAAACAGCTGAGTAACAGTTCATTCTGTAAATGTACCATATTTTCTTTACCCATTCTTTGTTTGAGGAGCATCTAGTTTATTTCCAGTTTCTAGCCATTGTGAATAAAGGCACAATGAACATAGTCGAGCAAGTGCCTTTGTGGTAGGATGGAGTGCCCTTTGGGTATATGTCCAAGAGTGGTATAGCTGGGTCTTGAGGTAGATTGATTCCCAATTTTCTGAGGAACTGCCAGATTGATTTCAATATTAACTGCATGTGTTTGCATTCCCACCAGTAATGGAGGAGTGTTTCCTTTGCTCCAGATCCTCGCCAGCATGAGCTGTCACTGGTGTTATTTATTGATCTTAGCAATTCTGACAGGTGTAAGATTAAATCTCAAAATATGTTTTGATTTGTACTTCCCTGGTAGCTAAGGAGATTGGACATTTCTTTCTTCCCCAGCGATTTGAAATTCTTCTATTGAGAATTCTCTGTTTAGACTGTACCCCAATTTTGAATTGTATTATTTGGTTCGTTAACGTCTATTTTTTTGAATCCTTTATATATTTTAAATATTAGTCTCTAGCGGATGTAGAATTGGCAAAAATCCTTTACCATTCTGTAGGCCACCATTTTGTCCAGTTGACAGAATCCTTTGCCATACAGAGGTTTTCAGTTTCATGAGGTCCCATTTATTGTTAATCTTAGTGTCTACACTATCAGTGTTCTCTTCAGAAACTTGTCTCTTTCCTGTGCCAATGCATTCAAAGCCATTCCCTACTTTCTCTTCTATCAGGTTCAACGTATCCAGTTTTATGTCTTTGATCTACTCGGACTTGAGTTTTGTTCAGGGTGATAGGTATAGATTTATTTTCATACGTCTGCATGAAGACATTAATCTTGACCAGCACCATTTGCTGAAGATGCCGTCTTTTTTCCAGTGTGTATATCTGGCATATATATGCATATGTATGTGTATATGCATATGTAGTATATGTATATGCATATGTAGTATATGTATATGATGTATATATATGTGTATATGATGTATACATATATACACATATATATGTATGTATGTATATGTGTGTATATATACACATATATATATATCTCAGGTGCCCATTGGTAGATGGATCTGTAGTCTGTATCTGTAATTCTGTTCCATAGATCAATGTGTCTATTTTTATGCCAATATCATGTAGTTTTTATTACTAATCTTTGTAGTACAACTTGAAATGAGGGCTGGTGATACCTCCAGCATTTTTTTATTTTTCAGGATTGTTTCACCTATCCTAGGTGTTTGTGTGTGTGTATGTGTGTTTCATATGAAGTTGAGTATTGTCCTTTCAAAGTTTGTGAAAAATCATGTTGGAATTTTGATAGAGATTACCTTGAATCTGCAGATTGCTTTTGGAGGATGACCATTTTTACTATATTAATCCTGCCAATCCATGAACATCTGAGATCTTTCCATCTTCTGATATCTTCTTCAATTTCTTTCTTTACAGACTTGAAGTTTTTATCATACAAGTCTTTAACTTGCTTTGTTGGAGTCACTCCAAGCTATTTTATATTATTTGAGAGTATTGTAAAAGGTGTTGATTCTGTGATTTCTTTCTCAGTTCCTTTGTCATTTATATATAGAAGAGTTACTGTTTTTTTTTTTTTTTTTTTTTTTTTTTTTTTTTTAGTTAATCTTGTATAAAGCCACTTTGTTGAAAGTGTTTATCAGTTGTAGGACTTTTCTGGTGACATTTTTAGGGTTACTTATATATACTATCATATCACCTGCAAATAAAGATACTTTAAGTTCTTCCTTTCTGGTTTGTATCCCCTCAATCTCCTTCAGTTGTTTCATTGCTCCAGTTAAAACTTCAAGTCTATATTGAATAGATATGGAGAGAATGAATAATGTCTTGTTCTTGATTTAGTGAAATTGCTTTGAGTTTCTCCCCCATTTAATGTTACATTGGCTATAGGCTTTCTGTAAATTGCTTTTATTATGCTCAGTTATTTTTTTCATCTATGTTCATGAGGGAAATTGGTCTGTAATTTTCTTTGTGAGTCTTTATCTAGTTTGGGTATCAGGGTAACTGTGACTCATAAAATGAGTTTGGCAGTGTTCTTTCTGCTTCTATTTTGTAACATAATTTGAGGAGTATTGGAATTAGCTCATCTTTAAAAATCTGGTAAAATTCTACACTAAACTTATTTGGCCCTGGGCATTTTTTTTAGTTGGGAGGCTTTTAATCACTGGTTCCTGTTTCACTAGGGGCTGTAGGTCTATTTAAATAGTTTATCTGATCTTGATGTAACTTTGGTAAATGGTACCTATAGAGAGGATTATTCATTTCTTTTAGGTTTTCCAGTTTGGTTGAGGACAGGTTTTTAAGTATGTCCTTATGATTTTCCGGATCTCCTCAGTATCTGTTGTTATTCCCCTCCACACCCCCTTCCTTATGTTAATGTGGATATCTTCTCTCCATCTTTTAGTTAGTTTGGATAAGGATTTGTTTATCTTGATTTTCTCAAAGAACCAACACCTCATTTCATTGATTCTTTGTATTGTTCTCTTTGTCCTATTTTACTGATTTCAGGCTCTAATTGGATTATTTCTTGCAATCTACTCCTTTCGGTGTGCTTACTTCTTTTTGTTCTAAATCTTCCAGGTGTGCTGTTAAGTTGCTAAGTTGTTAAGTATGAGATCTCTCCAAGATTTTATGTAGCTACTTAGTTCTACACAATTTCCTGGGCTTTCATTATAAGTTTCCCATAATTTTGGGTGTGGTAAGTTCATTAAATTCTAGAAAATCTTTCATTTCTTTTTTATTTTTGTCTTGATTCACTTTTAATTTAGTAGAGACTTGTTCAGTTTCCATAAGTTTGTAAGCTTTCTGTTATTTCAGTTGTTGCTGATATCCAGCTTTAATCCATGGTGATCTGATAGGATGCAGGAAGTTATTTCTGTATCTGTGGAAACTTGCTTTGTGTAAGTGTGTGGTCAATTTTGGAGAAAGTGCCATGAGGTGCTGAGAGGAAGATGTATTCTTTTGCAATTGGGCAAAATGTTCTATAAATATTGTTAGGTCAGTTTAGTTCATTACATCTATAGCTCCATCATTTCTCTGTTTGCTTTTTGTCTGGTTGACCTGACACTGGTGAGAGGGGGCTATGAAAGTCTCCTACTATTACTGTGTGAGGGTCAATATATGATTTAACCAGTCGTAGGATTTGTTTTACAAAACTGAGGTCTCTTTTTGTTTTAGTTGAAATTTATTTGGTTAGATATTAAAATATCTACACCAGTTTGCTCCTTGCATCCATTTACCTGGAATATCTTTTCCCAACCTTTTACCCAGAGGCAATGTCAATCTTTGATGGTGAGATGTGTTTCTTGGATACAGCAGAAGGATGGATCCTGTTTTTGCACCCATTCTGTTAGTCTATGTCTTTTTATTGGAGAATTGAGACCATTGATAGATATCAATGAGCAATGATTATTGATTCCTGTTATTTTCTTGTTGGCAGTGATGGTGGTATATAGATGTGTGTGTGTGTGTGTGTGTGTGTGTGTGTGTGTGTGTGTGTAAGTATGTGTTTCTTCTTTCAAGTTTGCTGTTGTGAGATTATTTATTTACTGTGTTTTCATTGTTGTAGTTAATCTTGGTTTGGAATTTTCTTTCTAACACTTTCTGTAAGGCTGGATTTATAGATAGATACTGTTTAAATTTGACCTCATCATGGAAAATTTTTTCTATATATGCTAATTGAAGGGTTTTTGAGGTTTAGTAGTCTGGGCTGGCATTTGTGGTCTCTTAGAGTCTGAGCACCTCTGCCCAGGCCCTTCTGGCTTTTAGAGTTTCCACTGAGAGAAAAGGCAGATTTAATTTTGATAGGTTTGCCTTTATATGTTACTTGTCCTTTTTTCCCTCACAGCCTTTAATATTCTTTCTTTGTTCTGTACATTTAGCGTTTTGATCATTATGTATTGAGGAGACTTTCTGTTCTGGTCCAATCTATTTGGTGTTCTGTATGCGTCTTGTACTTTTATAGGTCTCTCCTTAGTGAGATTATGGAAATTTTGCTGAAAATATTTTCTGGGCCTTTGAGTTGGAATTCTCCTCCTTCCTCTATTCCTATTATTCTTAGGTTTGGTCTGTTCAAGATGTCCCTAATTTTCTAAAAGTTTTGTGTCAGGAATATTTTAAAATTTATCATTTTCTTTGACCAATACATCCACTTCTTTTATCTTATCTTCAATGCCTAAGATTCTTTCTTCTATCTCTTGTATTCTTTTGGTGAAATTTGCCTCTGTATCTCCTTTTTGAATTGCAAAATTTTTCTTTTCCAGAATCTTCTCTGTTTTCTTTATTGCTTTTATTTTCATTTTCAGGTTTTGAACAGTTTTATTTGTTTTCATCAACAGCTTGTTTGTTTTTTTCTTGACTTTCTTTGAGGGGTTTACTCATTTCTTCCCATTGTTTGCTTGTCTTTTCCTTGAGACAATCCTTTCTTTAAGATTTAGTCACTTCTTCTCTAAGGACCTCTATCATCTTCATAAAGTGGTTTAAAGATCTTTTAGTTGTGTTTCAGCTATGTTGGAATACTCAGGGCCTGCTATGGTAGAATAGGTGAACTCTAATAAGATGTATTGTCCTGGCTATTATTAATTTTGTTTTTATGCTGACATCTAGGCACCTGGATTTGGGATGACTATAATAGGTTTAGATGCTGGCTTCTGAGAAGTCAGGAGAGGATGGTCTGTAGGATCCACAGGTGGTGTGGACATAGGAGAAGGAAGGGTGGGGGGAGGGGAGGGGAGGGAGGGGAGGGGAGGGGAGGGGGGGGGGGGGGGGGGGGGGGGGGGGGAGGCTGCAGCTGGTGTTCTGTTACAGCACTAAGGATGAGCCTGAGGAAGTGGGTCTGTTGGGGGAACAGAGAGCAAATCATAGCTTTTTTAAGAACCCTGGGTGCATGCTAGGCAAGCAGCTTATACTTCTAGCTCTTTTAAATTTTATTTTAAGACAGGGTATTACTAAATTTTTCTGGCCACAAATTTGTGATTCTCTTGTCTTTACCTTTAAATTGTTTTTAATATATTATTACAATTATCCTACTTTATTAAAAGTTGTAGAATTCTTATTGTACCTAATTAATAAAATAAATTCTATCAGAGGTATCCAGAAGAAAGAAATACAGTGTGGATAGAGTTTTAAGCTATACATGGTTTCAGGACAGGTCAGGATCAGGTATTTGAAATCTGGAGTCACACTTCTAACTAGTAGGGTGGCTATGTTCTGAAAATGTGTGCTATGTAAAATTATAGGTATAGTATAGATATAAAATATAATTTAAATATATACTTAAATTTTATATATAATCTGAAATGTCCCCTACACCTTATATTTTGAAATCTTTTTTTGTTTTGTTTTGTTTTGTTTTGTTTTTCGAGACAGGGTTTCTCTGTATAGCCTTGGCTGTCCTGGAACTCACTCTGTAGACCAGGCTGGCCTCGAACTCAGAAATCCGCTTGCCTCTGCCTCCCAAGTGCTGGAATTAAAGGCGTGCGCCACCACCGCCCGGCAAAATCCTAACATTTTGCTTGGAGCACTATTTTGGGAACTTGTAGAAGCTTTAGGAGATAGGGCCTATTTTTTGGAGGTTACACCCACCCTAGTTCTTGTCATGCTCTCTGCTTCCTGGTGCATCATGATATGAACAACCTCTCCCATTGCTGTGACTTGAGCAGCTCTCTCCTGTCTTTCCTGTTGTGAACTAAACCCCTTTGAAATCATGATCCCAAAGTAGATATCCCAGTTCTCCAGCTGCTTCTGTTACTATTTGTGATACAGCAGTACAAGTGTATCAATAAGAAAAGCAGTACCTGAGGATGCAGCAGTATAAAAGTATCAATAAGAAAAGTAGTATCAGAGAAACAGGTTCCTCGCTGTGACAAAAAATAATCACATGACTCTTGGGCCACCCAATTTGGAAGTTTGATGATGCAAACTAGAGAAGCCTTAGAATTCCATAAGCAGAACTTAATGTGCCATCCTGGTGTGGGCTGGAAAGCCAGAATGTCCATAAAAATGCTGACACCAAAGACTGTGCTCACGAGGTTCCAAGTGAAAACAAAGACTTTACGAAACATTGGACAAGAGGCTACCGATGTGGCATTCTGGCAGAAAGTGTGTATGTGTTTACCCACGTTCCCCAAAACTGGGTGAAACTGAATTAAAACATAATGAACATTATTTGATAGAGAAAATTTCAAGACAGCCTAGTATTCAGATTGCTGTAACTGCCAGGTGCTTTTAGCAAGATTTATAATGAAAATCCAGAACAAAAAGTATAGAAGAAGGATTTCACCAGATTATGACCAGAAAAGGAGAACCCTTAGCTTGGGCAAAGAATTAATGAAAGAGATTAATGTCATTAATGAGCAGCTGCACAGCTTTGTTTGTTTGTTTGTTCCTGGACAATGGGAGAGGTGCCTTGAGAATAACTGAAGTATTGGCCGTATCCAACCTACCGAAGATGTCAAGGTGTTACCGTTTAAAAGAGGGTACTCTTCCTCCGTCATTCTGTCCACACAAGGCTGCACTGGGAGTATGCCCTCAGGTTTAACCACTGGAGGCTGCTGCAAGTGTGATCCAAGGTTGCCTGGTTGCTGCTTGAGCTGTTGGCAGGACTCGATTTTTTTGTTTGTTTGTTTTATACACATTACACTCTTCTTAAAGGCATGCAGAATGCCATTGTTATAGTGCTACAGAGGCCTACACCCATATTTTCAGAAAGGCCTCTGACACCACGTGTAGCAAGGTCAGGTTTCCTGTGAGGAGACCCTAAAAAGGCTTTGTGTAATTCTGAGAGGGATTCTTAAGTTAAAAATGGAGACCTAGATTGTTGGGTATGCCAGACATGTTGTGACATCTGCCAGGAACAGCTATAGGTACTAAGTGGAGCTCGTTCCAGGAGAGAGGCAGTGTAAGCTATAAACAGTGAGGTCATGTGCCTGGGGCTGCTGAAGCCTACAGGAGCCCAAATCATGTTGCCAATTGCCTTAGGCACCAGACATATTGCTCCATGATTCAGTGCTTTCCCTGCTGGGTTCAGTCTTGCTTTGGCCTTCATTTCCTTTCTGTGGCCCTATTCCTCAACTTTGGAATGGGGACTTTTTTTTTTTTCCCCCTCGGTGCCACTGTATCTTGGAAGTATGTAACTTTCTTTCTGAGTTTATTAAGGCACACAGTTAAAAGTTTGTCTTGGGTCTTAAGAGAGACTTTGAACTTCTAGTTTTGAGCTGATTGGGGAATTGGTAAGACTGCGGGGACTCTTGATGTTGCACTGAACGCATTTTGCATTTTGAGATGTCATTTGGGAGCTGGGGGATGATGTTAATGAGTTAGAATACTTATTTCCCATCTGCTGCTAGTGATTTGAAAAGCTGCAGAAGCCTTGGGAGTGTGGCTTAGCTGAGGAAGTAGGCCATTAGAGGCAGACCTTGGGGTGTTATAGGCGCCACTGGCTCCTTCCTTCTCTTCCCGGCTCGGCTTCCTCTTCTGTAATGATGTGAACAGTCTCCACCACACACTCTCTCTGCCACTGACTGACTTGCTCTTTCATGCCTCCCCACCATACTAAACTGAAATGGTTCATTATTTCTGTCAGGCAGTGTGGTCACTGTGTTGGTTGTTAAGTACAATCTACAAGGCCCAGAGAGGCCTGCACATGCTACCCGACTCTCAGTGATCCTTAAAGTTTGTTCTTCACTAGCATGTTAGTCCGAGAAGAGAACAACGAAAAAGAAAAGCTTGCTTTGTCGAAATGAAACAAAGTTGAATAGATTTATGCTTTGTAGAATGTCTTGAGATCTGTAACAGGGTCATGTACATTCTAAGGTCCCTAAAGCCAAGGGACCCTACATCATCTCTGTCATTTCCGATTATTATTTTGCCCAGAAGTCTTTGGATTTCATCTGTAATGCTTAGTACAGACTTGGGGAATGATGCTTTAAATGTGTGCCACAGTGTCACTTTGAGTCTTGTTTGCCCCAGGACAAAAGGGACACTTGAATCCCAGTCCGTCCCCCACCCCCATTCATTTGTTCTATGTCTTCCAAACTGGAACTCTGGGGAGCTGACAGCTAGGTGGATTCCAGAATCTACCTGTGTCTTCCCACAAGCTGACTGCCTCTAAGCTTCTCTCAAGAGCCCTCTGGGGGGGTCCAAGAAATGATTTGATTTTTAACGAGATGGTGACTGATGCTGAACAGATAAAAGGACTTAATGCTAGAGGAAAGCAGGGAATAACTGATCCATCAGGAAGGAAGAAAGTGATGGTGGGATGCTAGCGGATCACCAAAGAGACAGAAGTGGTTTATGGCTTTTCTGGTGATATGCTCCTCGTACCAGCTGCCCTGCAGAAGCAGACGTTACACTTGTCTAGACAGAATCTGCCCTCCTCACATATGAAGCAGGCACAGAAAGCAATGTCTAACAGGTTCAGAGCATGGCTCAATGATAGAACACTTGGCTTGACCCTGGGATCAATTCCAGGACTAGAGGGGGGAAATGTAAAGACGTTTTTTTGAGCTAGGGAGGTATTTAGGAGAGTCCAAGAGTTTGCTTATTTTGATTCGATTTGATTTTCCTGTTTCTCAAGGACAAGAAAAACGTAACTAAGCAAAGACTAACAAAGAAAATACAGAGCTTAAAGCAAAAGCAAGAGTAGAGATAGCCATTCTAACAAAACAGACAAACAGAAATAAGAGACCAGTGTGTGCTGGGGTTTCGGGCAGGGATGGGGTAGACTCCTGGGGCTGAGAAACTGTTAAATGATTGCATACGGATGCTAAAAACTGGGTACAAAATCAGATGGAATTAGGTCAATTTAAGACAGCTGACTACAAAGGATGGGTCAGCGAGACTGTGTGCGCAGCAACTGCCGAGAGAGGCAGGTAGTGCTGCCAGCCTCTGAGTTATTTTCATTTCTCCTCTGCTTCCTGAGATTAGATCATCAGAAAATGCCTGGGAAGATGAACTAATCTGATGGACACATGGCCAGAGGGCAGTGGCGGCTGTGTAGCCCTGGCTGGCTGCAGCCTGAGCTTTCTGCCACTGTGCTAACATTTCTGTCCCTGTGAATTGTTCTTCCTACATTTTGTTATAGAAATATCAAAACCTAGAGATTCTGTGCCTGCGTGACAGCTAATATTGCTACAGATAAACCAAGGCATATTATGACTTCCCCTTTTTATTTCTACTGTGATTTGAATGTGTCTAAATAAGGATTTCTCGAAACCCTTGGTTTTGGTTGTTTATATTGCTTTGTTCTTTCCATTTGTTTGGGGATGACCATGCACATAGCAGTCTGAGGGCCATTGGCAGGAGTACTCTGTTCTTTTGTCATGTGGGTCCTGGTGTTTGAACTCATATCATCAGACATGGTAACAAGTCCCTCTGTTGGCTTAGTCATCTTGCCTGCCCCTCTATTGTTTTGCTTTGAGACAGGCTCTTATGTACCCCAGGCTGACCTTGAACTCAAAATGCAGCTAGGATCATCTTGAACTTCTGATCCTTTTGCCTCCCCTTCCCAAGCACTGGAATTGTAGGTACCCAGCACCGCGCACCATTTATAGAAATTCTTAAAGAATTTTATTATTTTCAAATTCTTTTTTATGTTCTAATGTTGCCAAATGCTTGTTGGTTTTTTTTTTTTTTTAAGTTTAAGCAACAGAAAAACAGAAATTTTTTCCTTCTCTATGCCTACCCCGATATAGACACTCACAACTGATGGTATATTTTGTTTTACACACACACACACACACACACAAATGGGTGTAATGAATTTTATGTAAATAGTAGCACTCAAAGGATGCTGCCTTGTTAACTTGAATTCTTAATTATACATTAATACTATTACATACTAATATACTTAGAATTTTACCATAGTGAATGTCATGTTATAGTTGACCACTTTCCTACTGATGGTCATTTAGATTAGCTTTTATATTTTTAAAAAAACAAAGTAATTATTTAATCTGTGTGTGTGTGTGTGTCTGTGTGTGTGTGTGTGTGTGTATCTTTCAGTGGAAATTTTTTTTTTTTTTTTTTTTTTGGTTTTTCGAGACCTATATAGCCTTGGCTGTCCTGGAACTCACTCTGTAGACCAGGCTGGCCTCAAACTCAGAAATCTGCCTGCCTCTGCCTCCCAAGTGCTGGGATTAAAGGCATGCGCCACCACTGCCTGGCGAAAATTTTCTTAAGTAACTAAATAAGTAGCCAGTGATCAAGGCTCAGGGCAGAATGTATTTTTTTAAAAGTTTTTGTTTTTGTTTTACTACAAGAGAGATGACAAGAGGCTCTTAACAACTGGGCCTGATATTTCCCTGAAAGTCTCTGATATAACCCCAAGATACTAAACAACCATCAGCCAGTCTGTGTGCAGAGAAGACTAGAGAGAAAGTTATTGATGGGTATTCCTGGCTGGGAATAATGGGGTGTAGCTTTCTGTCCCTCCAAAGCCAAGAGAGGACTGTTCTCTCTGGATGAAGATGGGGTACTTCCACAAGATGACCAGGGCTGTACTTCTAGCTGGCCACCTGCTTAGACCGGGGGACTGTGGGTTTGGCTGCATCTTGTGTGGATGGTTAGGAAAAGGGTGAATCATCTGTTTGTGTTATTGTTAGTTTCAGACTGCTCAACAAAAAATGTTGTTTGGGTTTTGTTTTTTAATGTTAAACATCTTTTTATATGTGCTCATATATATATGACCATTCTTAGAATGCCGTGTCAAAAGCTGCCGCACTGAACATTTTGATAAATATAGCCCAAAACAGCAATCCAATTTACACTCTTTATCAGAGCACAGACACATTTAGGAGTGCTATTTGCACCAATATTAAAGCTTCACACTTTAAAAAAAAAATGCATGCAACATCAAGAAAGCAAAATGCTTTTCTGTCTCTTTCATTTTGCGGTAGAGGTTGGCAAACACAGCCCTGTCTGGGTCAAGGTTAGCCTACCACCTATGCTTTACCTTGTGGGAGAAGGAAAGATCTGGCAGACACTGAATTAAGAACAAGGTTCCATTCCTGACCCCCGGATCATAGCATACCCACTTACTTCTACACCATCATAGATGCTTTGTGTTCAGTGGCAGAGCTGATGTGTGTCGTGCAAACTGAACACACTTACAATCTTTATAGGAAAAACAATTAAAACAAAACAACAACAACAACAACAAAACAAAACAAAACAAAAAACGGAACAAAAACCGTCTACTGTGCCCAGCTCTGGAGCAGGAAAACACAGGACCTCCACCACACCCTTTGGGTCAGTGTATAAAACTGCTGGGGTAGCAGTTGAAAATGTGTTTGTGTATTTTACTGTCCCTACTACTGGTGCCAGATCACCCCACAGCTTAGTGTCCTCACACCCTTCAGCTACAGGGAGAGGAAGCAAAGTCATGACGGTGTGGTGTGAAAAGAACCCCGGAGCTTGTCTCCTCCAGATGCAGGCAGGGCTAGGAGGAGCCTGTGCACTGCTCTTCAATGCCAGGGTGGTGAAGTCGGGTCCAGAGGCTGCAGGCGCCTAGGGTTAAAGCCCTTGGAGGAGGTTCTGCTCCTATTTAAGCATCCAACAGAGCCTGTTGTCTTAGGCATTGATGACTCCATTTCTGTAGGAAAACACGGCTACTCTTTTCCCTTTCCTCCTAAGACCTCCATTCTTCCTTATCTAGACCATTTCCACTTGCTGTTTTTATTGCTGGGAAGGGAAGTAAGTGCCTCCCGGGATGAACTTTACTTAGCATGCTCTAAGTCAACACTTCTTTTTGAAACATACCTGAGAGAGTCACCAAATATTCCCAAGTCACATTTAAAAAAAAAAAAGCTAAAGAAAATAATAATTCGAGGGAGCCAGATGCAATGATCCCAGGAGGAAGACTGGGAGTCTCAGACCATTCTACATTATCAGGCTGTGTAAAAAAAATAAATAAAAGTTTTTGTTGGTTCTAGGTGCTGAACTCAGAGCTTTACCTGTGCTGGGGACGTGCTATATGTCTTATTCATCTCCCTCTTATTCTTCCCACCTGTAAATTTCGTGTTTGTTCAGTAGCTCCTAATCTCCACCATGCATGGGTCCCATGCTCTACACTGGAGTGTCTGTTTTCCAGGATTACTGGCTTCATGTAATACAGGAAGAGGCAGGCAAGTTTCAAATCAGAAACTAAAGGAATGCCCAAAGGCTGCATATGAAGTCAGCACAGGGTTCTATGGGACCTGACCACTCTGAGTTTAAGGTCACATCTAGCGTTTGAGCTGTTCCACTGAGCTGTAGTGAACTAGCAGAGCTCACAGGCTAAGTAGGCAGAGGAGCCTGAGAAAGAAGCCAGGTCACAAAGGCCTCTTGAGACTGCTCTGGAGTCAGGACTCTGTTCTTCAAGCATCTGGAGTAAGAAAGAACTCCAGAGAGTAACATCAAGGTTGAAACCAAGAAGCGCGTTCAGTTAGCCATCTGGAGGAAACAAGCAGTAAAATCTAAGACAGAGACAAAGGTCAAGAGAATTCTTCAAGAATAAGCCTGGGTTATGGCTTGCCATTGTACTGGTTAGTGTTTGAGTGCTTTCTGTTGCTTCAATATATACCATGACCAAAAGCAACTTTCAGGCCACAGTCTATCACTGAGGGAAGGCAAGGAAGAAACTCTTGGCAAAAACCATGGAGGAACACTGCTTACTGGCTTGCTTTCTCATAAAGCCCAAGCCAACAAGTCTAGGGATTGGCACCTCCCACAGTGGCCTGGTTCCTCCCATAACAATCATTAATCAAGACACTCCCTCACAGATGTGACCACAGACCAGTCTGATCTAGCCAATTCTTCAGTTGAGATGCCCTCAGATGACACAGATGAAACAGAAGCTAACTAGGACCATCACTCTTCTCATTGCTGTGACCAAATACTTGACAAACAGCAATTTAAGTAAAAAGAGAAGAATCTAGTTTGGCTCATGTTTTGAGGAGATAAAGTCCACATGGTTAGGAAGGTACGGCAGCAGGAGCATGATGTAGTTGATCACACTGAGTCTGTAGTCACAAGGGCATAGGAATAAAAAAAGGGTTGCTTTGTTCATTTTCCCCAGTAGGGTGGGTATTCCTTCCTCAGTTAAACTTCCTGGGAAATGCTCTCACAGACACACTCAGAGATTAGCTCCTTAGCAGTTTCTGTATCCATGTCAAGCTGACAGGATGAAGCATCACAACCAATAGAAATGGAGAGAGGCTACGTGAATCTGAAGGAGTGTATGGCTGGCTGGATTGGGAAGACAGGATCTAGGGAAGAATGAGTGCCAGATCTGGGCTTGGGTGACCACGTGATGTGTGGCCGTGTTCACAGGAAGGGAACTCTATTGGCTAGCTAGTGCTGTGCAGTAAACTATGCCCAGCGTTAGCAGTTTAAGACAGCAGATGTTTATTATCTCCCAGGTTTTAAGTGGTAAGAATTCAAGAGTGGCATAGCTAAGGGGTTCTGACTCAGGGCTTTACATTAATATGCCTCCAGGGCATCTGAGGTGGGGGGAGCTTCTCTTGGGCTTGCTCCCATATCTTTAGATAAATGTTGTTCTGCTCTGAATTTTCACCCATTTAATTTTGGTGCAAGGGATCAGGAGGAAGGACTCTATTATCAAGCCACACCCCAGCTCCTCTTTACTGGGTTTTTATAGGAAGCCAAGTTCCTCATCACCTGGACTTCTACACGCTGTGGCTTGTGTATCCTTACAGCATGGCAGCAGGTTCCCAGACCTTGGCCCAGACTCAGTGATTCAAATGAGAACAAAGGGGAACTGTACCTTGGGTACCTACCTCGCCTTAAGGTTTATGTATTATCTCCTCCTTTTCCTGTATTCTTTGGATGCAAATTCAGTCCATATTGAAAGGAGAAGAGTTAAGCTCTTTTAAAGGGAAGACCTGAGAATTTGCAGCCCTTTAAAAACACCTATTGCAGATAAGTGATGTGGATTTGTACAGATGGTAGATTTGGTTTTGTATGTATTGAGTTTGAGATGCCTATGAGAAATTTTGCTTGTGAACTGCAAAAGCACTCTATAAATCGTCTCTCCTCAAAGTGTTGGCCTGACATCTAATTTAATCTCCTTTTAGGAGGGTCTTAACCAGGGTCACATTATGTGGCTGAGGCTAGTCTGGAACTTTGAAACCCAGCTCAGGGTGACCTCAAGTTCATAGTTTTCCTGCTTTAGCCTCCTGAGTAGCAACGCTACAGGCATGTTCATTGTGCCCAATACCCATCTGATTTAAGCTTTGTGTGTATTTGTGTACACATGTAGGTGTCTGTGAATGCACAAGTATGTGTATGCGTGTTTGCATTCATGCAAGTGTGCATGCACATTTGTAGAAGCCAGAAGACAATCTGTCTTAATTACTTTTCTACTTCTGTGATAAAGCACCAGGACCAAGGCAACTTATAGAGAAAAAAAGTTTATTGCAGGTTTAGCTCCAGAGGGCAAGTCCGTGACTATCATGGCAGGAAGAATGGTGGCAGGCAAGCAGGCATGAGAACTTACATCTCATCTATTGAGATCGTTTATTGGAAGGGGTGTGGGTTTTTAAAACATCAAAGCCCACTCCCAGTGATGAGCCTCTTCCAACAGTTTGACCCCATGTAAGGAGATGGCACACTGTATTTCTTGTCCTATGAGAAGAGCAGATGTGGTGTTATTAGACATAGGAAGAAGGCCTTTCCCCCTAGATTCTCCTAGAGAAGGCAGCACAGAGTGAACGCTCACTCCGTATTCTCTGTTGCTTGCCATATCCCTTCTTTCTATTTTCCTCATCCTGTCTTCATCACCCTTGGGCTTACAGGTATCTAAGATGCTATTTCCTCCCTGGCTACAGAGCTGGCACATAAAGTCATCTCTGGCTACTGGGAAGGAGATTGTTGCCAAGAGCTGATTTTATGGGTCTGAGCTCAGCTACCCACTGTGTGCTCTTTCCTTGTTATGGGCTTGGGGAAGCTGAGTGGGAGACCTGCGGCATGTCCATCCTGCTCCTGCTCTGACCAATTTGATAAGAGCTCTGGGGTTGACAGAGTGACAAATAGTACTGTTAAATCTCGCAGCCACCTTATCAGTCAAGAATCTTGAGATGGCAGTCCTCCAACCACTGAACTAATTTAAGTACGGAATAAAGAACATCGAATACCCCAGGGAAGCCTTTGTTTGTTTTGTTTTTTTCTCTCTTTATGTCATTTCTGGCATGAGCAATTTTATCATACATGTGTATCTTTGTTGACTAGAAGGAAATCGGGAGAGTTCTAGAAATTATGACCTAGAGAAAACTTCTATTTATGTAGCCCTTTCCCAAATGTATCCGTACAATCAAAGACTGCTTTTCTTAAGAACAATCCCAACCCCAAGTTGACCCACTACATTGTTTCTTGTGAAGCTGTGTTTTTTTTAGTTGCCAATTTTTTAACAATGGTTACTCTGAGAAAGGGGCACTCCAGCTACTGGGTGTACATGCCTGTCAGAAAACATTACAACTAGCAGAGCTGGCTGTGTGCCAAGTGTTGTTGGTTCATTGCTCATTTCTTATTTAAAAGAACCTGTATGTGCATGTGAAATGTAGAAAGGATTTGATTTTATCGTTGTGCTAAGTCTGTGATGGATATTTCAATGCTGTGTTGCTCTGTGTGATACCAAGGACTGCCACACCACTGCAGTTAGTAAAGGCCCTCCTTTACTTAGAAGCATAAACACACGGAGTAAGTAATCTATCAACCTATACAGGATCCATTCTTAAATTGGAGAATTCCAAATATGTCTCTGGCCCTGAACTTGGTGACATTCAGATCGTTAGAGGGGACAGAGAGTTAGTGTCAGAGCATTGAACCACAAAGCAGCAGGGCTTCGCTTCTTGGGAGTTTTAGTTAGTTCAGCACATCATACTTTCTAATGTTTGAAACTTTTCTTCTCACCTCTTTGAAACTGTTAGCTGTGACAAGTTGTGACAGTAGGCTTTACTTTGTGGTCATTTACAAGTCCTTTTCAGTTTCTAAACTATACTTATGAGTTGATGTATTTTACACATATGGCCTGAAGTTAAAGAATAGCACATATGTCAGTACCTTGGGTGTATTTGGATTGGCATCCTATGTGCTGGGTCTGAAAACATGTATGTTTTTATTGAATGCAGACTTGCTATTGTTACATTCTTTGGATATCTTGTGTTCCTGTGTATTTCTTTTTCAAGAAACATTCCTATGATATATATTCATGTTTTTCCTCTATGAAATCTACGATACATTTCCATTTATATTGCATTTGTGTTTTATATATTGTGAAGCTCCGTTGTTCATTAATTCTAGATTATTGCAGGCTCTGAAAAGTGATCTCTATTAATACTAAATAATAGCTTTTTTACCTTAACAATGTGTTTTCTGCTTAACACCCATTTAGTTGATATTATTACAATGCCTACTGTGACTGCCTCTTAGATACTTTTTTTTCTATCTTGAGATAAAGTCTTGACTGGTCTGAAACTTAATATGTAAACCAGTCTGACCTCTGAGTCATAAAGATTCACCTGCCTCTGTCTTTGTTTCTACCTCCTGAGTGCTGGGATTAAAGGTGTGTGTCACCTTATCCAGCTAGATACTTCTATTTAAGCACCATGGCTACTAAGGGGTTTAAGTGACATTACTTGCTAAGCCCAATCTTATCGTTCAACACAACGGTTGGAAACCATTCTTTGTTCATTACAGCCTCTTTGAAGGTATTTATATCACTCCTTTCTTCCCCATTTACTGAGTCTTTTGGCAGTAACTCAGAATGCTTCTACTAGTGTACTTTATTTTTTCTCTGTCTCTCTGTCTCTCTCTCTCTCTCTCCCCTCTCTGTCTCTCTGTCTCTCTCTCTCTGTCTCTCTCTCTCTCTCTCTCTGAGTGTATATCTCCCATTGTATTTTTCCTAAAAGGATTTCCAGTGATTCCTAGTCAGTGCTATCAGGTGAGGTTACACTTGCTTCTGGAACTCCAAGTCATTTGTCTTCTTTGATCCTAGTGAACTTTACATTTTATTTTTGTGGTTTGGGTTTCAGTTGTCACTTAGGTCACAGAAATGAGAACATGCTTAGCGGATGGCTACTATCTTCAGGTCTTTGAGATCACTGTGTATCTTCTACTAAAGACACTTTCCTGTCTGATCTTCCCCAGGCTTTCCATGGAGACTTCCTCATCTATTTTAATTAGAAGGAGTTTTTTCAGAGCCTTCTACAGCATGTCAGGTCTATGACTTTCTTCTACCATTGGGAGGCCTATGTCTGTCTAGTCTGGAAAACTTAGCTACTTGTTGACTTTTTAGTAACTCATTTATGACATCTGAGCATTTCCCTTGGTAGACTTGAAGCTTGAAAATGTATTAATTATTGTCTAGATATTCAATTTCATATGATAGGACTTGTGTGTTACGGTAGAGTCTATTCACCTCAAGGACAATACACTGTATTTTTTGTACACTTGCACCATTGATAACATTAATTTGTCAGTTAAGTATTGTAAGAAGTTAAAAATAATAACTAATAATAAAGATAAAGAAATTATAGCAAGGATATAACAGTTTTCTAAATTATTGAGTTTTTACTTCTGGGATTTTCCATTTAATATTTTCAGACTAGAATTTGTGTGGTAACAGAAGTCACAGAAATTGTAGCTATGGGGCAGGAGGAAGAAGTTCATACCCAGTGCATTACATCCTGCTCGACACAGCTAAGACTTTTTATATTTTTTTCTTAGCAAAGACAGAAAGCCACAAATTGAGAAACCAAAGAATCTCAAAGTTGAACTTAAAAGCAGTATTTTATTTAATTCATATGACTACTTTGTTCTAGGATATTAAAAAAATCTAAGTATATGTTTGATATAAACATTCACTTCAAAATAATTTTTAATTGGATCAAACACCCATTTAAGAATATTAAATAAATTGAGTGAATTGAATTAATATGAATTTATAAATGATGACAGTAAAAAACATAAAAGTGATATATTGATACTTAGATTTATTGAATACTAGAAAGCCTTTGATATTCTTCCAAGATTTTGTCCTAGCTTTAAAGATGCATGTTTATACTTTCACAATCTGGGCAAGAAGATATGTGTTGTAAACCGGAGGTTGTGTTGGGACCATGGAAATGGGTTATCCAAATTAGCAATGACATTTTGACCGCAGTGTGAGCCAGATATTCCCTTTGAAAGAATAAAGCTTGCTATGTAGTCTGAATGGGCAGGTGAGGGCATGGTCTCAGAGCAAAACAGGACAGAAACCATTTCTTGTGCATGCGTCCAACTGGCTTTAGCTCATTACAGGCACCAGAACCTACCCAGGCAGAACCCTCACAACTATCAAGGCAGGAGGAAGGTGACACAGCACACACTTATTTTACGTCTTTCTATCAGCTACAGCAAGTTACAGGGTCACCTAATACCCAGTGTCAGGAAAATTCACTCAAAAGATTAGAAGTCAGGGCCATGCCGAAACATTTTTCCATCCAGTGAAGAAACCACAGAACAGTCTTGTGGCATCCTCTAGGTGGAGACATGTTGCCAATTCTACACCCTTCTGCCACCTACTGTTTTTCATTAGGACACGTGTTCATAAGAGTATTCCTGGATCCCTCCTAGGTTTGCAGTAGGCTCTTATGGTTCAGATTTCCCTTACAGCTTCTGAATACGCATGAGCTTTCAGAGTTCTTGCCTCCACACACCCCCTGAGTGTGGCCTTCAGCTTTTTCCTTCCCTGGTGCCTGCCTGCATGGCATTCCAGCACGTTCTTCACAGGGTCTCCACTTTATACTGAAGGGTTCAGGCTTAGTTCCGTAACTCCAGTGAGCTGGGAGGCATGCTAGGGTCTGCAGGTTTGTGCAGCTGTGAAATTACCTTTTACCTGGGTTCGTACCCAATTTTTAGAATCTTAGCTATGTTTCATCTAAACATATACAATCCATACTCAATTAACCCCCTGCTTCTGATGTTATTTCTCAAACATAAGGATACTTGAAACTCAGACAATGCTTTACCCTTCACAGGAGCTTTTGTGTGTGCTTTATTCTTTACAGGAGGTTTCGTTTGGCCTGGGTTTATTCCCCATAGCCTGGAATGTTGAATAGTTATTATCTCTCTTTAAAACCATTAAAACTGGAAGCCCATTTTCTCAATCAGCCCATCAATGGCTAAAGGAACCACAACTCAGAACCCTGACCTCATATCCAGAACTTCTGCAGTTACTTTATCGAATTGCTGGTGACTCACAGAACTCATAAACCCTACAAAATTTAGGTTGATCCTCTGTCACATTTAAAGCCCTCCCATACCTATTTTGAGTTGGGGGCCTGCACTTTCATGTGCGCTGTCAAGTGGGTATTCTGATGTCTGCTGTGAGCTCAGGAGGAATGTGATGGTCAGGAGGAATCTGGAGGCTTTTTATTCGTTGATTTTAAGATTGACTCTTGGGCAGAAGGCTAGAGAAATTTTGTGTATGTGTTCAGGGTCTTCTGTGTAACATTTATTAATTACTCACCTGGGTACTGCAGATATAACAGTGAATAAAATAGATTTGACTGCAGTTCCCATATGTTGCACTTAGAGAAAATGTTTAGATTGGAGAGCAGAATTCACTACACTCATGATAGATGTGGTGGTTTCTGTCATCGCACATATTGAAGAATGGCCATATTCTCCTGGTGAGGGAACAGAACGAAAGGATGAAATAATATGCTTTGTAGCACACAGGAAGTCATTTCATTTAGTTGCTTTGTTTTTAGGTCTTTTGTTCTTGAGAAAGAGTCTCATGTACCTACCTTGGTCCCAGACTCCTTATGTAGCTGAAGCTGGCACTGGTCCTTTTGTACCTGCCAAATGCTGAGATCACAGTCATGTGCCACCACACCCAGCTTGATCTCAGTTTTGACTGTAACTGCTCTTAGCAGTCTTTTTCTACACAACAGGTATCAAGACTTAATGTTAAGAAGAATCACATAGATGACTTGAGACAAGTGTGGGGGGGGGGATGTGTGTGGGTGGGTGTGTATGAGTGTGAGCATGTGTTATATGACAAACTATAGTATCTTGAGAAATCAGGAATCTAACTGTGCCTCTGAATCCTAGGATTCTCAAAACCAGGGCCTTGAGGCCAGGCAAAGGGCTTGCTGGTTAAACAGGCAAACTGGAGTTTGCATTCCAGTTCCCACATAGTGTGGGCTATCACTCACATCCCTGGAGGTAAAGACAGAAGAATTGTATAGCTGCCAGACTTATTGAAAAGCATGAGCTTCAATGAGAAGCCCTGTCTCAGAGGACATGGAGGAGACCAATAGAGGAGGACACTAAGTGCCCTCCCCTGACCTGCACGTATGCATATGTAACTAGAGATTGAATGCAGGGCCTTGCACATACTAGACAGTCGCTGTACTACTGAATGGCATCTCCAGCTTTGCTCACTGTCCCTCAGCTCTGGTGTAGGATCAGTTTTAGGGAACACATAGAGTCAAAGCCACAGATGTAAAGAGACACTCCCCATGTTAGTCAGCTTCCTGCTGCTGACAAGACAGTTGAATGATCAACTTAAAAAGAGGAAGGAATTACATTTGACTGATCATCGTATCCTAAGTTTCGGTCAATGATTGCTTGGCCATGCTACATTTGAGCTTGCGGTGAGGCAGAATATCACAGCAGCAGTGAGTTACAGAGCATACCTATGTCTGCCAGGAAACAGGGACCTGAGGCAGTGTCCCAATAGTCTTTTCGATGTTATTCCCAATGACATACCTTCCTTCGACTAGGCCTGTCCTCCTAAAGATTCTATACCTTCTAGGAGTGCTACAGCCTGGAAATCAAACCTTTAGCATTTGGGCCTTTGGGTATGTTTAAAACGTCCTGGTGCTGTGTTTTAGAAGGGTCTGTGGAAATGCTGGGGAAGACATAGGCAACAATAGAGCTACGTGGAGCACTGTGCATTGGTTCAACTCTATCCTTCCATCTCCACAAGGAAGACGTTAAGGGTTCTGGTTCACTATATTCTCAGAACATAGTAGACCACCGATGCATATTTGTCCAGTAAACAGAGCCAGTCTCCTGAGTCTCCTCAGTCTCCAGAGGCTGAGAATCATTTTTGTCACTTCAGTACTTTGTCAATGATCAGTGGACTTAGTCTGACTCCTACAGAAGCTAAAGCTCTCATTGTTTGGTAGATCCAGACTGGCATAGAGAAAAGGCTCATTAATAAGGGATCAGACATAAATTTAGAAAATAAAAAGGTGTTATATATCAACTTGGATTCGTGCCTACATCTGAAAATTTACCATAAGCGATCAAATATCATGGAAGCCAAAAAGAAAGGTTTAATACCATGATAGATGAGCATTTACTGAACAAAGTCTGGAGAATAAAAATAAAGGAAGAGAAATGTAGGGCCTACAATCACTGGCTTCCTAGAACATACACATTTGTCAAGTTCCCTGTTTTCCCAGTATCCTTGGCCTTTGATTTGCAGAGGAAGGTAACACAGGGACTGGGCTCATCTCTGAGCAGAGACAGGAGAATCACCTTCACTAACACATATCAACAGAGAACCTTTAAATATTCAATGATAGGGAAGGAAAGAGTGTTGGTCCCTGACTTCTCATTGTTTCGCCTTTCAACAACTGAGCAAGATAGGTCGTATATCCCTAATTTATAGCTTAAAACGTGAGGCTGGTGGAGTATCGTGCCCTTGGCCCATGGGACTGAGGTATTAGGCCCACATTTATAGGAGGAGAGTGGGGTTGATACTCAGATCTGTCTACTCTAAAGCAAATCTGTCGCGTTTTATGTTGAAAATAATGTTTAATAGCCCTTGCGATGAATTAGCTCTTTGCACTTTCTCTTTCTGAAGTCTTACTGGGTTTGTATTTGCTTGTGAGAGCAGGGAAAAGTGACCATTGTACACAGCCAAGCCACTGTTCAGGAGGTCAATGACACTGACATTTGTGGGTCTCATTTACAGACTGCACTGGGGGCCACATAACACTGGGCTCCGTTCACACACCACCTGATTTCAAGAAGATAACAATATTACCTTCTATTCTCTGTTTATTCCTTTTAAAGGCAATAAAACGTGCAAGTGTGTGTGAGTGTGTGTGAGTGTGTGTGCCTGTGTGTGAATGTGTGTGAATGTATGTTTAATGTTATTCCTCTCACTTCTTTTCAGACCCCCGTCAGAGGATGAAGGAATGGATATCCCCTTTGAGGAGGGAGTGCTGAGTCCCAGTGCCGCAGACATGAGGCCCGGTAAGAGAAACATCTGCTCATTTTACTCGTGGCCTTCTCTGTGCAGACTTTATTATTCAGCGAGAGGACCACTTCCCAGGCATCTGCTTGTGATGTCAGTGACAAAAGTAGAGAGGAAGAAAATGTGTGAGAGAAAGGTGTCAGGCCCGGGTTGGTTAATTTCAGAGTTGACTTAAATATCCATGCTTACAGTTATGAACCACAGCAAGTGATCTCCTGGGCCTTTTTTTATCTGCTGGTGTTTTCAATTCCTATAATTGGCTATTATATATTACAATACCAAATTCCAGACTATGTCTATGTTCAGTAACTGATACATAATTATACGGGTGCTTTTTTCAAATGTTTCAAGGGAAATACTTTTCAAGTGGTATGTTAAGACATTCCATTGTGCACAGTGTGAGAGATGGTCTGTGTGGAAACACAGCACTGTGATACCACAACAAAGGAACAGTAACGTTGTTTAGGACAAGGACAGAATTTCAGGGCATACCAGATGCCTTCTAAATGCTTTGTGCCAGGGAAGCCTATTACTTTAGGTAAGGCTAGGACACATTTCTCCTACCATACTGTCACACAGAACAAACACTCCTGTGACCAAATATGTCAGAGTTCTCATACAGATGTAGCTGGATATCCTATGGTTTGTTTAAAGGCTGACACATCTGCCTAGACGGTCCCAGTTCTCACAGGTTAAAGGCTCAGTCCCACAAGACAGTTCCCACTTAGCCACCAACTGCAGTCTCAGGTTAGACCTGCATGCTCTGACCTCCTGGCTACAAATTAGAGTGTCCACAGCTCCCTCCATCCTCAGGCTTGATAGATGGCTCACAGGACTCATGGAGACATGTCACTGTTTCCTACTGACTTAATACAGAGAGGGAATTAGGCCACAAATAACTGTGCAAATTGTAAGATGCACAGGACGGATGCTGATTAATTCAAACTTTGAAACTGAAAGTGTGGCCTTGAGAGTTGCAATTCTGGAGTTTCCCAGAGGTTCAACTGCCTCTGGGTGGGTACCCCAAATAAAGCAGAGAGCTTAAGGGGGAAGAGTTACCCTAATACTAGGATGCCCCTCATTAAAGCACACATCATTTATCAACTTTATATTCATTTAGTTCCTTGTAGCTGCTAGCTCATTCCCTGGAAGTCATGTTCCACAGAGGAAGGAAAGTCTAACTGTAGTTAGATCACAAGACCACACTAAGTAACAAGGCTGCAGTCAGGTACCAGGGCAGAGACAATAACTTGAAACTGTTCCTCAGTATTTCTCAGTTAAGGATGTTATAGTCAACATGGCATTATTATCCTGAGAAAAGAAGTAACTATGCAATGAGCTATATATAGTATTTACCTCTATTAAAAATATCAGTAATAATAGAACTAGATTTTAGCCAGTTGGAAGTAGAACCAAACATCCCTTTAACAGTTCTCCTGGGCTAGGTTCAGGGTCGCTTTAAGCATCAATTTTGGATAGCTTCTTTTTCCCCATATAATTGACTAGGTATAAATCTTAATTAGAGCTTCTATTTTTATGATAAAACACCATAGCTATCTGGAAGTGGTAACACATGCCTTTAATTTCAGTGCTTGGGAGACAGAAGCAGCTAGATCTCTGAAAATTAGACCCAGCCTGGTCTACATAGTGAGTTCCAGGACCATATAGAGAGACCCTGTCTCTAATAAACGAAAACCAAACAAACGAAAACCAAAACAGCAATACCATGATCAAAACAACCTTGAGAGGAAAGGATTTATTCAGGCTTACAATTCTCAATCACAATCCATCATCAAACAAAGTGTATGCCAGAAACCTAAGGCAGGAACTGAAACAGAAGCCATGGAGGAGTGCTGCTTACTGTCTTGTTTCCATAGTTTGCTCAGCTTGCTTTTATACATATCTAGTACCAGTTACCCAGGAGTGATACCACCCACAATAGGCTTTCCCACATCAACTACTAGTTAAGAAGATGTCCCATTGGTTTGCCTAAAAGCCAATCTGGTGGAGATATTTTCTTGATGATTCTAGTCTGTGTCAGGATGACATTAAAACTAGGAGGAACAGTGGGCAAAATGATTTTCCGGGTGTATACAGATAGCAATCTGTTTTAATTACAGTCCCTCCTTGAGAAGTAGAGCTAACACTTAGTGTCAATTGTTTTTGTAAGTCTGCTTTCTTCATTAAAGACATTTTAGTATTTACCAATGCATTTACATTTACTAGTGTCCACCATTTAAGGCTTGAATGAATGAAGTTAGCTAATGTCTCTATGTTGCAATTATACTTATAAGCTCTGGAAAAGGGACAATCAGTAAGTAAGTGACCATATCCTTGCAATCCTGAATCAGCTCATGTGTCCTTTTAAGAGTGGAAAGCTAGTAACATTAAGGCTGGAGGAGGATCAAACATGTCTCCTGCATCTAGAGAAGGCCCAGTCTCTCATTTGAGGAAAAATGAGGGCTAGCGAATGCATCTGTAGACCCACTGAGCTCGGTTAAGTGGAATCTAGTAGTTGCCAAGTTACTATTTCCCATCAGTCCTAAGTTAACCGGGGCCTTTAAGGTCAATATAGAAAACAGGGCTTGGGTAAACACCATCCACAGTGATAAGTATTTTGTGGTTGACTTACGTAAGACACACATACCCATCTCATAACTGAAGAATGTTTCCTTTCTGAGGCAGGTAAAGTTCTTAGGTTGATATGAATGATTAATGATGACAATGGTGTCACATGCAAATGTAAAATGTGTTTAGGACAATGAAGAATTTGGTTTCAGGCCTACTGGGGAAGAACAGAGGGGTTTGGTTTAGGAGAAAATCCTTTCATCTGGGGCTTACAAGCCAATCAGCCTGAATTTGAGAGGGCCATGACATCAGTAGCCTGCTCCTTGGATATGTAAGGCAGTTAATTTATGAGTACTTTTCTCAGTCTGGGAGTGTTGTTTAACTAAAGTACTTAACTTTTTTCTGAAGATCCACTAAGAATGTAGAATTCAACCAACCATTGGCTGTGTCTGTCAGAATTTTGGAAGAATGTTTGCTTAGAACTGCTCTGACAATCATCAATTGGCAAGTGAAGCCACTAAGTGACTTGTGAAATATGCACCAGTCACATACTGGGAGCAAACGTCAGGGCTAATGTTTGAGCATCTGTTTGGTCTTTAGCACTTAACTTAATGGAGATTTCATGAGAAATCTCCACTAAAGTCATTCCAAGGCCCAAATGCAAAACATCCCTCAGCCATGTCTTTTTCAAGTAAGTAAACTAATTGATACAATTCCTCAGAGCTAAGCTGATGTATTTTCATTGAAAGTTCAGATTGTTGAGCAAATTTATTTGAGGAACATATAAAACGAACAAAATTCATATTCCTCAACACTGGAAATTCTTCAGTAATAGCAGGCAGTTCAGCTTTTGTTTGATGCACAAGTGTAAACATTTTAACGTCATATTCCACATGGATTTTTAAAAGGTCATTGAATCAGATAGGGTGTAGAGTGGTTTGAATAGATTTGGTCCCCATAAACTCACATGTTTGAATTCACTTGACCCAGGGAGTGGCACTATTAGGAGCTATGGTCTTGTTGGAATAGGTGTGGCCTTGTTGTAGGAAGTATGTCATTGTGGAAGTGGGCTTTGAGACCCTCCTCCTAACTGCCTGGAGGACAGTCTTTTCGTTGCCTTTGGAATAAAATGTAGAACTCTTAGCTCCTCCTGCCTCATGCCTACCTGAATACTGCCATGTGAATCTGCTGAGTTTCCTACCTTGATAATGGTCTGAACCACTGAACCTGTAAGCAGCCCCAATTAAATGGATTCCTTTATAAGATTTGCCTTGGTCATGTGTCTCTTCACAGCAATGGAAACCGTAGCTAAGACAGCAATTTCTTCTTTGGGGACAGAAAGAATTAGACTTGAACCTGGGGCTTCATGCATACCAGGCGAGTAACTATGGCACTGAACTACATCCCTCAACCTCTGCAGTCAGGTTTTCAAGGATGCTCAAATTTTATATCCTAAAAAGGAAGCTTGGAGAAGAGTTGGCAGCAGGAAAAGAGCACACTCAAGAGAGTATGCTTCTTACTTAAGTTGCTTGGTTTTATAACTTTGTATGAACTGAGTACACAGGAAACTTATTCTGAAACATCCAAAGAACTTGAAAGGGGTACAGGCTAATTTCAAACCATCGTGGGGAATTTTAAACTATCAAGTCAGGAATCTGCTCGATGCGGGCCCAGGGCTTAGCCATAAGAGACCTGGCATTTCCAGAATGTTGGTTGCTCAGCGGCCTTCTTGGGATAGCAGCTCCCCGTTTGCTTTCTGTTGCTGTGATAAACACTGTGGGCAAAAACAACGGAGGAAGAAAGGGTTGGTTTGGCTTACACTTTCAGGTCACATGCAACCCATCAATCATTAAGGAAAGTGAGGGCAGAGGCTCAAGCCCAACTGAAGGAGACACCATGAGGAATGCTGCTTTACTGGCTTGCTGCCTAGGCCTCTGCTCAAATAGCTTTTTTGTATAGCTCAAGAATCCCTGCTAGGAATGGTACATCTGACAGTGAGCTGAGTCCTCCATCAGTTAGTAATGAAGAAAGCACTCCACAGGCACACCCACACATTTGATTCAGATAATCTCACAATTTAGACTCCCTCAGATAACAGGCTGTGTCAAATTGAAACTATTCCTTGTTAGTATGGTGCTCAAACATACCACATTAAACCACACCCTCTCTTTTCTTGTTTATTCCAAGATCTCACATTAATACCTTAATATAAAATATAGTACAGTTTAAAAGTCCAGTCATTAACATGTTCAACTCTTTAAAAATCCAATGTCTTACTTAAGTCCTAAGCCCTTTAACTGTGCCCCCCCCCCCTTTTTAAAAAGTTATAGCATATCGATTCTGATTCTGAGAGAGAAGGACCAAGGTGTAATGACAATCAAATCAAAGTAAAACCAAAACCCAACAACTTGAAAATGGTCAGTATCCAACATCTGGAACTCACTTGTTCATGATCTTCTGAGCTCCAAAGGGCTTGGGAAGTCTCACATCTCAGGCTTTGCCATCTGTCAGTCACATAGCCTGTCTTGTAGCTCCTGCTCCACTCCACACCAGCCGCTGTCCGTAGCAGACGTCCCACAGTCCAGGCAACCATAATATTCTGTGTCCTTACTGCAACTGAGGCTTCACCTTCACCAATGGCTTTCCCTGTTCTCTCTTAGGGACTCTTACCCTGCCACCGTGTCAATCCTCAGCCACTCTCCAGGAACCTCTTTCTGCCTTCAAAACCAATACCATGTAGAAGACTCTCATTTATTTCCAGTTCCCCTATGGACCACAGTTTCTGAGTGCTGATTACTTTCTAAAAGAATTCACCTCCGTGGTGGTAGTCTCCTAGGTGCCACGTTCTGGAAGGCTTTAGACGTTGGAAAAAGCCATTGGTCGCTGTAAGCAGAGCTTCAGTGGAAGGTTCTACTAGGAGCCTGGAAGACAGTAGTGCTGAGACTAATGGGGAGTGCCAGGAGCCTCCCAGCCCTGAGAGGGTAGCGGCAGGGGCACAGAGTAGGACTCTGGTGATGGCTTTAAAGTCTGACGGTCTCAGGGCTTTCTGGCTCTCTGACCTGTACTGAAATGCTGATGACAACTTTTAAAAAGTCCTAAAAACTTCTTCTGATGGTAAAAGACTACAGGCTTAGGTGATTAACACCTGTAGCCTAACAGCAGAGGATTAGGCAATGTGGCCTTTGTTCTATCTCAGCAGAAACTTATGCCTGCTAAAATATCAGTCACAGGAAGAAAAAGACACTTAGAGAAGTTATTATAGAGTTTATTACTAAATATAAAAAGTTTTCTATGAAAGCTATCTAAGGGGAAAAGTGGAAAGATCCTAAGTGGGAAAAAGGAAAAAAATTCTAATAAGGGAAAA
Organism: Rhabdomys pumilio; assembly: GCA_030674055.1. Classification (NCBI taxonomy): domain Eukaryota; kingdom Metazoa; phylum Chordata; class Mammalia; order Rodentia; family Muridae; genus Rhabdomys; species Rhabdomys pumilio. The sequence goes on from JANHMN010000003.1 coordinate 144,487,101, forward strand.
ATTCTAAGGGAAAAAATTCTAGTCAGGGGAAGAGGAAAGGAAGGGATGAATGACTCCCTCTTTGTCTTTGTCTTCAGTACTTATACATCTTTCCGAATACATGGTCACATGTTACAAAGCTCATCACAAGTTCACACCAAAAATCAAATCATAAATTGAAATAGAAGTTTACAACAGAGAATGTTTACATGCATATTCATTAGGAGTAATTATCTGGCTAAACATTCATCACCTGCCTAGCTCCACAGGTTCACTGAAAGTTTAAAACAATAACTTTAGAGAAGTTTTATATAGATAAACCCAGGCAATATTTTATCTTCTGTCTCAGCACCTATCATTAGTTCCCTATTAGTGATCTTTGGTTAATTGTTTTACAATCTCTTGTAATATGCTCTGAGCAGGAGAAAGTCTGGTTACTATCTAAGAGCAATAAACTGATGACACCTGGGAGACTGGCAGAGTTCTCATTGCAGTTTTGACTATCATAGCAGTCCCACTATAAAAGAGCTTAATAATCATTGATATAGTTTTAGAAATTCTTATAGGTTCATCATTAAGACTTAAGAAGTCATCTATTTGTCTATATAGCATCACCACAAGACAGTACGTTTTTGTGGATCTGCTGAGATCTGCTTCAAAGGGGTGTACTATTGCTTAGTGATTGTTATATATGTTTAATAATAATAATAGGAAAATCATATTAATAGCAGGAATCTTTCCTAAAATAAGTCCCTTACAGCCTTGCTGAATAAGGGTTCACTTGTCACAGATTATGTAATAATCCAAGGCAAGCCATTTCAGGATGATCACCTGCTAATTATTAGCTTGTTCTATTATGACTCCTGACAGGGTAGAGTGGAGGCCTGACTCAGGAGGGTTCAGAGGGGAAAAAGAGGACCTTATTAGCAACTGGGCTAGAGGCCATTTGTGCACTGTTTTGGAGAAGAATCCAGCTGACTTCTGCCCATGTTCTAAGAATTTTCATAAGGATAAATTAAGAAGTAATACACTAATTTATTTGGTGGAAGAAATGTTTTAAAAACACAACATTGAGTCTGTGACATTGTTCCTTGCTGATTATTCTTGTGCAGATCCACAGTGAATGAAAGCAGGTCAGAAAGAAAAAAGGAACAATATTTCTTTCAAGATTGTGTGCGGAAGAGTCTATATTTACAAAAGAGATTAGCGCTATTAAGGAGTGGCTTCCTGCCTCGAACAATAGAAAGGCTACCCTTAGGGCAAGACCTCACTCCTGGTGCCAACTTCTGGATTGGCTTTTGCTGTTGTTGTTCCTGCTGTGATAAAATAGTATGACCAAACTCAAGAAAGAGTTTCTTTTGGCTTACAGTTCCAGGGGCTCCATGTTCACAGTGGTGGAGAAGGCATGGCGGTAGGAACAGAAAGCTGAACAATCACATCTCAGCTGCACATTGGAAGGAGAGTGAGCTGTGAGGCAAGGCTTCCAGCCTCCACGTCTCACCTCCAGTGATGTACTTCTTCCAGCAAGGCTGCACCTTCTAAAGATTTTCTAATCTCCTGCAAACAGAACCAATCCAAGTGCTCAAATACACGATCCAGTTGGCGGGTACTTCTTATTCAAACCACAACAGTAACTAAACATGAAAGTTATCTTCCTGGAGCTGGAGAGATGGTTCGGCGGTTATGAGGACTGGGTACTCTTCCAGAGGACCTCGGTTCAATTGCCAGCACCCACATAGCAACACACAACCATCTGGAACTCCTGTTCTAAGTGATCTGAGGTCCTCTTCTGGCCTTCAAGAGTATTGCACAAACCTGATGCACATGCATATGGGCAAAACATACACACAGTATAAAATAAATACATATTAAAAAGAGAAAGAGAGAGAAGGAAGGAAGAATAGGAAGGAAGGAAAAAAGAGGGAAAGAAAGGAAGAAACAAAGAGTTAGTTTCCTTTTGCAGAATCCAAATTTCTACCACATGAGTTGTCTGTCCTAGACTCCTAGTCAAGAGATTTTCTTCCTAAGTAGCAGGCAATAAGTGACAAACTTTTGTAACCGTAACTAAAGATATAGGCAGTTTGGACAATGAAGAAATTCACACGATCTAAAGTTACTGGGAGTTGATAAAAAAACAAAAACAAAAACAGAAAACAAATAAACAAAAACAAAAACAACAACAACAACCAAAACCAAAGACACCTATAAGCATGTTATGTCCCTTGCGGCAGCATTGAAGGTACCTCCCATCTCTGACAACATCGTAATACCAATCAACCCAAAATCAGAAATTGTAAAAGCAAAGTAGCTTTCTTTGAGGCTTTGGAAATGACATTTTAGAAAACAAGAATTCAGAGTGTTCCAGAAAAGCTCAGATGGTGCAGGGGGATTGGAAGGAGGAAGCTGCAGACAACGGACACTCTGAACACTATATGAAAAATAAGAGGGCTGGCATAAGAAAGTTGCCATCACACTAGTGTGCCTACCGGTAGACCATATATGACAGATGGCTAGATCTAAGTCCAACAGGAACACCCCTCTGCCATTTTACAATAGTTGAGGCTACATTCACTCAAGGATCTTAGGGGCATTTTCAGACTTGGCTCAACATAAAAGTTCACGTTCCTGTACCCAGTTCATTTTCTTGAACAGCGTGATAACAGGTGAACACCACGAAATGCCACTGACTCCATCTTGATATGATCTTTAAATATTGCTGTTTTCATGATTTTTTTTTCCTGACGACATAGAAGAAAGACTAACTCCTTTCTAGAAACTTAACATACCCACTAAAGTGTAATACCAGCACAAGCTGCTCAAGAGTTTTCAGATTGTTTTGCTGCATTTTGTGTGGTGATGATGACGGAAGAGAGGGCCCCACTCACACTAGGCAATCTGTCTACAGCTGATCCCAGTGCAAAAGAGCCCAACAGAGATGCTAAAAATTCAGGCTGTAAAATCAGTATAATCCAAATAGGGCTTGCAAATAAAAAGAGATGCTAGGGAAATGTCAAGGAACTTAGGAGCCCGAATGGTTGGAACCAGAGATGAAGAGCAAATATTTCTTCTTAGCTCATAATGGATGTCTCTTTGTTTAGTTTGGATAAGCTTGTACAAAAAGAACTTGCCCAATTCTGTTTCAATCTATTAAAAGTCTCTCAGGCAGAGACACACTGCAAAGAGGATGTAAGCTGCTTCTGTCAGCCTTAGCATGAGTCATCGTGACTGTTATAAATAGCAGTGTTGAGTGATACTGTCTTACGTAGTGATTTCCTTGGTAAATTCAAATAATCTAACCGATGTACTTAAGGTTTTATTTAAAAAGTGAAAAACAGGAAAGACCAGTGAATAATTATGTACAGAGCTGTCAGAACCTAAGGTATTTTTTTCTATGAATTTAATAGGTAAGTTTTTTTTTTAATTGGATATTTTATTTATTTACATTTCATGTGTCATCCCCTTTCCCCATTTTCCCTCCTTAGAACCCCCTATCCCATCCTACTTCCTCCTTTTTGCTTTTATACCATTTGAATTACATGCAAGTATTAAGGTCAGTTCTAGGTTGAGGAACTAGCAATACAGTAGGTGCAAATAGTCAAAGAACAAGCAAGACAATAAGGTTCTTAAACTTTATTCTTAGGAATAATGTGTACCAGAACCATATGTGCTTAGCTGTTTTTTCTTATTCAGTATACTCCATAAAATTCAGCATAATAGATGGCACAGTGGCTTCTGAAACCTGAGCAGTGAAATAAAACAAACAAAGGTTTCTATTCATATAGCAGTATCTCCCAGGTTCTGATTTCTTATGGCCAGGGACAATGTGCTGAACAGAAGCCGATACTGGGGGATTTTTTTTTCCTAGAAGAGGGTCCAGGAGTAGGGGGCTATAGAGATGGCTCAGCCATTAAAATGCCTGCTGCTTTCCAGAGAACTGGAGTACAAGTCCCAGCACCTGTGTTGGGTGACTGATAACTTCCTGTAACTCCAGCTGCAAGGAGGTCTGGTGTCCTGTTCTGGCACCTGCATGTGTGTGGCATCCACACACATGCACATAAACAAATGTTTAGAAAGAAAAAAAAAGCATCCAAATGGCTCACACCCATATCCTAACACTGTAGATTGAGGTTGCATGTGAAAGGCCAGCCTGGGCTATAGAGCAAGTACCTGTCTTATAAAACAAAACAAGGAGCAAAGGATATAGGGATAAATTGGGGGCAGGATCCAAATCCCTTATTAGGGTTTTTCCCCTGGGTTCCAGGTCCATTCCTGTGTATAAACTAATATTGCTGTGGTTTTCTTCTTTAGAACCTCCCAATTCTCTGGATCTCAATGGCAGTCACCCTAGAAGAATCAAGCTCACTGCCCCAAATATCAACCTCTCTCTGGACCAAAGTGAAGGATCTATTCTCTCTGATGATAACCTAGACAGTCCAGATGAGATTGATATCAATGTGGATGAACTCGATACCCCTGATGAAGCAGATTCTTTTGAATACACTGGCCACGGTAAGTTTCCTAGATAATGAGACCTATGTTATGTAAATAAATGCTTGTCTAGGTAACAGGACAACGACTCGTTAATTGTTGTCCAGGTGGCTATTCTCTGTGATTCTAGAAGCTTCTGTTGGAATCTTGCTCCAGGGTGTCCATGATTGGCAGTTTAGAGTGTGATACAGTAGGTACAGCTCCCAGAGGTTACTCATTGGCATCTATTACCCTTTGGTGAAATTTCTACCCTATGCTATGTGTAGGAAAACTGAGGTTGTCTGTACAAAGAAAGGGACTTGAATCTGGGATGCAAAGTTTGAAGAGGAGAAATCAGAATTTACCAATTCCTGTATGCAAACTCTTGCTGTCTAGAATGCTCACCCTCCTCAGACCCCAAACACCCTAACTAGACATGTCTAGTTCCATCTCTTTATAGGTGCCACCTCTTCAATCAGCCCTCTGTGATTTGTACTGTCCCCAGTGTTCCCCACCTATGTGCTCCTAGCCCTTCATACCAATGCCAGGGGTTCTTTATTTTCTACAATTCCTTTGTTAAAACTGTGTTGAATGATTTGCTTGCTTGTCTGATTGAGATGTTTACTGGATTCTCACCCCTCCACACACATCCCCCACTCTGCTAGAATGCATGCTTTCTCAGGACAGAGACTTTTGCTGTCTTTTCAGTACAAAAAGAAGAAAGAATGGATAAAGAGAAGTTGCCACATTTAGGACTGACAGTTGTGGTGGGAGTGCTAGTCTCCTGTAACCATTTTTCTTGCTTAGAGACAAGAAAAAAAGTACAGTTGAATACAAAGCATTTGCACCATAAGGCAGCATTGCCATCCAGTTCCACTTAAAGCTAGGTGGTTTCTCTGAAAAATTGAACTGAAAACCAAAGTGAAAGACTTTCAGCCACAATGCCACCCCGTGCTGGAAAAAAATACTTCTGGTCTTAAAAAGAAGCACTTTTTTTTTTAATTAAAGGACACCCAGGCTTTTTGTAGACAGGAAATCCCATTCATAGGAAAATATAATTGAGAAATTCATCAAATTAAATGATTAATTCAGCCCAGTGTCATTGAGCCACCAGGACAGCATCCACAACCAGTGTGGATTTACAGAGTTTAAGTAGGTACAGGACTACTCCAAGGCTTACTATTTGTGCTGCGTTTTTGTCCTAGTCATGGTTTTCTGTAGGTTTCCGCATACATGTGGTCTGTAGTGGATACAGACACCAGTATCTAAGGATGGTAATATCCTTTATGTGTACTATGCATTTGTATAGAACCCACATACATTCACTTTAAACCATCTCTAGATTAATCATAGTATGTGATATGATATAAATGCACATTTGAGGAAATAATGAGAAGGAAAAGTTTCTGTGCACATTCAGCACACATGTAATTTCCCCCCCCCCCAATAGTTTTCTTTCTGAAGTTGGTTGAATCTACTGGTGTTGGTAAATGAATGTAATCATCTGGATATTTGATCTGATAGTTAAAAATATACAAATATAAAGTAAAACGATACCTTGAGTTCATTTTTTCTCTGCCACCTCAGTCTTCCCAAGATACTCCACCCACTCCGTCTGCTCTCACACCCTCCTATTCCAGCTGTCCCCTGCTGCTCCAGCTCTTCTTGCTAATCTACTGACTTGAAACCGCACTGAAGACAGCTATAGCTGGTCCCTCCCTCCCCTTGCCTTTTGCTCCACTGTTTCTGTGGAGAGCTTTGTCACACCACATCTGAGTGTTTTATTTATAAATAGTAAATCTGTCAAGCAAAGTGGTGGTGCCTGAGCTAGCTGGTAATTAAAGCTGCCACTTGCTGACATGGCTCTTTTATTTACTTGATATCGTCACATTGAAAGAGGCAATTTAATGACCTCAGTTATTCTAGGTCTTAAAGTCACAGAGTCGGATTTTAGTGCGTGCTGAACTCTAAAATTCACTTTGATTTCAAACAAAAGGTGCATAGCCAAACATGATTACAAACGAATAAATAAGCAAGACCAAACATTAACTACCAAAAACACAGAGTTTGTGTGAATAGCTATATTCTGTAGAGCAGACATGGATAACGACTGCGTAGGAAGATTGGAATATAAGTACATTTAAGTCCTAGTGTATGGAATAAGTGCTTAAAAGCTTCCTGTCTTGGGGATTTGCAGGTAAGCCTGTTGAATCTGGCATATACATTCTAAAGGAAAACGTTTATTTTTCATTCATCCTGGTTAGGGATTTGCTTTTCTTTTCTTTTTTTTTTTTTTAAAGACAAAGTTAACTGATAAGATTTCAGGTGAGCTCCCAGCCTGACTATCAAATACTTTTAAGTATAGTTTTTCAAAAGTGGTCATAATTTGTTTTTCCAAATGGACAGTTTTGTGATGTTTACTGTATTTTATAGGATATATCCCAAGTATTTTTGAGATAATTTCTATAAGCCTCATGTTTTCTCTGTAAAACAGACTGTTTTCTCTCACAGTAGATGAAAACACAGAGACATGTGGAGGTTACAAGATCTGCCTAAAGTTATACAGCTATAAGTGGCTGCAGTAGCATTTGTAGTGGTTTGAATAAAAAATGGCCTCAGAGGCTCATGGGGAGTGGCACTATTAGAAGGTGTGGCCTTTTGGGGGTGGGTGTGGCTTTGTTTGTGGACATGTGTCCCTGTAGGGATGGGCTTTGGAATTTCAGAAACTCAGGCCAGACCCAGTGGTTCACATGCTCTTCCTGCTTCCTGCTGATCCAAATGTAGAATTCCCAGCTACCGCACCAACACCGTGTCTGCTTGCGTGCTGCCATGCTTCCCTCCATGATGATAGTGGACAAAACCTCTGAATGTGTAAGCCAGCCCCAGTTAAATGTTGTTCTTCGTGGTGTCTCTTCACAGCAATAGAAACCATAACTAAGACAACATTCAAAACAAGTGTTGTGTTGGCTTCTTGCTTATTCTGCTTTCCCATCTCAGTATGATGAGTAAGGGATGGGGTGGGGTGCGATCTTTTACTAAACTGAGCCTGCATACAGAAAACAAGATGTGAAAGTTCATGTTCTTATGTTTGCTTCTGTAGGCCACATTTTGTTTTTAATAATCTGTCCTTTATAGCCTCCAGGATTTTTTTCCCACAAGTCCTTTTTTATTTAGTAGCTAATGACCAAATGCTTTTTCAGGGTATTTGCCTAACACTGCCAATTTTCTTTTGGAAAAACAATTTAATCTCTCCATTGAAAGACCCCAGTTTGTTCCCTTCCAATCAGTTTTCCTTTATAGCAGTGTCCAAACAGAAATATAATTACGGTTTGATTTTTGTGCCAACGAAATCAGAACTACAGAGATAGTGAGGGGCTTGGAGGTTTGTCATTCATATGAAGATTAATTCTGATTTTGCTTTCAATGCATCATACTAACCCTAGAAACAAAATACTCCAAGATCAAGGGGGGAAATGATGACCTCATTCTATTTCCCAACCAACCACGACATAATTTTTTTCACAATTCAGAGCTCAGGTTCGATAAAGGCTGTGGGAAGGATGTGGGAAGATGGCAAAGAATTTGACCTGTGTGTTTCTGATAAGAACATCAGAGGCGACGTGGCTGTGCTTTTAGACTGCCAGGGTTCCCAAGTGATGTTTGGTGACCCTGTGCAAGCAGCTTTTCCAACACTGACCCCTGAGGACAGCCTTCTGGCTGACAGGCATGCCAGTATTATCTCAGTCAGAGCCACACCTTTACATTAATATTGCTGTTCTTCCTTATTTCCAGCACCAACGGGCAGTCAGCTTTATAAACGCAAATCCTGTTTCCACACTTGTCATTCACGAGATGACGTTAGCTCGTGTGTCTGAAAAGATTTTTTTTTTAAATTTTTGTACAAAGAGGGTTTTTTTGAAGATTTGTTTTTATCATATTTTTAAGTCATTCGTCTCTCTCTGTGTGTATGTGTGAATATGTGTGCAGAGGTGCCAATGACACCCAAAAAAGGTCGACAGATCCCCTGGAGCCCTAACACTGAGAGTCCTGAACACTGAGCTTGGGTCTTCTCTGTAAGATCAGCATGTACTCTTAACTGGCCAATCATCTCTCTAGCCCCCACAATGAACTTTTATACCCAAATTGACTACCAGTCTGTTATTTATCACCAAGGGAATTTTAACCATTTAAGCTGTGTACTGGATGTCTTTGCTGAAACCAGAAAGCATCAGGCACCATGCCTTCTGAGAGCTTTCCTGACATCCATGCAATGTCCAGATGTAGAAGGCTGGCCAGCTTTCACAGATGTGTGCCCCTATAGGTAGGCCACACTTGACTCAGCTGTGGTCAGTGTAGCACAGAAAATTCAAGAGCATATATTACATCATCTCAGAAAAGCAGGAGGAAACATTCGGGTTGGCTTCTTCCTTATCTGTGGTGGCCTATTAGTCTCCAACTCCTTCGAGGGGGAGGATTATCAGTGAGGAAAAAAAAAAACTTCTTAGTGACTAGGAAGGGACCATAGTGAGGACTGATTTGGGGGGCCTGGGGACAGTTAGTAAGTACAGAACGTATCTATGATAGCTGGGAAATAAAGGCAGAGGGTTTAAAGATGTAACAGAATTATTAAACTCAGGAAGGTGTGGCTAACTGGGGGGACTGAGTAGAGCATCCTTACTGCCCACTAGCTTGTGTTGTTGATCATGGACGTGAACACCTGACGAGTCCTTAAAGTGCTCTGAAGATTTTTCTTCTTTTTTTCCTTTCTCCCTCCCTTCTCCTTTCTTCTTTCCTTCCTTCCTTCCTTCCTTCTTTGCCCTATCCTGTTCTCCATCTATGTCCTTTTCTTTTTCTTCCTCTTTCCTCTCCCTTCTTCCTACCCTGTTCTTCCCCTGCCATCCCCATGCTTAGCAATCATTCTGCTGCTGAACCACATCCCCAGCTTGCCCCCTTTCTCCCAATTTATGCCTATGAGAAGGGAAGTAGATGGAACCACCACAATGTAATAGTTCCCAAATTCTGAAGCATTAGGACTAACACCTCAAAAACAATCACATGAAAATGTGCATGTGGTGTGTGTGTGTGTGTGTGTGTGTGTGTGTGTCTGTTTATGTATGTGCCTATATGTGTGTGTCTATGTTTTTGTTTGTGCTGTGTGCCTGTACAGGTGTGCATATGTATGTGTGTGCATGTGTGTGCATGTGTGTGTGTGCTTACGTGTATGTGCCTGTATGTGTGCCTGTGCATTTGTGCGTGTGTTTATGTTTGCATGTACACGATTTTAAGATAGAAGGGTCCTTTCTTACTGTCCTCATTTGCTTTCTATAGCTGTAACAAGACCATGCATGACCTTGGTAAAGACTAAGATCGTGGGGAGGAAAAGGTTTACTTGATCTTGCAGCTCACAGTCTTTCACTGTAGAAAGTCAAGGCAGGAGCTCAAGGAAGAAACCCAAAGGTTTTGGGATCTGAAAGAGAGGTCATGGTGGGGTGCCTGCTTACTGGCTTATTCTCCATCACTTGGTCAGTTTCCCCTCTTATAAGAGCCAGGACCCAGGGGTGGCTCTTCCCACAGTAAGCTGAGTCCTCCTCCCATAGCAATCATCAATCAAGAAGATAACCTACATATCTGCCAACAAGCTATCATATGGATGCATCTTCTCAGCTGAGGTCTTCTCTTCCCAAACATGACCCCAGCTTGTGCCAAGTTGACAAAAACTAACTAGTACACTTACTAAGATACTGTAATCAATAAACACACAAGAAAAGTTATCAAGAGCAAAATTGAAATTTCTTTTTGGTAATAAATATGCAGCATGGCTGTACATTGAAAAGCTAAGTACAAGAAAAGGCAGTAATTGCAGTACTTGCCAGGGTTCTGTATAGGGATCCCTACCAGATCAGTGAGGGCCACAGGGAGAGGATTAGCAGGTGCCTCTAATGAGTGAGAGAAATAGAGACAGCAACAAGCATTGTAAAGTTCTCACCCTTTTTAATTATTAAAGTAGCACACATCTTAAATTGTCAAGGATTAAAAATTATGATAGTCTATGGTGTTTTAAAAACAGAAAAAAACCAGACCCTTCCATACTTTAGTGTGGTGTAGTCAAGGATGAAAATATTCATGAAAACTAAATGCTCTACACCCAGTGACGCAGGCGAGATGCTGTTCCTAGAAAATTCCCCTATAGCCATATGAGCTCGAACGATGTAATACTCCTATGTAAAGCGAATTCTTTAAAAGAAGAAAAAAACATAAAAAATTAACGATTTTATCATGTAATTGATAATCTAAGAGACTTCAAGAAAGCTAAATACTTGAGAGCTAGTTCCAAATCGAGCAGGGTTATAATTCCTGAGATGAGAAGATGACTGTGCTGTTGGATAGGATCAGTTGTCAGACAGAGCGATTCTCATGCTCATGTTTAAAGTGTAAGTGTGACACTGAGGAAAGGTAGCATTTTCAAGAACTTCCTTTTTTATAGTTTTAAGTGTTTCTCTGTTTTCAACTAATAAACCATGTTTATAGGGCTCTTAGGTTAACATCTAAATTGCATGTCAAGCATTAGTTCCCTCCCTCC
>JANHMN010000003.1:144498136-144529389 GCA_030674055.1 Rhabdomys pumilio
TTAGGTTAACATCTAAATTGCATGTCAAGCATTAGTTCCCTCCCTCCACCCCCACCCTCACTACTTCCCTCACTAGCTTCACTTGCATCTGTAGCAATAACAGCCTCCCCTGAAAACATAGTATTCTCCGCTAGAGTACCAAGTTTCCATTGGGGCTCACTCCTGAAGCTGAACATTCTGTGTGTTTAGACAAAGTGGAAAGTGACCTGTATTTATCCTTCCTTCCCCTGTGTTGTGTGACAGTATTCCTCTGGAGACATCAGCAAACATCAACTCACCCCAGTAAGGGAACCAACAACAGCAAAGCAGGGATGTCATCAAAGTTCAACGCAGGAAATCAATGAATTTTATTGGGGTTACTTACAGGAGTATGGTTGAGGGGTGACTTATAAGAGCAGAAATGACTCAGCCCACAGCAATCACCAAAAGCCCACTTAGCATACTGTACAGCCTGCAGAGTGCTCCATAGGTAAAGCATGTCTTTTTCAGGCAGATGGGTTGCTCTGGGTTGGTCTCTGCCTCTTCCAGGCAGCTCACGTTCTCTGAGAGTGTTCTAGGCAGCCTAGCTTATCTGGCTTTCGATGGTCCTTACAGCTTATATGAGCCAGGGAAGGGCCTTGTGCAATAATGGAAAGTTTCAGGGGCTTCCTGAAGCCTTAGGATTATTTACTTCTCAAGTTAAGGGGCTTCCCTGCTGGCTGAAAGGCTTCACCTCCCTTAGAACATCTTGTCTGAATTAGCTTCCCTTAGACTGAGGGTTTCTTATGGCAGAAAATTGCCACACAGAACCATCTAACCCTTCACTGCCAAGGGTTATTATCTCTCCAGCTTTGCTCTTTACAGAGTGTGGTATAGGTAGAATCACACAGTAAGTTGCCTTTCAAATAGATAGATAGTCTTCTCTTATGCATTTATGATGCTTTCACATCTGGAGGATTCATTTCTTTTCAGTTCTCAGTGATATCCCAGTGTGTGCACGTGACACTGAATTCCCAGTGTGTACATTTGACACTTTGGTTTTCTGTCACCAGTTAACAGGCAATTTTGGTTGCTTTCAAGTTTTGGCAAGTATAAATGAAGCTACTATAAACATGTGGAGATTTTTACCTGGAAATACCCTTCCAGTTAGCTAATTACAAAGGAGTTGGACTGTAGGAATGAAGTTTATTTATAAGAAACTTCCAAACTGTCTTCCAACGTTACTGGAATATATAAATTTATAGAATACAAATCTGGTAAATGATTATTATTCAAAATATACAAAAGTGCTTAAGACTTAACAATAATAAGATGAATAATTTGATTAGCAACTAAGCAGTAAAATGGTGCTGGTGCTGTAATCTCAGTAGTGGAGTGTTTTCCTGGTATGTACAAGATTCTGTGTTTAGTTCCTAGCAACACAGCACATAGACACATGCACATGTGTGCATACGTATACACATACACACAGAGGCAAAAGAACTGAGCACACAACACCTTACCAATGAAGATAAAGATACCAAGGTATCATAAGAAAATATGTATGGCATCATTCATCATTAGAGCATTTTCAGATAACACAATAGTAAACTATTACTATGGACACTGCTATTAGAAAGGTCAGAGTCCAAAACCATGACAAGCACCAAACTAGTGAAAATGTGGTCTATAAATTTATTCTCCTAGTCTGTAGCTCCCTTCTTATTCTCTTGGTATTGCCTTCCATAGAGCTTGTTTTCAACTTTAACACAGTCTAGTTTTTCAATTACTTATTTTATGAATTTAGAGTCATCAAAGTCAGACCCAGGCCTGGTGGCTCATACCTGCAGGCCCAGGCTGAGGTAGGAGGCATGATTGTACTCATGAGTTCTAGACCAGCTCAGGTAGCATAGCAACCCCTATTAAAACAAACAAGTAGATAAATATCGTCTCTATGCCAAGGTCAACTAGATTTTGTGTGTGTGTGTGTGTGTGTGTGTGTGTGTGTGTGTGTGTGTGTATTGCCATGGCTCTTTGCCAAAATAATTTCACTGTATTTATGTGGCATGCATTTTAAATTTTAGTTTTATAAATCAAATAAAGGCTAGAAAAAAGAAAAGGCTACTCCCCCCAAAACACAACAAATCATGTGACAAAAACAAAAACAAAACAGATGAATATGAAAAACATACACACAACATACCTCCCCCCATCACCCCACAGAAATCACCATGGACAAATTAGAGCAAGCTAGAGTACCAAACACGCTGTAGGAAGTTTGGTGGGTGGTGAGTTCACCGAAGTTTAGATTCATGGTGAGTTCATGAAGTGTTTGGTTGGTGGTGGGTTTCCTAAGTCAACGGTGGACGTACGTCTACCTGGGCATCAGAAAACATATTGTGCCTGAACCGAGAGTTCTTGGTTACTGGGGAGCAGATGAGAAATACAGAACCTGAGAGAGCTAGCATTAGTAGCTGAGTTTCACACCTCAAGTAGAAAGGAAGAAATACCAGACAAATGAAGGTGACATGGTACTTCATTAGAAGTCATGAATCCTGCCATTATCCATCCTTGACAAGCTACTGAGTGTTCCTGGGAACATGTGGATCCAGACTGAGCCAGGGCTCTGTGGGAGGTATGGCTGTTGGCAAGGGTGAAGGCGAGCTTCCCAGCTGAGCTTCAGTTTCCAATACTGAGTAATTAGGTACTAGTGTATATATAGTGACTGCCAAGTCTTCTAGGATGCAACGCTATGTTGTGGGTTCTTATAAGATGCCTCTAGTTCCAAGAGCTTGCTCAAGCTTTTCTGTTTTTGCCCACTCACCTTCCCAGAGTTTGAATGTTCTAAGTAGGTTTTTATGCTGATTGTGGGACATGTCAATGGAACTGAGTATTAAAGGTAGCTCAGACAAAGTTTCATAGCCCAAGGTATTCACAGCCTCTTACACTGAGAGTCACTCTCAAGGTATGTCAGTAGCTTAGGAGAATTTACGGAGCACGCTATCGACTGTATTTGCTGCTAGCTTTGTTACCAGTTTCTGGAAGCATTGGTATGTTGAATACCTGGTGCTGTACCCAGTGCCAGTGGATGGAAGCACAGCACTGCTGTTGCTATCATTATGCTACAGGAAGACTGAGACAGAACAGTGTAATTTAAATGACCTTTTTCCACTGCGTAAAAATATGAAAGGTAATATCTCAGAATTATAGGAAAGAATTAAATAATCTTCCCCTTCAGATCATTTAAAGCTGTGAAGACTACCCTTTGTTAAACTCTACCAGTACTTCTAGTAAAAATAGTGTGCTGGCTGGTTTTGTGTGTCAACTTGAAACAAGCTGGAGTTATCACAGAGAAAGGAGCCTCCCTTAAGGAAATGCCTCCATGAGATCCAACTGTAAGGCATTTCCTCAATTAGTGATCAAAGGTGGGAGAGCCCACTAAGGGTGTTGCCATCCCTGGGTTGGTAGTCTTGGGTTCTATAGGGAAGCACCCTGAGCAAGTCAAGGGAAGCAAGCCAGTAAGTAGCATCCCTCCATGGCCTCTGCATCAGCTTCTGCTTCCTGACCTCCTTGAGTTCCAGTCCTGACTTCCTTTGGTGATGAATAGCAGTGTGGAAGTGTAAACTGAATAAACCCTTTCCTCCCCAACTTGCTTCTTGGTCGTGATGTTTAGTGCAGGAATAGAAACTAACTGACTAAGACAAATAGTTAGCAGTTGCAGCTTTTTTTTTTTTTAATAAATAACATGATGATTATTTTGAATGAGTAAGAATAAACTTATTACCAAAGAATACTCAGTGGAATTTTTGCTGTTCTTGTTGCTTTGTGACCCTTTCCAGTCTGCACAGTTGCTGGTTTCTCATTTACTGTACAATCTTCACTGTAGCATATTTTGAAACAATCAGTGCATGGGGAGTATTACCAGACTTCTGTTAAGCATATGTCCTAGCTTCAAAACAGGACAGTGGCTTCATCCCTGTCCCAAGAGACTTACAGGAGAGGTTTGAGACCGAAAGCATCATCAAGTAAAGGCATTCAAACAGTCCAAGCAATTGAGGGAGAAGGCCCGAGGAAGCCCAGCTCCAGTAGCGGCTCCGCAAGAAGGTGTCTTACAATCCAGTCTCTTGTCTGCTTTTCCTGTGAAGTCCTGCTCTGTGCTTCACTTCCAGAAGATCCCATGGCCAACAAAAGCTCTGGTGCAGAGTCGGAGTCTATTCCAGAATACACTGCTGAAGAGGAGCGGGAAGACAACCGGCTGTGGAGGACGGTGGTGATTGGAGAGCAGGAGCAACGGATTGACATGAAGGTCATTGAACCCTACCGGAGAGTCATTTCTCACGGAGGTACTCAATCTGTCCGAGTCCGGGGATGTGGGGGGAGCAAGCCCTAGTTTTCATTGGGAAATAAATGTGGGGTTCAACTGAATTCTCAGCACATAGAATCCCATGGTCATTATCAGACTTCAGCCCTAGAGGCTTCCTCTCCTCTTCTGAGGCCCCAACTCATCTTTTTAGACTCAGCCTAATAGTTACTTCTCCTACCAAAAGTGTGTTTTTCTATGAACCACATTAAATTTGGAACAGACAAAAGCTAACCACAGTCAAAAACCTCCATTTTGGCAGGGGACCCAGGAGAGGGTATGTATTTTGTATTTCCAGTCTTTTACGTGGGGGCTCTGGGCACCAATGTGGCTTTGATCAATTGGAGACTCCAGAAAAAAAAAAATTCAGATGAGCACAGACATTGCATTGAATGTTGTTGACTTCAGAAAACATCAGTGGCTGTTTGGTTTGTCCTCTGCATGTGTCCCTGTCCTGTCATCTCGTGGCAACTACCTAACTACCTAGCCATCCATTAAGATGTGCCAGTTCACAAGGCAGCTGCTGCTGTCAGTGCCCTCTCTACCTTAATGAGAACTAGGAAATTCACTTTGGCAATGCATTAAGCGTTTACTTTTCAGCGCTGGTGGCTGAAGCTGGGAGTTTGCATATGCTAGGTAAAGGCTCCACCACTGAGATGTATCCTCAGCCCTTTTTTGATACTGCACCAAATTAAGGGAATTCAATTTCTAAGGAGCACACAGATATCTTGGGCAGCCATCCCTCCCACAATACATCTCTCACCTTACTTTCCATGCACCACTACCTCCCATGAACTCCAAGGCCATCCAATGAAACTGACTGAGAGACAAGGATGCCCTTAGGAGCCTTTGACCCGACCTTTCTATTTCCTGCCTTACTATATGATATGGAATGGCAGTGTGACCCTGTGATGGCTGCTGTGGGCAGGGGTAGGACCTGTGAGGAGAATCTCTCCCACAGCCCTTGGAATGGTGCTGAGCAAAGCTTGCTGAGAGTGGCCAAGGACTGTAGAGTTGACCCCTTGCTGGGATAAGAAGCAAAACCAGAGCCTTCCTTCAGCAATTACAGAAGTCTTTGCTTCGAAGTGCGCCTCTGGTACTTTTGGTTTGTTTACTTTGGGGAAAACAAACAAACAAATAAGCCTCACAAAGGTTGACTACAAATTGGTTGACTGGGCTTTCTCTAAAATACATGGGAAATATAGAAAAGTCTGCCAGAGTAAATCAAAGTCACACCGAGATGAGGCCTGGACATGGTCGCCCTTAGCTCTTGGTCTTAGAGTCCCATGTCACGGAAAGGCTGGCCCGCAGTTCTGCTGCCACTGTAAGGCCAAATTACCTCTTGATACCTTAGTGGAGTAACCTATTTGTCTTTTCAAGTTAAGTCAAATCAAGTAGGTTGGGTGTGCTGGTGTCCAAGTCAATGGAATCAGGCCAGAGTGGTCACCAGGAGTACACTTGGTCGTAAAGACTGTCTCTGCCTGCTGTGGTCTCTTTAAAGTCCATCTGTGACTGGAGGGAAACCTGTTTGCTGAGCTCCATCCCTGCTGCCTCCTCCCCTTGGCACTTGCTTCTGTCCACAGTGATTTGTGTGCACTTGGTTTTTGTCGGAGTGACTGTCAGTTTGTGTTGAAGAGAAGGCTACCTCTCCTTTCCTAGGCTCTGCCTCAGTCTCCTCCAGGCACCCAGCTGCATGAATATGCCTCTTTCTGTACCCTCTGGCCCGTTATCAAGAAGCCACCTCCTCCTACACGCTGGGCAGCTTTTGTGCTCTAGGTAAAAATCACTCAGATGTTACTTCTGAATTTGACAAAGCTTAGTCTTCCATGTTGGAAACTCACACCACTCTCCTGGACTCTGTGGTAACACAGCATCTTAGCAGCCAACCGAGCTTCTCAGCCTGGCTTCTAGGGAACATGTCAAAACAGACAGCACAGTAAACTCCTGTCATCCCTAAGAGAAACTTCTGATAGGACAGTGTTCCGCACAGGAAACTGCAAGGTGGGAGCAACTAAGGGCTTGGAAAAACTGTCCCACAGTCAGATGCTGCCCAGGGTTCATAGCTGTGTTTATAATTCACTCTTCAGATTTGGTAACCATGGCATGAGCACCCTGTGCACAGTTTAGGGTCTCTGACCTTGGTACATCCCCTAACCTTCTCTGACCTCAAGCTACTCAGTCTGCTTGAAAGAGGCAGATTGTGATACCAGTGTTCACATCCTATGGTCCCATGAGTAACATTCTTGCCATCTATTTAACAACCTACCACCACTAGAAAAAAGCAAAATGCATGACGGATGGTTTTACATAGGCTATGTCATAGGGTCATGTGGAAGCCAGGACTAAAATATGTATGACTTAGAGGTTAGAATTGAGAATAACGTCACTGAATAACCAAGAGCCATCATACTAAAGGACGTTAACAAGGGGTCTCCTTTCTTCTTCTCTTTTTACTTCTCTTTATTTCACTCTAGGAGACTCAGGTAACCTTCTCTGCAGTGTTGCTGGACAAACCATCCTGGAAAGCATGAGCAGAAGCATTGCTGGCTGGTGTGTGTGTATGTGTGTGTTCTGTTGCACCCGTGACATCTTTCCTTCTCTCTCCATTCCATTTGCTGGCCAGCAAACTTGTGTCACATCTTTCATACCTTTTGGGTCACTTCAGGTAAGGTCTGCCATCACTGCTCCATAGGGACTCAGGAGGCTCCGTGGTGGAGTTGCTGGCACCCACCTATCCCCAGCCGCCACCAGAACATGAATGTTACATCCAACTCTTGTTTATGAGAACAGAATCTGACAAGTAAATATTTAAATATTTAAACAACCAAGTTCCAATCCAGACCTGTGATTCCAGCTACTTGGGAGTATAAGACAGGGAGATTCTAAATGTAAGGCTCTCTTTACACGATAGAGCAATTGGAGGCCAATCTGGGCAACTTACTGAGACGCTGACTCAAGATAAATGTAAAAATAAGACTGAAGATGAGGCACAACAGTAGAACATTTACACAGCCTGTGCTGGGACGTAGGTGCAATCCCCAGTACAAACAGACAGACAAGCCGAGCTTCATATGATTATGTTGTTACCAACGGGCAACTTTACCTGAGCAGTGGCATGATTTGGGGTAGATGAGGGGTTAGCTGGTCCTAGAAAGTATCTGTACAGAAGACTTCAGAGCAAAGTTCCTCACTCTAGTTACTGCTCTTACTCAATTAATTTAATTTAATTTAATTTAATTTAATTTAATTTAATTTAATTTAATTTAATTGAGATAGGAACTAGCTATATGGCTCAGGGCAGCCTTGAGCTAATAATCTTCGTGCTGTAGCATCCCAAGTGCTGTGATTGCCAGCATATGCTACCATGTCTCACTGGTGAGCAGTTATTTTTCAAGCATGCCCAAAGCCTCGCTTCAAAGATATCAATTCACAATTTAGGGGACAACCTTTCCCGTGAGAATCCTCTTCCTCTGTTGCCGCCCTTGCATCATCTCCCCTCCCCCTTATTTTCTTCCCTTTCATTTTGTCCCATTTCTTCTTACAGCTCCTCTACCCAAAGTGCCTAGAGTCGCTTTAATTTGTAAATTCAACAACTTTTGTACAAAGCTAATGGCTCACGTGGACAGTGGCCCCTGTGTACTCCTTTGTTAGATGATGCAGGGATTGCAATGCCACTGAATTCTGGGCACACATAACATTTCTCAGGAACTCTCCAGAAGCAGCAAAGCTCACAGACTAGCCCTGATCTCAATGAATTGAGCCCTGCAGCTGACAGCCGTGTTTGGAAAGATGTGCTCATGCTTGTTCTCCCAGTGGGACTGTGGCGTCAACTCTTTTGTGTCAGACGCTTATGTTCTCCTGTGTTGTCTGGACTGTGTGTCTTCATGTTAGCTCTCTTCAGCATCCCTTACAGATTTCCAATGATTTGTGAGTCCTCGGAAGTAAGTCTAAAACAGGAACTCCTGACACAAAATATATGTCTCGAGATCTTCTCCACATTAACACTTTAAGAAGGAGCTGGTAAATAATATAAATAATAAATAATAAAATACTGGGAATCATAGACTTGAAGGAGCAAGTTCAGAGGGAGGTTGAGAGGATGCTATCTCACAAACATGCTACACCAGATGTAATATTGATGTAGGTAGCATCTTATAAGATACGTGACAAAAAAAAAAAAAGACTCTGTATAACACCCTAAATTAGTCACGCTTACAAGCCCACAACTGGATGCATTTTGTTCACTTTACTCCTGCTTTATTGGTGGTAGAGTCATAATCCGTATCTCTGTAAGGGACATCAAGAGGAAGCCATCCCAATCTACCATCAACATTTATCTGCTACGTCACTTCCAGAGCTCTGTAAGGAAAGTGAAGTGCACTTGAGTTCTGGGAGAACAGCATCAGGCCTCTTCTCCTGCCCTGCTCAAAGCTTCAAAGGCATCTCTATGTAATGACTACAAAGTTGGAATCATATAATGTAAACTACTATGAGTGTGTAGATGGGGATATTTAATGGGCTGGTGAGATGGCTAAGCAGTTAAGGGTCCTACCTGCCTGGTGGCATTTGTTTCATGCCAGAACTCCTGCGGTAAAACGAGGGAACTGACCCTACAAGTTGTTCTCTGACCTCCACAGGTGGGTCAGGGAATGTGTTTGTATACTCTTCCAACTCAGACACCAGATAGATGGAGATAGGTAGGTAGACAGACAGACAGACAGACAGACAAATGTAAGTAGGGTCTGGTGGTGTATGCCTAGGTGTAATCCAGCTACTAGGGAAGCTGAGACAGGAGGATTACAAACTTAAGTTACAGAGTGAATTCAAGGTAAGTTTGACAGTTTAGCAAGACCTGTGTAAAAACAAGTAAGGGTTGGAGAGGTAGCTCAGTGGCGGACTCTAGGCTCAGGATCTCGTAGAACAAATGGACATATTTAAAACCAGTCTAGGCTGAGGGTGTCTCCATGCTAGAGTGTGAGTGTAGCACTTATGGGGTCCTGAGTTTAATCCCCAGCACTCCCCCAATGACAATCTGAGGCATTGCCTTCCTTTTTATGTATCAGAGATGTAGTTCATTGCAGACACTTACCGTGGGGAGTTGACTAGCACCTGCTGTCGGTTTCAGAAATGAGCTCTGAGGAAACAGACTGCTTGTGGGAGAGATGCTAAAATTATGTCAGTTATTTCAAAAGATTCAAATGATGTCCTGAGGTGTATCTATGTTCTTTGACTTTCGGAGTTTGAATGGTGGATTTACCTGCCTCTCACACATTCTGTTTTTCTCAACTCCACCTGCAAATAGCACTTCCACCTCCCACCCAACTCATCCGGAAATGATTCTCAAGTTTTCCCAAACACATACATTTTCATAGGACTCAAAGAGAATTTAGGTAGGCCCTTTTTTTAGTATACTGCTTTCTCTAAAATGTGAAGCTGTGAATTCTGTGCTGTTATTCTGGGCCTGGCAGAAGTTACCACATCTTCCCTGCCCTTCCTGTTATATCCAGAGAATACAGGATCACTACAGTCAAATGACTAGGCCTGGAAATCAAAATAAAGGTATTTTGCATGTCTCTCTACTAGGCTCTGGTTACTGGAGTGTGTGGGTCTGGGATTGTGTTGAAATTGACTTACTGAATGGTCACAGTTAACTGGATCTCAAACTAGAGAGAACCAATATAGGTCTAACAGAACCTCTTTCTCAGCCATCAGAGTGAAATTTTATATAGATTAGCATTTTTTTAAATCAGTGTTGTTTAAGTTAGAGACATATGAGTCAAAGAGTCTCATAGTATACATGCAAGACTCTATATAAGTGTGTTAACCACTAAAAGATAAATAAATGTGTGTATATACGTATAGGATATCCCTCACTTTGCTTGCTCATTTTATGATATAGCTTATATCACACACACACACACACACACACACACACACACACACACACACAGACACACACGCTGGACAAGACTTCAGATGTCTCTGGTTTTGAGCAATGTGAGCTTATTATTAAGGAATTTCACTCAGTTACACATATCTTCTCATTTGTCCCCAGGATACTATGGGGACGGTCTGAATGCCATCATTGTGTTTGCTGCCTGCTTTCTGCCAGACAGCAGCCGGGCGGATTACCACTATGTCATGGAAAACCTTTTCCTGTGAGTGGTGGTTGGGCTGACCTCTGTGGGCATGTGACAGCTGATAAAGCGTCTTTCAATGAATGGGTGTGTGGCCTAGCAGGTCCTGAGCCTTTGATAAGAAGCCAGTAGGATTTCAGCCACAGAGTCTTGCCCTAGGGAACTCTGTTCATGTAATAGAGAGTTAAGAAAACGAGCAGAGTTTGGCCTGTAGTTAAAACTCTCCTGACATTTCTTTTTTGTCAGAGGATTGTTTTCGTTTCTGATAGCATGGTCTTGGTGAGGGAAACCTCCCTTCACCTACTCCTGACCTTGTTTAATCTGAGTTGCCCTTAATGTTTGATAACATTGCTGATATTATTTTCTTTGAATGTCAGGTTTTAAACCCACATATTTTTCTAGGGCGGCTGCACATGTACAAATAAAAGGGCAAAGTTGATGCATTGTTCTCTAGAAAAAAGATATCACGTACCACTGTTCTTCAGTGCCGTTCACCCTGTAATTTGACGGTCGCTTAATTACGGTGTAAGTAGAATGAAATCTCTGATGTGGGAACTGAAAACGTTTCTCTTCCTTCCTGTGATCAGATATGTAATAAGTACCTTAGAGCTGATGGTAGCTGAAGACTACATGATCGTGTACTTAAATGGTGCAACCCCAAGGCGGAAGATGCCAGGGCTAGGCTGGATGAAGAAATGCTACCAGATGATTGACAGACGGTATGTGGGCACAGCCACTAAATCATTGTTTTAACTCCCTCAGTAGTTTGCATGTAGTTCTCTTTTAGCCTATATAATACAGGCATATCTTAGAGATACCAGATTACTCATACATGAAGCAGTAAGTTGCCAGAATATTAATGGATGTGTCATGTGGTGCCCAAAGCTGATTCTGCCTAGATTTTGCTGACTGTCATCCTGAAGCTGGCAGACTTGATTCACCCTAGACTGAAGGCGTGTTGGTGCAACTTGAGTGGACCAACCTAGGTATCCATGAGTCTCAGTGGTGTCATGTGACCTGGCTACTGTTTTCTCTACTAAGGTAGTGATGGTTTGCAAAGCTGTTGTGTTGGTTCTGTGACTTTAGTGCAGCACTGTCTTTATGTGCGCCTTCCTCAAGATACTTACCTCTCTGCTCAGACCAATTTTATTGTCCTATATAGGAAAATTAACATAACCCAACTACTAATTTATGGTATCTAGAAGGCATTACAGCCCATTAGATGAGGCTTCTTTCATCAATGCCGTGAGAATGCCCTGTTACCTTCGACTGAAACCTGTTTTATGATCTAACAATAATAAAGTAGCATTGTTAGTACTGAAAAATGTGCCTGAAAACCAAGAATTATTAAAAGTGTCAAGTTTCTTTATACCTAAGAACAAAATAAGGCTTAGTCAGACCATATACACTGTAAGAGGTTAGAGGACGTAGCCTAGCTGGAAGAATGCTGGAGCGTGCGCTGTGCCCCATCACCTGCATATAAACCTGTAATCCCGGAATCGAAGGTGGAAGCAAGAGGATCAAATGCTACAGGTCATCCTTAGCTACCCAGTGAGCTTGAGGCCAGCCTGGGCTACACAAGACCCTGTCTAAAAATCAAAAACAATTAAAAATAAATTAATTAATAGTTAAATAGTTAGAGAGGATATTCTTTTCAGGTTAACCAAGATGAAGCTGACAAACTTTAAAATCATCGTGAAGCAAAAATATGATAATTGCTATAAATTTGTGTGCTGTAAGAACATCACCTTTCTCTTTTACATTTGCACTGGTGGGAAAATCAGATTTAAGGGTCGAGTTATGTCTCAAAAAATCATTTCAGGAAGTTAGGAATATAGCTTAGTTTATGAAGTACTTGCCTGGCAAGCACAGGGACCTGAGTTCAATTCTTAGCATTTGAAGGAGGAAAAAAAAAACTAGGTGTAGTGGTGCAAGCTTGTATGCCTAATTCTCAGGAGGCAGAAACAAGTAGATCCCTGGAGCTCACTGGCTGGCCAGCTGAGTCTGACCAGCAAACCCCAGGTCTTAGTGAGAGACTGTTTCAGAAAACAATGTAGAAGGCTCCTGAAGAATAACACTAGAAACTGGGTTCTCTGCAGGAATACATGCACACCTACCTATACAGATACCCACGCATATGAATACATACACACACACACACACACACACACACACATGCTTGCATGCACATGCACACACACACACAGGATTGAGGAGAAAGAGAGAGAAAGAGAAAACATACAAAAGGCATTTTAAAAATTAATCCTGGACAGTCTATACATCAGAAATTGTAACCTTCCTAAGAAGGAAGGAAGGAAGCAGGAAGTTCTCCCCAGAACTGCATATATTCCTAGTTAGGGATCTATTTTCTATTGGAAAGTAAGTTATCCATAATATAGAATTGTTTCTTTTTTTAAAATAGGTTGCGGAAGAATTTGAAGTCATTCATCATTGTCCACCCGTCTTGGTTCATCAGAACGATCCTTGCGGTGACTCGGCCTTTTATAAGGTATAACTGTGATAGTCACAGGACGATTGCATGTGTTTTCAGAGTATACAAAAATGTACAAAAATACAAAATACGTAGCAAGGGCTTGTAAGCTAAGAGAATCCAATGAAACTTAATTTACCTCTGCCTTCCTGAAAAAGATACTTTAGATTTTTTTGCAAAAATACTTTAGACTGTGCATCATTTAAAGGGCCAAACACACACCTGTAGTCTCAACATTCAGGATTCCAAGGCAGGAGGATTACAAGTTTTATGCCATAGGGTTCTTTAGCAAACACTTCCATATATTTAAAAAAAAAAAAAAAAAAGTGATATTTACTTCATGTAAGTATTTTCCCAACTATTGCAAAGCCTGGCCTCTAAATTGCTTCCTGCAAGTGTGGTCAATGAAAGATAAGTCCCATGATGCATAGAAGGATGAGCCAATTCTTTACAGAGATATGTTATTTTGTATGAAATAGGACATTTGGGTGGCATGGGGCGGTACCGAAAGTGCAGGCCTCAAGTGCGTCATTTCCTCTGGGCAAGAACTGTGCAGGCACCAAAACTGGGTGAAGAATCCGAGGGGCAGTTCCGAGAGTGGTATTGGGCTCAAATGTAAGGACCGTGGTTTCTAGTCAGTGAATATTCAACACTTCATTTAGGCACCATAAGACTTCATGTTTGGGGATGTAAAGAAAATAAGACATGGTTTATAATATAGAAAAACTTGAAATGGTTAAATGAGTGGAACAGTATTTATTTTCCTTTAAAAATATAATAAAGTCTCACATAACATCAAGGTAGATAATAACTAAATGTAAAGTGTGTGTGTGTGTGTGTGTGTGTGTGTGTGTGTGTGTGCTTTGTGTGTATACATGTAAAATAAGGGAGAGTTGTGTTGTTTTATTTTTTTCACTGTACATTCCAGATTTTTTTTAGAAGTGGTGTTTTAATAATAAAATACTGAATATCATTGTGATGATATTTATTAGCATTCTCATTCCTGACTCTGACAACTGAGTAGCAGGATTCTGCTGGCAACAAATGAACTGCTGACTAAAGTATGAGGAATTTGATGAATTGCCTTTTTTAAAAGTTCTATGGAGCGAGGGCTGATGAAGTACTTCAGTGGTAAGCGTCTGCTGCCCAAATCTGATGACCTGAGTTCACACCTCAGAATGCCACATCCAGATATGGCCAGATATGGTGCCATACACCTTTAATCCCAGCACACAGAGGGGAGAGGCAGGTGGATTTCTGTGAGTTTGAGGCCATCCTGGTCTATAAAAAAAAAGTTCCAGGACATCTAGGGCCATTACATAGGGAAATCCTATCTCAAAACAACAACAACAAAACAAAAATAAACAACAAAAACAAACCAACAAACAAACAGATGTGGTGGTCTGCATCTGCAATCCCAGCATTCCCATAAGAGATAGTAAGGAAAATTAGTCTGATGCTCACGTCTGGTGGCCTGGAGTCGTGAGGCAGAAATAGGATCCTACCTCAACAAGCTAACGTGAGAGAACCAGTTCCCCAAATTTATCATCTGTGGCACAAGTATGCCCCCCCACAGAGAGAGGGGGTGGTATTTTGCATATTATGAAGAATGCAAGGTATGTAAAAACCTACTTACTAACTACAGAGATGCTTTGATAAGAGAGTAAGAATCAATATACACAGATAAGCTTTTCAAATTCTAGCTTTTTGTTTTATTTATTTTTAATTTATTTTCTGTGTATGCATGTTTTGCTTGAGAAAGTCAGAAGAGGGTGTCTGGTCTCTGGAACTGGGGTTACAGATGGTTGTTAGCTGCCATATGAGTGCTAGGACTTGAACCCACGTCCTTGGGAAGGGTTCAAGTCCTAGCAAGCAATTAAGATCAGTTAAGATTAAGTAAGCAATCTTAACTGATGAGTCATCTCTCCAGCCCAAATAGTAGCTTTAAAAATACCAAAAGCGCCGGGTGGTGGTGGCGCATGCCTTTAATCCCAGCACTTGGGAGGCAGTGGCAGGTGGATTTCTGAGTTCGAGGCCAGCCTGGTCTACCAAGTGAGTTCCAGGACAGCCAGGGCTACACAGAGAAACCCTGTCTTGAAAAGAAAAGAATACCAAAAGCTTTTTTAAATTTTTGTGTGAGTCCCACCCCTCACCAGCCACTGCACGGCAACTCTAGAGATGGCCTGAGTACAGGAGAGCTGGTACCCTTACCAGGCAGCTACTGCTCTGCTCTCCACAGCTGATGGCTTCCGGCAGGGGTGCATGTAAAAACCTACTTACTAACTACAGAGATGCTTTGATAAGAGAGTAAGAATAAATATACACAGATAAGCTTTTCAAATTCTAGCTTTTAGAACTCACTCTCCCTAGTGGGGCTGGCTGCTAGGAGTTTGACCATGCTCCAGTGAGTATATAAACAACATAAAACAGACCTCTTTCTTTCTTTCTTTCTTTCTTTCTTTCTTTCTTTCTTTCTTTCTTTCTTTCTTTCTCCTTTCTAAGAAGGAGGTCATGGGTGGAGGTGTGGACACAGGAGGACCGATGGGATGCATGATGTGAGATTTCCAAATAATCAATAAAAAACAGAAGTACAAAAGAAGTTTCATATAGGTTTGTGCCCATGAGTGCTGGTCTGGGGAGGCCAGAAGAGGGCATCTGATCCCATGGAACTGGAGTTACAGCAGGTGTGAGCCACGCAGTCGGGACACTGGGAACCAAACTCGGGTTTTCTGCGGCAGTAGTACATTCTCTTACTGCTGAGCCATCTCACCAGCCCCTGAAATTCAGCTCTTATAAAACCCTTTTGAGACAGGGTCATGCTCTATACTCCAGACTGGACTGTGACTTACTAAGTAGCCCAAGACAATCTTGAACTGACCGAGATTCTCCTGCCTCAACACTAACACAGACTTCTTCCTTAACTTCCTCTTCTTCCTCCTCTACTTTTTCTTCTTTTCTTCTTCTTCTGTTTTTTGTTTATTTGTTTGTTGTTTTTGTTTGGGGGGCTTGTTTTTGTTTGGTTAGTTGAGGGTTTTTTTTTTGTTTGTTTGTTTTATTTTGTTTTGAGTCAGGGTCTCTCTATGTAGTCCTGGCTATCTTGGAGCTGTCTAAGTAGACTAGGATGACCTCAAACTCACCAAAATCTTCCTGTCACTGCCTCCTGAGTTCTTGGATTAAAGTTGTGTGCTACCAGACCCAGCCTTGCTTCAACTTCTTGAGTACTAGAATTATGGGGATGAGTCATCATGGAAACGTATAATTTTTTAATAAATAAAATATTTTTGCCATATGAACTTAAAAATTGACGATGGTTTAGCACACAGTGGCTTCATGTATCTGCCATGTGAAATTTGCAAGGCCCTAAATTCAGTTCTTAAGACTGTAAAACAAATAGAATTAAACCACCCTAACATAATACTCATCTGACAGGCTTTATCAAGCAGCTGAAGGAAACAGATATAGAGACCCACAGCCAAACAATGGGCAGAGCTCAGGGAGTCTTGTGGAAGATTGGGGAAAAGATTTGTGGGAGCCTGAGGAGTCAAGGACACCACAAGACCTACAGAGCCAACTAACCTGGACCCATGGAGACCCACAGAGACTGAACCACCAACCAGAGCATGCCTGGTCTGGACCTAGGCCCTTTACACATATGTAGCAGATGTGTAGTGTGGTCTTCATGTGGATCCCCTAACAATTAGAGCAGGGACAGTCTCTGACTTGGACTCTGTTGCCTTGCCTGCCTTTGGATCCTTTTCCCCTACCTGAGATGCCTTGTCTGGCTTCAGTGAGAAAGGATACACTTAGTTCTGATGTGACTTGATGTGCCAGGGTGAATTGGTAGGGGAAGAGGCACATGCCTGTTCATATAGTTTTTAATGGCTGAAGAGAACACCAACCAACAATCGTTTAGTGATCAGAAGTTAAGTTTGACTGGATCACAGTCATTTACTTGTTTCTACAATGTCTGTGGCTCATAATGGCAGAGTTGAGTACCTGAAACCAAGGCTAGAGTTATCAACAAGACCTAAACCATTGACTAATTGCTTTCTTTTTTCACTAATTTATTTATTTACTTTACATCCTAATTGCAGCCCTTCCCCTCTCCTTCCAGGCCCATCCTGCCACCACGATTCTCCCATTACCCCTTTCCATTCTCCTCAGAGGCTGGAGAGATGGTTCCATTATTAAAAGAACTTACTGAACAAGCACAAGGACTAGAGATCAGATCTCAGCCTGCATATTAAAGCTAGGCATGGACCTGAAAACTCCTATAACCCTATCAGAGGAGGCAAAGACTGGAGGACAGAGCTTTCTGGCTGCTGGCCTAGCTGAAAAGACACAGTCTCTATATTCAGTGAGAGATCCTGCCTCAAAGGAAAAAGACAAAAACTAATAGAGAAGGATACTTGTCTTCCTGTCACACACACACATACACACACACACACACACACACACACACACACACGTCACACAGCATAGCTAAAGAGCAACGTCTTTAGTGAAGGTTTATAAGAAAGAGTTTTTAAAATGAGCTACTTGACTGTGCCAAACACTCATCATTCCCTTAGTTGCAAAGCTCAATGGCTGCCCTCCTAGGAGCTCCAAATCTCACTGTAGACACCGATAGATAAGTCAGCAGTGACCATGCAAAGTGAAATTGAAGCACTTTATAAGGGTGGACAGATGAGTTTGAGGCTAATGTGTGGAAAGCAAGGGGTGGGGGTGTATCTAGACAATCTGCAAGGTGAATTTTGAGGGGCTAGATAGGTTAGCTAGCTGAAACTAGGAAGAAATGCAGCCACCATTGGTGACTTTGTGGGTTCTTCCTTCTTCCACCTTTCTCTACCCTTTCAATTCCCTAACACAGGAGAGAAAAAAGGATAGAAAGAAAAGGGGCAGTGTTATTAACTACTTCCTGCTGATTAGGGGCATTGAGTTCCTTGGCGACAAGTTTGAGCTTTGCCATCAAGATAACCAATTTTCTTTTTCTTTTTTTTTTCTCTTGGGCACAACTACATAACAAATTATGACCAACAATAATCAACAGCGATCAACCAACAATCCACCATGCCTCTAAAAAGCCCCCAGAATCCCAAATGTCATACAATTACAGAAACCATCTGCTGCTGGCAAGAATTATGCCCCTGCTAGAATACAAGGCAAATTTTAGTCAGCTGCTGTGGACAATCTGAAGCAGCTCCATATTCCCCGCACCTGGGATTAAAATGAAAACATATTCTTATAATATTTCTGTGTTTTTTTTTTAAGAAGCCAGAAATCCAAAATTGTCACTACAAAGAAAAGCAATCCAAGTAGAGGAATGGCCAGGTAGGAGACACAAATGGCAGAGCATGGTATGTTTAAAATTATCTGTTTCAGTGAAAAAAACATCAGAGGGTGTCGGGCATGTCTGTGCCAAACTCCAAAGAAAGTACTTTAGAGGCCCATATAGCGTGTTGTGGGGAATGTATGTTGACCCAAGACTTGGCTGGAAGATTGGAAGGAAGTCTAAAATAGGACGGTTGTTCACAAGTCACAGTTCCTGGTGAAAGCCACAAGTAAAACATTAATAATAGGTGCATATAAAAAAAAATGTGAAAAGCTACTGAGCAAGAGTGGTTAAAAAGACAATTAACAGGCAGTTCACACAATCTAGAGGTTCATGGAAACCATGAAAAAAAATTTTAGATCATTGAGCAAATTCACTTCAAGTTGGAATGAAATATCTTTAGAGTAGTTTGCAATTACACAAACAAGAAAACACATTTTCAGAAACGTATCTCATCATTTGAAGGAGTGCCAGATTCTCCCTGGAGCAACTGCGAGTTCCCGGGGGGGACGCCACTCAGTTCCATCCAGCTCCTTCCAAACACGTCTATGCACTTACACACATCTAAGATGATCCCCTTGTCACAGACTGCTCATAACTCAAATCCAATTTTGTTGGGATGTAGTTCTGAACATTGACCTCTCCAGAATGAGCTTTCTAACTAAAGATTTTTTAAAAGTAAAAAGTTCTTTTAATTACACTTTAAAAATTGAGAGGCACGTAAATCTACACATGCTTTTAAAACAAAATCAAACTTTGTAGTATGAAAGTACTCGTAATAATTCTGCTTATTAAAAGGAATGAACAGAGATGGCAACTAAGCCATAACCCAGGCCTCTGGGGAAACAAGGCTCAAGAATGTGGACTCTGAGGCTAGCCCACACAGCTTCTCCAGGCTCCCCCACTCCCTCAGCTTTCTTATTTTTTAAAAGGGAGAAGATATTATCTATCTCACCAGGATGTAATAAGAAAAAAAGTTAATTCCCGTAAATCATGGCCAACTACTACACGATTTCCTCCTAGCGTCCACCCTTGGTATCTGTGAAGTCTGCAAGTACAGATTCAGCCAAGCACTGAATGGTGGATGGGAAAACAGTCCCTTCTAGAATGATGGGAAATGGCATCTTGTTTTTAAAGGAAATATTAATGATTACCTAATAAATAAAGCTTTTGCTATAACCTATAAATTACTGTGGAAAATATTGAACATCTCTGAACATACACAAGCTTTTTCTTGTTGGGTTTTTTGTTTGTTTGTCTTCAGAGAGGATTTTCAGTATGTATGCATAATTCATGTATAAATTCTACAGTATTTCTATGAACAACTTTACCATCATCGGACCTGGGCATCCAGGATTGGGTGGCAGTTGCTAGAAGCAGTCCACCATGGCTGCTGAGGGAGAGGTGTGTGCAGAATCTGAAAGCATGATACTTACAGAAGTTGACTGATAAATCCAAGGCGCCAGTGTTGTAAGATACTCAAAGGGTACACAATTTCAGTTAGAAAATGAAGATACTCAAGGGAGGGCTTATACAACAAGGTGGCTAGCGATAATAAACATGTTTTATGCTTTCAAATTTCTAAAAAGGTAGCTTCAAAATGTTCTCACTAAAAAAATTTTAAAAAAGACTAAATAAAAAAAAAATGAGCATGTGAGGTGTCACGTGTTACCTAGCACAACTTAGGTGTTCCACAAAGCACTCAGTACTTCAGAGCACCTGCTGTATACATGAAGTACACACGTGCACACATGCTATATGTACACATTTGTTGATTAAAAAATAATAATGGCAATTCCTAATATTTCTAATTGACATGTATACATATATGTATGTATGCATGTATGTATGCATATATGTGTGTATGTATTATGTGTTATGCACATCTAATAACGATAATAAAGAAGAAATTAATTTGGGAAGGGGAGGCAGGGTTAGAGGCATGATAGAAATGCAGTGCTCATGTATGAACTTCTCAGAAGTTAACATATTAAAAAACAGTTATAAAGCAGTGCCGGGCCCATAACAATGGCTGAGATAATGTTATCCTTTCCGCTCAGCAACCATGTTGGGTCAAGCTTGAGCATATCAAGGTTTATAGATGTGGGTATAGGTCAGAGTGCATGCTTAGCATGTATGAGAGCCTGGGTTTTGTCCCCATTGACAGTAATGTAGAAAAGAATTGCAAGAAGGTTTTTGGGAAAAGATGACAGCTTTAGGAGAGAAGTGTAGAGACCGATGATGTAAGTCTCTTTTCCTTTTTTTTTTTTCTTCCAGCTCAAAATTCAGCAGCAAAATTAAATATGTGACTAGTTTATCTGAGCTCAGTGGGCTGATCCCCATGGACTGTATCCACATTCCAGAGAGCATCATCAAGTAAGTAAGAGGGCTTTGGAACGCTGGTGAGAAAGAAGACACACCAGAGAAGGGGGATGGGAAAATAGTCCCTTCTAGAATGATGGGAAATGGCATCTTATTTCCAAAGGAGATATTAAGTATTACCTAATAAATAAAGCTTTTGCTATAACCTATAAATTACTATTCTTTCAGATCCTCTTTCACACGACTTGTAATGATTAATTATTGGCTTTTATTTTTTATTTTATACAATATGTTTGACCACATTTTTTCCAACCAAGATTAAATATTGACATTTTTACCTTGAAATTTGTTTCCACCATTGAGACATCATTAGTATTTACTAGAACATTTATACCTGTTACCCTATACTTGACATTAAAATCTTCCCATAATTTGGATTTTTTTTTTACTTAAGTATTTTGTCTACATGACCCCCAAAAATAGATACAAAGAAAAGACTATTTTCTTCAAATCTCTCCCCTTCCCCACCTTGTCCTAAGTGATGCCTTTAGATGGAAGACTGGATAGTGAGCCTTTCTTGAGAAGTGGGTAGTTGGTGAGAAATAGCAAGGAGGCAGCCTGTGGGTGGAAAGCACATATACTGTGGGTGTGAAGATTATGTCTGAAAGTCATAATAAAAACTAACTCAAAGTATTTGGAACTAGAATCTGGAGACAGAGATGTTAGGGAATGGACATTCCTACCTGATACATTGTTGCAAAGAACTGTTAATTTTCTGTGGGTCCTGTCTTGCTTTTGTCTCTTGATGTTGCTTATTAACCTGTTCTTGTTTCACTGGACTTGAAAGGGATTTGATCACAGACTCTAAGAAAAAGATAAATGTTCTATACCTCCCTCCAGAAAATAGCAAAATAGACCTTCCAATGAGGCCTCCAAAGCATCTCAGTAACACACACATAGAAACTGGGGTCTTCTCATTTACCATTACTGTTTACCCTGGAACAAAGAAGAGCTGTGTTAGTATAGCTCACTTATCTTAATTAAACCCCATTTCACAGATGCCAGGGAGGTAAGTTAGTAAAAAGTTACTTATGGAGGAGGGACTAGGCAGGGATGGGACTGTAAGGCCTGCCAGAAAGGGAGGGACTCACGGCCACCCCAGTAACTCACAAGACACCGAACTTGATGTAACAGCAAGAGGTATGTTTAATTCAAAGCGTTGAGGTTGCACTTCTAGCCTGTCCTACGCAGAGGCGAGCAATGAAGTACGACCCCCACTTGGAGAAGAGGCAGAGATTTTAAAGGGAAAAACCGCAACCCAGAGGAGATGAGGGGGGGAATCATGATTAAGTATCTATAGAAAGTACCTGTCCAGTGCTCAGCTTCTGTGACAGGTTCAAGAAACAGTCAGGCAGGGGAAATATCTCATACAAGCCTTTCTTCTCTTAAGAATCAAACCCTATTTAATTTATCTTGTGGTCAGTTCAGTTTCTGGTATCCAGGGTACACGGGCACGCTGACCTGAACTCCCAGCTCTGAACTCCTATCTTATCTATTTTGTCTTGTGGATAGCTAGTTTCCTAGGACCCAGAGCGCAGAACAAGCTGATCTGCACTCTTGACTCCATCTGTGGAAGAGTTAAAAATTTTTAACTCTTTCAGGACCAGAGTTCAAATCCAAATTAGACTGTTACCAAATGTCCACATGCTTTTCTAGTAGGGTCTTCATCTTTTTTTAAGAGTCATCCTAAGCTCACTAGCTCACAAATAGATGTATTTGTTTTCCCTCCATCAAGTCAAATCAGGCCCTAACACTGGCTCCTGATAGACTTACTGGAGTCAGGTGACTCAGCTTGGCCAAACAGTATTTATGACATCCTAACCAGGCTTCAGTCTTTAGAAGCTTCACTGAAGTCGAAAAGCCAGAGCACCTTCCATCTCTACCTGTCATGCCATGAGCTGCACCCTGTCTCCCAAATCCACTCTTTGTTTACAAAATGATGATGATGTGGAGTCAGTGGGGTTTCCTGGGAGCAATGGAAGCTTCAGGCGAGCAGCTGCTAGTGAGATGGTACCTAGGGTCCCTGAAAATTAATAGCCAAAAGTCACACCAGGCCAGTGGCTTCTGGGTCCCTAATCCCACAGACTCAAAGAGTGAATTTCACGGACAATGGGGAGGATGAGTTTTAGAATGGAGTTTAGTTTATAGACAAGACACCAACCGAATTCCTGTATAGTAAGAGCAGGTCCCAAGAAGAGGGTGCCATCAAATGTCCCTATCTAGGGGTTAATATGCTTTTCTAGATTGAGACATGGGACTGGGTTGGGATAGAGGGGATCTGATCAGCCCAGTTGTCCCATGTACCACGTATTCATGTGCTCCAGTTTCTGTCACACCCTCATATGTAGCTTACAGACAAGACTATTCCTTGCTATGTAAAAGAAAAAAGATAACAAGAAACCAGACCAGGACAATATGCCCCAAACACACTTGCATTTCTAGCCTCCAGCCAGGACAGAACTACAGACATTTATTTCTGACTTCTGTCCAAGGACAAAAGTCAGATCTGATCCTTTTTGAGGAGCTGCCCCCAAAAAGTGTCTGACAAGATTCTATCTCCTGTTCTCATCATTTGTCCACCTCCTCCTGTACTACTGTATCTTTGCAAAAGATGACAAGGACATTCTCTCTTACCAAGGCTTCTATGGTATGTCAGAGACAAGGGGATGAAAAGAGGGTGCGCTTCGGAGGCAATTCCATGTGAACCTTCCCTCCCACTTCTCAATGTCTGAGACTCCAGGCAGCCTATGAAAATCCTCTCAGGTTTAATGTTCACATCTGTAAAATGGGGAAGTAATTCTCAGGATGTGCCTGAGGACTGAATGAGACCAGTAAACAGAAAGTTACTCTGGGCTATGGTTGAGTTCCTTTGGTGACTTACTGTACTGGGGGTCTGGGGAGGCATTCAATTGAGAAGCTAGACATGACCAGGCACCTTCCATGTACTGTATTCTCAGGGGTAGCATTTTGGAAAAGTTGCTTCAAGAGGAAGAGTTCCACTTAGAAAGACTTGTTTTCCGGAGGAAGAACCCAGCACTGTGGGTCCTCCCTGCTCCCGACTTCATCTGCATTTCCTCCTGCCGTTAGTATACATTTCAGGGCATCTTTTCTGTCATGTCCTGTACTAACCCCCATTGCTTCATTTTTCACATTGTGCAATTTTCGGATCGCCACAGTCAGAATTATTTTCTTTTACTGAATAACATTAAAAGCATCTGATCCCAGCCAGTCCCAAGATCAGAATTCAGCTGGGTGGAGCCTGGCATCAATGGGATGAAATGCAGTTTATATTCATGGATGACAGTTGGCTGTTATTAGCTAGGAATGGTTGTAATCCATAGAGTTACTGTAGACACTCAGTGAACATTGAGCTATTATTCCTGGAAAATCTAGGGCTGGAATCCTGACTCGGGTTTGCAATGTTTTCATCACCCACTAGTATATAACGTTGGCTCGTGTGTGGCTCTGTCTGAGAAAGCTTTTTTTTTTTTTTTTTTTTTTTTCATTTTTTATTGGGTATTTTATTTATTTACATTTCAAATGTTATCCCCTTTCCCCATTCCCCACCCCTCTCAGAAACTTCTTATTCCGTCCCCTCTCCTGTTACTTCTGTGAGGGTGTGCCCTCACCCATCGACCCACTCTCCCTTCTCCCGTCCTCGAATTACCCCACACTGTGGCATCCAGCCTTCACAGGACCAAGGATCTCCTCTCCCACCAATGCCTGATAAGGCCATACTCTACTACATATACAGCTGGAGCCCTTCCTAGTGTATCCACATACTGTTGACTAGTAAGGAGCAACCCTTTACTTGGCTATGTGTGGTGGCAGCTATGTGTAATCACAGCACTCAGGAGAACACAAGGACCTGAGGCCAGCCTGGGCTACACAGAAAGACCCTTTCCCAAACAACAAAAACTTTGTATTCAAGGCCCCAGTACTACAACTTGTACCTAAAACAATCTTATGGGCCACACATATTCTCTGTGAGGTACACTGGTTTTCTTGTGCCTACAAACCGTAAGCAATGTTCAGTAACATGCTTGACCACTATTTTAAATAGCATGATTGCCAGCCAAAAGCACAAAAATGTGGGAAACTTTTAGCAAAGTAACTATAAGAGTTAGGAAGGTACTGCCTCATCTTGCTAGACTTATGCCAATTCTGTGCACATGGGGCAAGAATTTTTGTCACTTTGTCCGTGTCCACAAGTGGCCAAAAGCACTGTACATCGATTTTGGAAACTTCAGATGTCTTAGCGAACAGGCAAATTTGCAAATATGGAATCTAGAAATAGTGAGAATTGACTGTATACTTATGAATTGTAAATGGACCATTGTGCCTAATACAAATAAGCTTTCTCTCCAGAGCCAGTCGTTATTGTCTGGGTAAGCGTTTTCTCTCGCGTTCTGACTGTTGAAAGCTTTTACCTGTCGTTTTCCCACTGTTCCTCCCTGTCCTCATGGCCTCCGTTTCTTATCTTGTAAGGTACGATGAAGAGAAATCTTTTAAGAGAAGTGTGAGGTAAAAAGCTGGAGATCGGTATTCACGCTGGACCCCCTGTGTGTGCACTCCGGTCTTGTATTTGTGGGTGACCTCAACATGCTGCCGGAGGAAGAGTCTGTTTATCAGTCCTTTGTGTTCCCCTCAAAGTCTTTGTCCTGTGTGCAAAGCTGTTGAGGTCAACCTGACTTGCAACTGAAACCTACTAAACCAGACACACCCCTGACCTGGCCCAGGCTGCAAGCTAACTTAAACTATCCCGAGCACACTGATGTGAATGTTCTGAGCTTTATTTAGCCAGCATGTTGCCCAACCCCTTGCAACATCTCTATCATCTTTATGAAGGGATTCTCAAAGTAAACGTACATGACTGCCCAACAGGAAGGAACAGCACCCTGTTTAGCTAAGTGTGTCTTTGTACGGCGGAAGACAGTTTCATTAAACAAAAAAAGGCCAATACACACCACTTACATTTGGCTCTGCTTTGCTCATGCTCTGCTTGCTTTTGTTTGTTTGTTTGTGTTTCTTCCTTTCCTCCATCGATAATTTTTTGCTCGTGCAGACTGGATGAAGAACTGAGGGAAGCATCAGAAGCGGCTAAGTAAGACCCGGGTTTTCATTTTGTGGCTGGTGTGATGTTGGCTTGTGTTTCAGGAGTGACTGGGAGGATCTGCATGCCTGGTGTTTTCTTACTGCGCCCTGATAGTAATGCTGCATCTTGAAAATTCCCTTTTTCCTATGGCCGATGTAATTGTTGATGTTTTTATTATAATCTATTTTCCCGTAATCCTGGTTACCTTGAAGAAAGCATTTGTCACTGTTTAATTTATTTTTTTTTTAATGTATCTGAAATTTTGGATAGCACCGGAAAAGCAATCATAGACACTGTAGCGTAGTGTTGTAACCATATGACTTTTAAATATAACGAGTCAACAGGACTACACCAGTTTATATCATGAGGAGAAACAGTAGCAAATGAAAATTGGAAAGATTCGTGTACAGTTAGTTTTACAGCCTTCCAAGATTTAAATAACACTCTGAGGCTACAGAGATGGCTCAACTGTGATTAGCATTGGCTGTTCTCGTATAGGACCAGGGTTCTATTCTTACATGATGACTTACAACTGTCTATAACTCCAGGTCTAAGGAATCCTAAATCGTCCTCTGGCCTCTGTAAGCACTATATATACATAGTGCACAAACATGCATGCAAACAAAACATCCATACACATAAAGTAATAGGAAAAATCAATTAACGTTTGGTTTAATTTTTGTTATTGTTGTTGGTTGGTTGTTTGGTTGTTTGGTTTTTAATAATGCTATTTCCATTGGGGCTGGACACTGCTCAGCCTTGTTGAAGCAGGGTCCTGGAAAAAGGCAAAGATATGCTATCAGGAGACATAAAATGAACACGTGCCAAATGCCATTATTTGATGAGTTATTTAGTGAGGAAACCAGTAAAGAGTTCCCATGAACTTGAGGAGATTTTAAGCTGCCTATCTGTAGCCATCACTTCTTGCCTTGTTCCAAGGTACCACACAACTACCCGAGACCACATATGGTTTCAGTCCCTGATTGCACTATCAATTTTCCTGTACAGACATACCAGTGATTCATAGTGGGTAACATACTATTGCTAGAAGTTACTTAAGACTTATGAATGATTTATTTCTCTATAGTTTTCCGTTTGCTATCTTCAGAGCATGTTTGACTACTTGTTACTGAATCTACAGAAAGTACAATTGCAGGTATTAGGTATAGGAAATTTACCAAAGGCTATTTAGATAAGATAGTTGGGTTAGATATCAAGTTGGTTAATGTTCAGTGGGGCACTGGTCTAACATCCGGTTATCTTTCCACTGCACAGAGAAGGCTGTGTCACTACAGAACATAAATCTACAAGGTAACCTCTGCCCTGTGAGACTGAGACAGCCCTAGAATATCGGGCCTGAACTGACTGGACAGAGCCCCAAGTCATGCTCTCTGTTCATGTCCAAGGACACGAAGAAATATCCTGACATTATTAAATATATACAGCTGCTATTCAAAAAGCCTACCATCTTGAGTAAATTAATCTTTTTAAATGTTTCTAATATTGTTAATTTTTATAACAAAAGCAAAAATCCTGAACAATGTTTGAGGCAGTTACCAATTTTAAATAAATGCTAAGTAGTGTGTGCCTACAAATGTTCCCTCATTAAAACAACCCATTTAGCCATTTGGCAGGGGGTGCTGTATATTTTTGTTGCAGGTAACCGACAGAAGTATTTGCCTAAAATCTGAATCTTTTACATTTAAAAATGCCTAAATCAAAAATCATTAGATCTTAGCAGTCTTGATGCAGATTCATTGTGTTATCCATTTGAAGAAGAACCCAACCTCGATTCATTTGATTCTTTTTGATTATGAAATTAAAGTGTTCAAACATTGAGTGTATATAAAGAAAATGAACTGAGCTCTGTTGACCCCACAGGGGTTGGTTTTTCGTATTTTTCTTGTTCTTGTTGTTGCTGAGACACCGACTCCCTGTTGTAGCCTTTACTGGCTTGGATCTTGCTGAGTAGATCACTCACAAATATCCACCTGCCTCCCAAGTACTGGGATTAAAGGCATGTGCCACCGCACCTGGTTCCACAGAGGCTTGGAATGCCCCAAAATCCAACCATGTTGGTGCCCCCTTGGACCTCCTTAACTATGTTTAAGCCTTGGATGCAGTCCTTAAATCCTGGGGTAGACACTGTATGAGTATTAGCTCAAAAAATATGATCCCTATATATCTAAAATTGGAAGCTAACTATCCGTAGGTTCTTTCTATTAATGTGACTATCCGTGCGGCTTTGTTAGAAAACTTTGGACTTCTCTTACCAAGTCAGAGTATATAGCAAAGAACGGAGCCTCCCTAGCTATTGCTTTCCCCCATCCCCACAGCATTTTCAGACCTCTTCCTCCCCATCGTGTTGGCACGTGGTACAGCACTCCCCGCCCATCAAGTTGTTCGCCACCCTTTCTTGACCTCCATAGAACTGACTCCGCCCGACAGCTTCCTTTTTAACCTTATATCCACACAGAGGTAGGAAATACTTTTGAAGAATCTGTGCTACATATAAACTTATTCTTAGTTTGCAGATGAGGAAGAATCCATCTGCTGCCCTTTCAGGGGTAGCATTTAAACACCTGTAAATCGCTCTTCTCTGTTGAGAGATCACCTAAAGTTAAAAAGCAGAAAGCCTGCGCTTGGAAAGTTTCCCTTTCTTGATTCTGTTCCAGCTTCACTGGCTTTTGCAAGCTCACTGCCCTTGCTGTCTAGGCTTGCCAAATTTTCTCCATAAAAATACCAGACCACCAGCAGGGTGAGGAAGGGAAGGGAGGGAGAGAGGGTGTAATGCCTAGCAAGGGAAACAGCCAGCTGATATTTTCAGGAAAATACTGAATTTGTCGTAAACCCTCACGCAAATGGATAAATTCACTTGTTCAGTTAGCCTCGATGGAAAAGAAACTCTTGCTTTTAAAGAGGATTAGCTTGACTGGAGCTGTGGCTCAGCAGTTCAGAGCACTCGATGCACTTGGGGAGGACCTGGCTTGGGAGGATCTGATATGCCCCAAACCATATGGCAGCTCAGCGGTATCCAACTCCGTCTTCTGACCTCTGCAGGCACCAGGCACACATGCCATGCACATACATACATGCATGCACAACAGGCAAACATATACTTTTTAAAATCTTTTTTAAAATTTAAGTAAAAAGAATCATAGATTCTTTTAAATCATTTTTCCCAATTGGGGGCGTGGGGAGATAACTTACCAGAGGAGGAAAAAAGTAAAAGCTGAAGTGGACTAAATATTAGGAATTTATGTAAGATGAATTTGAAATTTGTAAGCATAGTTATCACAATGACGTTATGGATATTGTGAACAGCTAAGTTACACCGACATGTGCACCATTACAAACTTTGATTTTCCTGTTTGCTACTCTTCTCTTCCTGCACCTGTGTGCCTTAGGCAGTATTAGAACTCATGACTGCGCCTGAGCACTGCCAGCCCCCCACCCCTTCAGTAGTGGTGAGTGTCCTGCCCCAAGTACTGACATCAAGCAGAGGTGTCCTCGGCAGTCTTCCCATACTGTGGAAAATCCTCATTCTTGTGAAAACTGAAGGCTGACTGTGTGGTGTCTAGACAAAATTCAGATGCTTAAAAGGTTTTCCTTTAATGTCTAAAATATTTTTTATTATTTGAGCTATGTAAATTTTTTCAATATTTATCTTCATTGCATAAGAACAGAATTGAAAAGTAAGAAAAGGTAGCTTGGACAGATAACCACTGGAGGTATTTGAAGCTTTATTATTATTATTAGTAGTAGTAGTAGTAGTATTTATATATCTCAATTAATGGCTATATCTCAGACCTGATGCTAAAATAGCATCATTTGTTAGTGATATCATTTGTTCTGGTATAGATTTGGGATTGTAGGAGTATCATATGGTACCAAATTAAACAGTGTCAAATGCTCCAGCCAGAGATGCTGACATGACGGTAAAAATGAGAAAATGTTAACTACTTCCTGTTTGTTTGTTTGTTTGTTTGTTGTTTGTTTTCCTTGCACTCAGAACTAGCTGCCTTTACAATGATCCAGAAATGACTTCTATGGAGAAGGAGTAAGAACTCACCATCAATAACAGCTATGTGCTTACATGTAGTGTTGTATGCTTGGGCTCAAAGGAAACTGATGCATCCAGGATTGGGTAAACTTAGCAAGATGTTCAGCTTTTGTGGGCTCTGAACCTGAAACAACCAATTGACAGAGTCATTTGCTAGCTACTGTTGTCTTAGTGATCACCACAAAGGACAACCGAATGCTTTACCTAATGTTCCACTGTTTCACTCCAAAAATGAGCAAAGGAATTTTTTGGACCAGTTGTATGATCACTGGGGCAAGAGGAACACAAATGAGCTTTCAGAATCATATCATCCATCAGCTAGAGAAAGCTGAAACTTCTGTGTGAATTTAATATTTAGTGACTAGTGGAAAAATATCTTTGCTTTGCAAATTCTAAGAGGCAGTTGAGCCTGCCTGGAATTATATAGTTGGATATTGCTGTCCTGTAAAAAATAGAACTTGAACTTGCATAGAGTTCTTAGCCTGTGTCAGACTCTGTAAGAAGTCATACTCATCTGATATTCATCCTAGAAGGACAGAAACTGTTCACATGAGCTGACCATGTTTGCTTGGACGTCCAGCAAGCAGGTCCTAATTTGGCTTGAATTAAGATTATCCTTGTTGCCAGGGACCAAGAAAGACAACCAAAGATCAACTTAAAGATATTTCCTTTGTCACTCTCTCTTCCGGGTCCAAAGAGAAGTTGGAAAATCAATACAGTGTCTGCAGCTGTCTTGTTGACCTTACAGCTTAAAAGAAGTTTAGGAACAAAACACTGAGTCTCAACTTTAAAAAAGGAACAAAGGGCAGGATGAATGTTTTAAGGGGACATTCTGAATCATGTAGCGTTTTCCTAAAGGTCACTCTTGTCCAAATTTTGGAGATGACAGCACCAGTTGCTTCAAGGAAAGATGTTTTTGCAAAGCAAACATATCTCACTCTCCCACTCCACCGTGACCTATCTTTCAAATACAGGGCGTTTCCTTTTATTTCGAAGCAATGCCCCTTGAACATGAACACCCACAGTTCAGCTTGCTCCTCATAGACCTATTGCTGCTACATCTTAGGGCTTACCCACTCCTCTGCCTGCCTTGTTTGTCTGTTCCGTATTGGTGAGAGGGCTTTTGGGTTGGTGTACAGGGCAGTGCATCTATTCCTGTGTGGGCTCCTTGCAGTGCTGGGTGGGACGGAGAGAGCAATGCTGCCAACTGCTGATGTTACTTCCCATTCTTAGAAGAACACGTGTCCTAGAAGTTTCCCTTTTCTTCATCCCTGTCATTCCTGAGCACCTACCACGCATGTCATCTCCCTAAGCAGCAGGATGTGATTCCAGACGGGTAACTAGAGTGGGCAAGAATTCTCCCCTTTGACCTCCAGACCTGTATTTCTTTGCTTGCTTGCTTGCTTGCTTGCTTGCTTGCTTGCTTGCTTGCTTG
>JANHMN010000003.1:144529399-144551523 GCA_030674055.1 Rhabdomys pumilio
TTGCTTGCTTGCTTGCTTGCTTGCTTGCTTGCTTGCTTGCTTGCTTGCTTGCTTGCTTGCTTAACTTTGTTCACCTCCTCTGGGCTTCTGGAGAAATTTAAGAATCCTACCTATATGGAAGCATTTTACACCTGTAGCTAGGACTGAATGGATAAACTGCAAATTGGGCACAGGCCTTTCAAGGGGGCTCTGTGCAGTTAAGAATTAAGGGATATGTAAGGATCCTGTCATGGCCTCCCGTTCTCTACAAATAGAAGGACCATTATGCCTGCCTTGCCACTCCTCCATAAAATACAAGTGTTTTTAACTGTTATTAAACAGGTTGCCTTATAAGGAACCTCATTTAGTGCATGTCTGAAATGAGATCAGCCTGTCACTGAATGGTAGGTCACTCTGCACAGGCCAAGTTGCTTATGGACAGCTAAGCTCATCTTTCCAGGCAGGAGGAATCCCCCACCTACTTTCAGTTCTGGTCAAACGTTGCCATCAGTGTCATTCTCAAAACAGACACTATTAGGAAATGACCTTCAGTGTTTTTCACCCTTACTTTAGGGTTGAGTTTTATTCATACATACCACAAAGTTAAAGCAAGACTGTCTCCATTTGTAATGTACTTTTAAATGAGATGGTCAGTGGTTCTATGTGGTGAAGATGAATTAGAAGCATTATCAGTGCCTTCATTAACCCCACGAGGTAACTGTTGTCTAAAAAAGCAATCTGCAGAGTGGTTTCCTGTACCAGCTTATCAGGAAGTTGTCCACAGTTGTTCTTTCTATACACTGGGTAAACAGGTTTTACGCTTTCAGCTATTTGGTTACAAAAAGAAAAAGAAAAGAAAAAAGATTTGAACCCAAAAATTTTTTACAAGGAAGTCAGAACAAACAAAAGTGTTGAGATGTATATTCTGGCGTGCTATCAACTCAGACCTAGCACTGACTTCTGAGTATATCATAGAACATCTTAGAACCAAATGCATTTTTAAAGTGTCCTGCTTTGTAAAAGTATGTTAGGAACAGATACAGAAGTCCGGTAGATGAAAGAAGACACCACACAACCAAAGACCTGCAGATAGTAAGTCAGATCCTTGATAGCACAAGAAATAAATAAGCTACCCCAGTGTCTGGTCCCCTTTGAGCTGCCCCTCATCATATCTGTCACAGCAGCCCTCTTGAAACTCGCATTATTCCCGAGGTAGAGCTGCTCCTTCACTGGTGGTGAGATAGGCTGTGCCAACCTATCTCCGTGGGATACATTCCAGAAATGGGAACTTGCAGGATGTGAGTCATGCGGTCGAGTGAGCGCAGATACACAGTGCTGAGGTCGCTGAGGGAATTCCAAAGGAAAAGCACTTCCCTTGTGCACCCTAGACTAACAAGATGCTCCAGGATACATGTGGCTTTGTCTGCAAACTTACTAG
The DNA here is from genome assembly GCA_030674055.1 of Rhabdomys pumilio. Classification (NCBI taxonomy): domain Eukaryota; kingdom Metazoa; phylum Chordata; class Mammalia; order Rodentia; family Muridae; genus Rhabdomys; species Rhabdomys pumilio. The sequence continues at coordinate 144,530,817 of JANHMN010000003.1, forward strand.
AAGGGACTTGCTTGCCGCACGGAACACAGGAAAGTCTACCCCAGGAGGACTGATGCCTTAAAGGGCAGAGAGAAATCCAGACTTTCTGACATGCTGCTTTTACACGACTGGCTCGTCTCTGTATCATGACTAAAGTCCTCTCTCCGACTGTTCATTGGCTCTAGTTCTCTCCCTGCATGTCTGTGTATGTATCCAAGATGATGTTTATTCCATGGTAGAGAGCAGCTAAGAGAGCCAAGAAAGCAAGTTGCTGCTTAGATATCTAAGGGGCAGTGTGAGCGGACAGCAGGCTCTGTCTGGTTTCTTCCCCTTTCTATTCCATCCAGCACCCAGTCTGGTAGTCACTGCTGCTCATTCAAGATGTGTCTTCACCACCCAGCCCAGACTTCATGGCAGACATATTCACAGACACACCCAGAAGCATGCAGTACCATCTCTTCAGCCAAGTAGAAGCCAAAAACTGACCATCACAAGAAAGAAAGGTGGTCACTCAAAATAGGAAGACCTATTGACATTCTTTATCTGATTTCACTTTTGGTTCGAGGCTTAACATGCACCTTTCATTCCTGGGTCCTTTCAAAAAGGTATAAAATGCTTCCAGAAGCAATTTAAAAAGAAAAAAAAAAAAGGAACAGCCAATATTTTTATTTTAAAAATATTTATTTGCCTGTTTACTTATATGTGTATGGGTATTTTTCTTGCATGCATGTCTGTACACTTTATGCATGCCCAATGCCCACAGAGGCTAACAGAGAGTCAAATTTCCCGAGTTATGAATTGTTGTAAATTGCCATATGGATTCTGGGAATCGAACCCAGGTCTTCTGGAAGAACAGTGATCTTAACCATGGAGCCATCCTTCAGCCTCCTGAGTCAATACTTTCTAGAAAAGCCTAACCAGTGGCAGATTATTTTCCAGCTTAAAAAGCTTAGGCAATTTCTTTAATTTGAAGAAAGATACAAACAGGTGACGCCTGAATTGACTGTTTCTCACTGGTATGTTTTCTTTCCCCCCCTTCCCCCGACCCCCTTCAACTCAGCATTGACATGAAGCTGAAAGAAAAGCCATAGCTGGCCTGCTGGAGGAGGATCGCTTTCTGCTTTGTGACTTTGCTGGGACAAACCTTCCTGGAAGCGACAGGGATGGTGACATCTCCACTTCGCACCACCTGGTGCCATTGGAAATTTCCAAGGGGAGAAAAGTGGAAAGAGAATTTGTTTACCGTTAATATATTTTATGAAATGTTGTGTATTTTCCTATTTTTGCCAATTATGTGCCTCAATGATTTTAGTTGAACCTTAGCAAGAAAATAGGACCTTCGTTTTACTATTATGCTAATCCTTGGTGCAGTGGGACTTGGTTCCTTAGACTGGTGTTTACCAAAAGCGTAACGTAATTCTACTGTTAGACAAATGTGGATACATTTCCATAGACTGAATTTCCCCATAGAGCTTGCCCTAGATTCAAGATGCGCAGGGCTTGCCTCTTCCCAGGAATGCGGCTCTCTGAAACTCTGTCTACGAAATGCTGAGCCTGAATAGGACAGACAAACAAACAGATATAAAATTCTCATCAGCTAAGGCATCTGCTCCCTTCCTGTCTACCTTAGTCGTCTTTCAGTTTTCTCAAAAGGAAGCTGGGCTTCCTAACCCATGTAATCTTTACTTTCTATACCTGTACGTAAATGGCGCTTTTGCAGCATCGTTCCCTAATGATCTTTGAAGAACTGTGTATTGTGAAACTTAAGATGAACTATGCTTCAGGCCACAGAACAGGCTCCAACCTTTACACTTCGTGTGCCAACTTCCAGGTGGCCCACTCCAAAATTATTGGGTAACATCGAATCATTCAAAATTAACACTCGGATGCATCACACAGCAATTTGCTTTAAGAAGTTTAAAATTAAATGCAAGTATATGCTAGCCGTTATGAAATAGCTCATTTCTTGTTTTTATATACCCCTTAAATTATCCTGGCAATTTCCAATCTATGGATCTCTGGCAGAGGTTGGCAAGCTATACTGAGACTAAGGTTCCACTACAAGAGGAAGTGGTTTCCACACTTAACAGTTGAAAAAAATTAATACTTACCTGTCTGAAGCTTCTTTTACACTTTCTTCACCTGAATTTAATAGTGACAACAGTTCTCCACTAGGCCAAAACACTACCTTTACAGGAGAAAAAAAAAAGAGTGTGCTGTTGCCTAGGATACCAAATATCTATTCCCACCCTGGCTTCCATACTCTTTGTATTTACTTAAATGCTTTCCACAACTGAGTGCACAGAGGTGGCTGTAATCTCATTTGATTTTGCCAAAAACATTGTTTTTCTTTCAAGACAGGATCTCACCATATCGCCCTCATTGGCCTAGAACTCACAATATATATCAAGCCGGCCTCAAACATGTGGTGATCCTCCTGTCTCAGCCTCCCAAGTGCCGGTATTATAGGCTCACACCACCATGTCTGGACTTTTAAAGAAAATTTCAACATTTACAGACAGCGAAACATCAGCCGTGGCCTACTGAGAAAAGCGATGGATCCTTCTCACAAAAGTGTGGCTCTCTTAAAGCACGGAATCGCCACACTCAATCTGAAAACTCTTTAGAATCGTTCTGCAAAGTCATTTGTTACCAAGTAGCTGCCAGGCACAGAGTTAAGACCTACCTGGTGGCTTTGTTTAGGAGAGCTGTAAACACTCTGAGCCCTGAAGAAATCTCCTCAACATGGAGGCTTCTTAGCCCAGGTGCCAGGGTTCCTCTGGCTTTATCTGCTTCATGTCCATTTCCAATCTGTCTTCCATACAAGCTCACCCAATATACATGTGCCGGTTCCCTTTCCTTCATAAGGCTCCACTATTTACTTTCACCTGTTAATCCCTTTCAACTTAGTATCTTTTTTGACCTTTGTCTCTTTTTTTCAATCCTCCTCCTCAGTTTTTGGCTAATTTGATAGAAAAACACCAGAGTCAGCTAGACTCCCGCAGCCTGCCCTGACCTTTGGAAGCCTACTCCAAACATTATGATGAAATGAGTATAGTTACCCAATATCCTGATTTGATCACCTGCTTAACATATTAAATCCTTCATATTCTATTTTGAAAGATGAATTACATGATTCCCCTAGCCATGTTAAACTGAGAACATGAGAACTGCAGAGTTCAGCTCGGCAAATCTGTAGACATGGGACTGCTGAGAGACCATGCTTTTCACAACCAACCAGATATGGCAACAGGCAAACAGGCAAACAGGCAAACCATTCACACTTTCTTTGAGTCTGTGTATGGAAAATAAGTCAGATGGTGTGACATAGTAAATTTAGTGTGAGTGGTTTCAAATCAATGATGTTTCGAATATCCTATGGGCTGTAATACCATTACAATATTTAAGCACACGCTATCTTACTGTCTTCAAAAAAACAAGTTACTTTAATTGCACGTGCTAGAGAAAAGCTATCATGTTCATCAAATGAATAGGCTTCTAGCAAATCCTGGGAAAATAGCCCATTAACAGGTAGATATAACTCTCAGCTCTAGCGCCTGCACCCTGGACATTCTTGCTTTGGTCTGGCCTGCCAGAACCTGCTTTGCACTTTTTCCTGTAGATTTGTAGTTAAGGGAACACCAAGGGGTCATTGAGGCGGGAGTGGTTTTTCCGCTCTGAGTTTCAGTGCTTAGTTGGATTTTGACTAAAGGTGGAAAAAAAAACTTTCACAGAAGGTAGCTTGTTGAAGAGTGAGAACGACTAGGAGTGGAGGAAGACCCCAAAGTTCCTACTGAAGCCATACAGTGTTATATAAGGTTCCTCCCTAGGGCATACCGATGAGCAAGGAGGCCCCCCTCCCTAATGCACATTCTTCAGATGTAATTTTGAGAATCCCTTTATGATTCTGCATAACTCTTGTCTTATCAATATGCCCCAGTGGTCTGCTACTTTAGGAATATCTAGGTGTGCACAAATTAACCTTTTCTATATCTAAAGAGTTTTCTACGTGTATTGGATTGCTCAGAATAAAGTATATATTAGACTTGTTTTGGTAAAGAAATGAATTCTACCTGGATAGTATGGATTAAAAAATATAAAAATATGTAAGAACACAATGTATCTCTATACCCTTACTGTGTAACTCAGAAATAAAAATAGAGTCCACACATTGTGGTTTCCTTTTTCAACTCACTGAAGCTCTCTGTGGCTTCCCTTAGCAGGAACATGATATGCTGGGCACTTGCCACAGGCAAAAAGCAGTATGCATTTTGACTTTCCCATCTGTCTAAACCCTATTGTTTTCTGTCTAGTTTTACCTTTCATGTCTTGGAGGCTTTTGCACTGTACTTTTAAAATGGACCATTTATTCTTTGGAAGTATCCTTTCATTTCATAATTACTCTAGTGACCTTTTCTGTCTCTTGCCTTTTCATGACATATTTATTTTTAAAATAAAGCATACTAAGGGCTGGGGGTAGAGCTCAATGGTGAAACACGAACTTGGAATGAGCAAAGTTCTGTGTCTGATCCCCAGCAAAACACACACATGCATGTGCACAATACACTCACACACATATACATACATACATACATACATACATACATACACATACACACACAAATATACACATGCACACACACGTGTGCACACTCATGCACATGCACATACACATGCATATGAATACACACATGTACACACACATACACACACATGCATATGCTCATGCACACGGGAGACTGTCATTTCATCCTCAATTGTCTTTGTTTCCCTTTTTGTTTTTTGGAGTCTTTGTTTGTTGAACTTTCATAGCCTTTAGGAAAAACAGAGTTGGAAACCATAGCTGTATTTTTTTTAACCAAATAAATACTTGTGGAAGCTAGGGGCATAGTAGACCAGCTGATAGAGTGTTTACCTAGCATGCTAGATTCCATTCCCTTGCCTCACAGAAACCTAGCACAGAATCGCACACAGGTAGTCATGGCACTCTGAGTAAACAAATACAATAACACAAGGTGAGCATTTTAGTGTGCTCAGGACCGAAGGATGAGTTCTGGCAGCTATTTGGATCAAAGAATGGAAAAAACAAAGATAAGGCTGAGATCATTGCAGAAAAAAGAATGCCAGACTGTGACAACATGGACAATTAGGGTCATTTTGCTGCCATAGCCTAAGGTGGTGGGAGTGGAGACGTTGGGAGGGGGATGAACTGGGCAGAATGAGGTGGGTGCACACTGTTTAGCATGGCACAGCTGTGAGGGACAACAAGCTACACATTCAGAGGAACTCTTAAGTCACAAGGCAGGGGTGAAAAAGGAAAAAAATTCCCCAAACACACATGTTAAACAAAGGCAGGCATTATGCAAACCCATGTGTTTTTTAAGCACACTCTTAAGAGTGATGAGGGGTGAGATGGCGAGCCTAGTTAATAATTCAAATAAAAAAGGAGTCATATGGAATTAAGTCTAAAATTTATAAATACAGACAACCTAGGCTTTCAGCCATCAATGCCAGCCTTTCAGGGGAGGTCATGGAAAAGCTGTGCCTAGGCCTATCCAAAGGGCTGTTTGGCTCTGTATCATCTCCTGTGCTATTTCCCTGTGTTGGCTGAGTCGATGTGCAGAAGCCTTGCCAGGAGCCTCCCCAATTTCATCATTCTAGACAGGCAAGAAGTCTTTAGTTCAGCTGATGACCTTCAAAGAGTTGAACCTCACCCAGCTTTGGGCATTACAGAGTGGGAGTTGCTTTGCTGAGCTGATTTGCCTACCTTGTTTCACTCAAGTTTACCTCCAAATGGCTTTCTTTAAAGATCTTTTTTTTTTTCATATGTATGCATTTCTGTCTGTCTGTCTGTCTGTCTGTCTGTCTGTCTGTCTGTCTGCCTCTGTGTGCGCTATGTCATATAATGCCTAAGGATGCCAAAGAAGGTGTTAGACTCCCTGGAACTGGAGTTACAGGCAGCCGTGAACCAACTTACATGGGTGCTGGAAGTCAAACTTAAGTTCTTTGTAAGAACAGTAAGAGCCCTTAGGGCTGAGCCATTCTTCCAGCCCCTAAAATCACATGTTTAACCATAATTTTTTTAAAAGTGTATTACTGTTTCGACAGAAATAAATGCTTTCCCTGGTTTCTGCTGTCTTATCCCCAGAGAAGAACATACAGCCCTGGACTCTTGGCCTTGATTTCCTTTTGAAACTCTTCCCTCTTAAGTTGATGAGATGAAATTTCCAGTTGTCTGTCATGTTCGTGATTGCCTTTGCCAAGTTGTTGTTGGCTCTCTGAAGAGGCACAAGGCTGAGTTGATAGGATTCTCTGATTGTAGCATTTTCATCAACTGACCAAGATACAGGTGTGTGTGTGTGTGTGTGTGTGTGTGTGTGTGTGTGTGTGTTTAAAAGCACCTATTTAATATGCCTTTACTGAGCTTGTAGCCAACAACTCGAATATTTCCCACACGAGCACAAAGCTCCTCTGCACATGTAATCTTTCCACATGACAAGTCACAGGGCTGGAGATGTAGCCCTGTAGGGCTTATGCTTGGCACACTCAAGACCCCAGATCTGATCTGATTCCTAGCATCAAAACAACATTATAGCAAGAGACAACACATCATAGCCCTCGTGCATTTAAAAGTATTAGGCAGTACTTAATCACTACACTTGGGAGTCATCTTAAACAGTGAAATCAACAAAAAGAACAGAAGGAAAAACATAGGAGAGGACACTTGTTTGTAGTATGCAAGCTGAAGGAAAGGCATAACCACCTGTTCATCCGCACCTTGAGTTCCTATCTTAGGCAATGCAAATTTGTCACTACTCTGTACATGCCATAAATGACCACAGAAGTGCCATGAGTATTGATTTGAGAGGTATAAATAAATTCTAGCAAATGAATGTACAACAATGGTGTCCTTAAAGATTGAGAACAGAGTCTATCTATTCCATGACCTGGCACCCTGAAGCAACATATACTTATTTCAGTTGTTGAGGGTTAGAAAACTAGGTACAGTTTAGCTAGGTTCTCTCACAGGTACAATCCAGGTGTTATCCTAGGATGTTGAACAAGTCTTTGTCAATGTTTCGCTGGGGCAGAATTCATTTTCAAGCTCACCAGCTTGGCTTTGGGCAGGATTCACTTTATTGATCGTTGTTGAACTGAGGACAGCATTCATGGAGCCTGTAAGCTGAAGCCCTCAGATCTTTGCCTTGTTGACCTGTCTACCATGGAAAGCTTGTTAAAAAAGAAGAAATAGTGGTCATTCCTGGTCCAGAGCACTTGTTCCTTCCAGTCTGGGCCTGAACACTGAGCAGATCCCAGGCGGCAGCTCTGCTCCCAATCTCTAAGAATCCAGAGGAAGCAGGGCCCCCAGGTGCTCTAACCCTGGCATTATCTTAGGTAAGCAGACAGCAACACCTGCCCCAAACAGGGAGTAACTGGAACTCACTAGGACCCAGGAAGTCACTCCTGGCCTGAGCAGATTTTGAGCCTCAGCTCTTAACCCAGTAGCAACACCCACCCCACACAGTTCTGATAAAACCAAGATAATAGGAAAGACAGGCTCCAGTCAGAGATAGGGCAGGTAGCACTAAGGAGATCCAGATGGCAAAAGGCAAGTGCAAGAACATAAGCATCAGTAACCCAGGGTACTTGGCATCATTAGAACCTAGTTCTCCCACACAAGAAAGTCCTGAATTCCCCATAGTACTAGGAAAGCAAGATTCAGATTTAAAATCACTTCTAATGATGATGATAGAGGACTTTAAGAAGGACATAAATGACACTCTCAAAGAATTTGAGGAGAACACAGGTAGACAGGTAGAAGCCCTTAAAGTGGAAACACAAAAATCCCTTAAAGAATTACAAGAGAACACAACCAAACAGGTGAAGGAATTGAACAAAACCATCCAGGACATAAAAATGGAAGTAGAAACAATCAAGAAATCACAAAGGGAGACTACCCTGGAGATAGAAAACCTAGGAAAGAAATCAGGAGTCATAGACACAAGCATCACCAACAGAATACAAGAGATAGAAGAGAGAATCTCTGGTGCAGAAGATACCATAGTAAATATTGACACAACTGTCAAAGAAAACGCAAAATGCAAAAAGTTCTTAACACAAAATATCCAGGAAATCCAGGACACAATGGGGAGACTAAACCTAAGGATAATAGGTATAGAAGAGAGTGAAGATTCTCAACTTAAAGGGCCAATAAATATCTCCAACAAAATTATAGAAGAAAACTTTCCTAATCTAAAGAACAAGATGCCCATAAACATACAAGAAGCCTATAGAACGCCAAATAAACTAGACCAGAAAAGAAATACCTCCCGTCACATAATAATCAAAACACCAAGTGTACAAAACAAAGAAAGAATATTAAATGCAGTAAGAGAAAAAGGCTAAGTAACATACAAAGGCAGACCTATCAGAATTACACCAGACTTCTCACCAGATACTATAAAAGCTACAAGATGCTGGACAGATGTCATACAGACCCTAAGAGAACACAAATGCCAGCCCAGGCTACTATACCCAGCAAAACTCTCAATTACCATAGATGGAGAAACCAAGATATTCCACGACAAAACCAGATTTACACAATATCTTTCCATAAACCCAACATTACAAAGGATAAAGCAGGAAAGTGTCAATACAAGGAGGGAAATTATACCCTAGACAGAGCAAGAAAGTAATCCTCCTCCAACAAGTCCAAAAGAAGATAGCCACACAAAGATAATTTCACCTCTAGTAACAAAAATAACAGGAAGCAATAATCACTGTTCCCTAACATCTCTTAACATCAATGAACTCAATTCCCCAATTAAAAGACATAGGCTAATGAACTGGATACATAAACAGGGCCCAGCATTTTGCTGCATACAGGAAACCCGCCTCAGTGACAAAGACAGACTATACCTTAGAGTAAAAGGCTGGAAAACAATTTTTTAAGCAAATGGCCCTAAGAAACAAGCTGAAGTAGACATTCTAAAATCTCCAGCCAGAGAACACAAAGGGAGGGACTCATGGCTCCACGTGTATAGGTAGTTGAAGGTGGCCTTGCCAGGCATCAGTGGAAGTGGACAGCCTTGATACCTGAAAGTTTGGATTCCCTAGTGTTGGGGAATTTCAAGAGCAGGGAGAAGGGAATAAGAGGATGGTGAAAGCACACCCTCATAGTAATTGGAGGAGGGGGGATGGGGTAAGAAGTTAGGCATCAGTGGAAGTAGAGGGCCTTAGTGCCTGAAAGTTTGGATTCCCTAGTGTTGGGGAATTTGAGAGCAGGGAGGTGAAAATGGGAGGATTGTGGGAGTACACCCTCATAGAAACTTCCAGAATTATATGGATTAGACATGACAGAGGCAGGCTGCCAGAAGACTAGATTTCAGAATTCAAACAAAAAATTGTCTTGATACTAAAATTTGTTTTGAGAATTGTATATTGCAGAATACACAGCCTCAGTGTATATACTCATCAAGTGAGCTGAGCAGACCTGCTCAAACCTCTGATGTCCTGGAAGCGCAGCTGGATGCAGTGAAGACACAGAAGTCAGAGGCTTATCAATTTACTCTTCCCCCTGCCCTTCTTCTGATATCTCAACACCCATAATCAGCTTGAAAAAGTTAATGAAGAGTCGGCACCCCTATTCCCTGAACTTGGGGACTGAGGTGGTTAATATTGGGCTGTCTTTCTAGGGAAAAGTAGTGGTTTTGTTGGAACAGGGAGAATTAGCTAGGATTTATTGCATAGCCATAACCTATTTGTAGAAATATGTATAATTGCTATTAAGATGAAGTTATAATTTCTTAACTGGTACAAAATTTACTTTGACTTTTAATTTAAGGTTTTCATTGGTGTGAGCTTCTTATTGATGTAAAAATGAGATTAATATTGTTATTCTCATAGGCATTGTGCCTATATAACACATTTAGGAATACAAGGCTTAGACCCAGTCCTTCTTTAACTTTTTAAACTGATTTGAGACGGTTGGCCTGTGAGTTAAGGGCCTATAGCAAATTCATGGCTTTGAGTTTATTGTTAGGGTATTTTCTATATTTTATTTAGCTGAGAGGAGTTAACAAACAATAGTCCAGATTGCCTTACATGGATAGTTGGTTTTCAAAATGTCAGAAGTCCACAGAATTGACGTTATAAACATTTCTGTATTAATGTCCATTTTGATTAGAGACCTGTCTGCTCCTGACAGCTTCCTGTCTTGGATTCTTAGAAGAAATTGAGCATCCTTGGAGTTACTCCAGTTGTGCGGAGACAGCCACTAGGCAAGAATTATCTCTTTTTATCTACAAACAAATCACTGTCCAGAAAAGGACACACTTGTGGAATAGTCAACTGATTATATCTGCCAAGACAGAGTAATCAGCCCTTAATAATTCTGCATGACTTGGTCTGTCAGATGATCCTGGGCCGGAAGGCTGAAGATCAGATGCTCCAATGTTTTGTAGTATAGGGACTGTCCAGGTGCTCAGTGGTCTCTATAATTTGGCTAAGTTTTAGAAGCTATGCTTGGTGCTTCCCATAATTTCAGTTAACTCAGTCATTCCAGATTTCTGACAGGGTTGAAGACTTATAGTCTCATAACCAATCCTGGCTATTTACTTTGAGAGAAAAGGTTTGAGAGGATGGTTTTCAGCTGACATTCATGCTTAAGCCAAGAAAAAAATGCCAGGTTCAGAATTAAGTCTTTTAGTTAGGAGGGACAACAGAGGTTCTGTTTAGTCAACAAAATGATGGACTAGGTATTAGGTCTATCTTGTACCTTACTGTTACAAATTGGTATAGTTATGCTCTAATTGTATTTTGAGAGAAAAGTTTTATTTTAACAGAAACGGTGATATATAAGGAGCTAAGGTGGGAAGAGTAAGGAGAGGAAGATAAAGAGGAAGGAGAGGAGAAGGAGAGGAGGAGCTAGGTGACAAGGAGGGGGGACACGGAGGTGGATGTTTGAGTGTCCCTGTCAGTCAAAAATAGTTGATATATCTAAGTTGGGTATTGGGTTACACTTCTGATTGATATTGAGCATTACCAAACTTATAAAGCCTTTAACATAAAAAAAATAGTATAAAAGCAAAAAGGAGAAATGGGGGTGGGATAGAGGTTTTCTAGGGAGGGAAAATGGGGAAAGGGGATGGCATCTGAAATGTAGATAAATTATCCAATAAAGATTTTCATAAATAAATAAATAAATAAATAAATAAGGGAAAAAAAGGAGAGATAGTGAGGACCAGGTGCTAGCAAGATGGAAGGTGCTTTTCTTTCTTTTTCTTTCTTTTTTCCTTCCTCCTTTTCTTTCTTACTTTCCTTCCTTTTTTCTTCTTCCTTCTTCCTCCTCTTCCTCATCTTTCTCCTCCTCTTTTGTAATGACATCTGCTACAAAAGTAATATTTCTAAGTGGTTCTACTACCTTATCACAAATAAGTCCCTTAACTAAACCCACACAGTGGGAGAATGTTACACCAGGTGTACAAACCCAGTAGCAGGGATTGTTAAATCCACCCTAAAAGTCTGTTTGTCATCCCCCAAGCCCTCTGCAAATTCCTTGGACTCCTGCTCCCTCTCACTTGTTAGTGAAGGTATTTGTCCATCTTTTTTCTGTTACTTTTTCTTCTGTTTCCCTGGGAATTCAACAGACACATTTCCTCAGATTATTCACACCCTATCCTCAATCTTGACAACAAACAATCATTTTCTCTCAGTGTCTGGGGGCAAAGGTTAAGCTGTCTTTACTAACTTAATGGTACCATTTCTCTGCCCTCTCACTCTCTTTGAGATCACACACCCTGGCATTTAAATTTTGGTTCCACTTGCTAGCTTGTATTGCTTAGAACAAGTTGCTTAACCTCTGAGAGTCTCATTTTTTTCCACTTTTTATGACATGGATCAAAGTTTCATAATTAACATTTATATAATGGTTAAATGGGAATTAAATGCCTCAGTTAGGACTTAAAACAGATAAAGCATTAAAAAATATTCTTTCCTTCACCTCCCCACTGTCGTAGCCTTTCTGTGATAGGCTGCACATCTCCAAGCCCACCGCTATCCCCATCAAACAACAAGCAAGTTTTTTCAACCCTGACAGTCATTGTAGTGTGAGTTTTATGTCAAGTTGACATACGTTGTAGTCATTTGAGAAGGGAGCTTCATTTGAGAAAATGCTCCACCGGACTGGCTTGTGGGCAAGTTTGTGTTACATTTTCATGACTGATCATTGCTTGCTCTGAGTGGTGCCACCCCTGGGCTGGTGGTCCTGAGTGTATAAGAAAGCAGGCAGAGCAAGCCATGATGAGAAAGCCAGTAAGCAACACCCTTCCATGGCTTACTTCTGTTTCCATTTCTGCCTCCAGGTTCCTGCCTTGAGTTTCTGTCTCACTTCATTCAATGATGAACTGTGGTGTGGTGTGGAAGTGAAAGTAAAATAAACCCTTTTCTCCCACCATTCTTTTGACTATGGTGTTTTTATCACAGCAATAGGAAGGTAACGAAGTCAACCACACTATCCCAGGCCCTGCCATACTCCTTCCAAACTTTTCTTTCTGCCCCGTTTGCTTCTTGGTTTTAGATTTTTGTTTGTTTTTACATTTGTTTCAAATTTATTTTTATTATGTTTAATTATGTGTAGGCGGCTGTGTTTGCATGTGGGTATGAATACCTGTGCCCAAGGAAGCCAGATATGTCAGAGCCTCAGGAGCTAGAGCCACAGGCCCTTGTCAGCCACCTAATATGGATGCTTGAACCAAACTCTAGTTCTCAGGAAAAGTAACAAGTGCTCTTAACTGCTAAGCCATCTCTCTAGCCCCTTCATTTTTATCTTTGTTCAGTGATGATCCCAAACAGGGATGGAGCTATAACTCAGGACATGTGACATTTCAGAGGCCCAAGGTTCCATGCCCTACAGTAGAGGATAAAGAGGAAGAAGAAAACGGTGGAGAAGGAAAGGGAGGGAGACATTTATGTGTGTGTCATCTACAGAGTTCCTGACTGTCGGCCAGTCTCTATTGTATTCTACCTGCAAAGAAATTATTGCAACACGATGCTGTTCAATCCCAGTTGTGGCTAAAGTTTCACCCATTGTCTCAGTAAGTGTCCTTTACAGAAAAAGATATAATCCAGACCACATTTATACTTAGTTATTATGCCTCATTTGCCTCCTTCAATCTGACGTGATTCTCTGGCTTTCCATGACTTCTGCAGCCCTGACATCTGTGAATGTGACAGTTGTTCCTTTTGGCGTCCCTCAGTGTGGATGTGGCTGTGAGATACAGATTGCTGTCTTTGGCAATCGTACGTCAGTGTGGACTTACGATTCTCCAACTGCTCCCTACAGATGATCACTTTGAATACTGAATTATAGCAAGGTTGATGAGGGTTTCCTACTGAAAAACATTCTTTTCTGTCCTTTATAATTAATGGGAATTGTGTTGTGATGAGGATCTGAATATGCAAAGATAGCCTGGATGGATTCCTTTAAAACACACACTTATATTCATATCTATCACCCACCTATAGAGACAGTATGGACATCTTGTGTTCTGACATCTTTCCCAGTGCTGAAATCCTTCAGATGATTTCCTACAAGCACACAAAAGATTATCTGGAGCTGTAAGGATGGGGAGTAGGTTCCTGAGTCCTTCTTAATTAGTGCAGTTTGAGGGGCTGGTCGGGGGGCCTGTGCTAGCTTAAACAATAGAGTGTTCCTTTCCAGGGCTGAGTTTTTCACGTAGCCACACTGATAGGGCTGAGGTCATTCTAAGGACATAGCCTTGAGCTTCTAGAAGCTAGGTTGGTGTTTGTTAACATCTACGCTGCCAAGACAGTGATTTAGAGGCTGAGGCCAAAACCAAGTTGAGAAGAGGGTGCAGGGAACCCAGTTAGAGTCTGGCCACAAAAAGGCTCTTAGTTATTGCTCACCAACATCGAGCTCTGAGTGTCTTTTAATCTTGATCATCTGGTAGAGAAAAATATTTTTCTTTCTATTTGTATTTCTCAAAAACCAAGCACCTTATACATTTCTTCTCTTGTGGACTTAGCTATGATGTTTTATTCATTTTTCTGATGAGCTAGCCATTACTTTTATTTACTGGCTTGTAAGTTTTCAGCTTGACATTTGAAAATTTTCAAGTACTTGCCATGTAGTGATCCCAGGCCACAAGTCCCTATGGAGTTCCACATTACCTTCCCTGTGCCAGTGAATACCAAGCCAAGCCAGGTTCTCAGCAGGAAACACACTGGAGGACGCCTGGTTCTTGGATGCACAGCTCTACGTTCGCTGAGCTCAGCCAGGTATATTTCTTTGAGCCATGGCCAACCACAACAGTTTTGACTAAAACCTTCTTGTCCTTGGCTCAATCATTCCGCCAAGGCTGGAGAGGGTAAGCAGGAATTGGTCATGCTGTAATAGAAAGCACTTCTACCTCAAAAAGCTATCCACCCCACTTTTTCTTTCTTTTTTTTTTTTCATTTTTTATTCTTTTCTCATATATTACATCCAGGTTGAAGCTTTCCCTTCCTCCCTGCTCCCCCTCCTAGTCTTTCCCCATCACCTTCCCCTTTTCTCCAGGTCCATCTCTGCTGTGCCTCCCCTCAGAAAAAGAGTAGGCTTCTCAGAAACATTGACCTACAAACTACAGTAAGACCAGGTACATAGCATCACATCAAGGTTGGACAAGGCAACTCAGTAAGGGGAAAAGGGCCCCACAGGTTTGCAAGGGAGTCAGGGACAGCCCCTGCTTCCACTGTTAAGATTCCCACAAGAACATCAAGCTACTCAGTCATAACATATATGCAGAGAACTAGGTCAGACTCCTACTGACTCCCTAATCTCTGTAAGTCCCCATGAATCCTGGTCAGTTGACTTCTTTCTCCTGGTGTGTTTCTGAGCCCTATAGTTCCTTAGATCCTTCCTCCCACTCTCTGCAGGACTCCCTGAGGTCCACCTAATGTTTGACTCTGCATCTGCTCCCATCAGTTGTGGTCTCTTTGATGACAATACTGCTAGACTCCTGTCTCAGCACATTCTGCAGGCGGGACAACGTGTAGGTGGAAGGTTTTTATGGCTGGATTAGTGTCCCAATCTCTTCTCCACTTAAGGCCTTGCCTGGTTACAGAAGATGGCCAGGTGCCCAGTTCAGGCTCCATGTTCCCCAGTACTAGCAGTCTTTGCTAAGGTTATTCTAGTAGGTTCCGTGGAGTTTCCACTGCACTCACTAGGTTTCCATCTCGCCCCAATAAGTTCCCCAATTTCAGTGCTTTCTCCCAGTGTTTTCTACTTCTCCCCCCCATCCACATCTCCTGTTCCTATCCCCACCTGTCCCTAGTCCATCCACAAAATCTATTCTATTTCCCCTTCTCAGAGAGATCTTTGCACACCCTCCCCTTTAAGCTCTCCTTGTTACTAAGCCTCTCTAGATCCATGGACTGTAGTATGATGTCAGCTAATATTCACTTATAAGTGACTACATACTATGTGTATTTTTCTCAGTCTGTGTTACCTTACTCAAGATGATTTTTTTTCTAGTTCCATCGATTTGTCTGAAAATTTCATGGTGTCATTGTTTTAACAGCTGAGTAATACTCCATTATGTAAATTACCACATTTTCCTTATCCATTCTTTGGTTAAGGGACATCTAGGTTATTTCTGGCTATTGTGAAGAAAGCTGCTATGAACATAGTTGAGCAAGCATCCTTGTGACTGGATGGAGCATCCTTTGGGTATATACTCAGGAGTGGTATAGCTGGGTCTTGAGGTAGCTTGATTTCCAGTTTTTTGAGAATCTGCCATATTGATTTCCAAAATAGCTGTACAAATTTGCACTCGCACCAGCAATAGAGGAGTATTCCCCTTGCTCTACATCCTAGCCAGCATGAGCAGTCACTTGTGTTTGTTTATCTTAGCCATGGCATCAGTATAAGATAGAATCTCAAAGTCGTTTTTGATTCGCATTTCCCCGATGCCTAAGGATGTTGAACATTTCTTGTTCAATGTTTCTTGGCCATTTGAGATTCCTCTGTTGAAAGTTCTCAGTTTAGATCTAGACCCCATTTTCGAATTGGATTATTTAGTTTGCTGATGTCTAGATTCTTGAGTTATTTATGTATTTTGCAGATTAGCCCTCAGTCAGCTGTGGAGTTTGAAAACCTTTTCACATTCTTGGGCCTCTGTTTTGTCCTATTGATGGTGTCCTTTGCCTTACAGAAGCTTTTCAGTTTCCTGGGATCCGATTTCTTGATTGTTGTTCTTAATGCCCGTGCTATTGTGTTCTGTTCACTTTTCCTCTAGTTGTCATTGTTATCCACTTCTGCCTTGGATCAAGGCACAGGAGGGGCCTGCAGAGAGGGCCAACTCTTGTGAGCAAGCACTTGCTTCTCTAGCAGAAGACCTGCCTGAGTTCAGTTCCCAGACCTCATATGAGGCAGCTCACAGTGCCTGGAAATCCAGCTTTGAGAGACCCAATCGAGTTTTCTGGCCTCATTAGGAACCTTTAAAATAAATCTTAAAAAACCAGAATAAGATAACAGGAAGTTTATTTGAGTTCATTAGGGAGCATGGTAGTCACTGAAGACTAGCCCTCCAAAAGAACAGCTCTCCCTAACTACACAGGGTGTGCTGAGCTTCCCAAGTCCTTCCTGGGAGTATAGAAAAGGCCGAAGAGCTCTCAAGAGAAAACAGTATCATCCCTAAACCCACCTTCAGTATGTGAAGGTAAATCCTACAAAAAGACTTAATTCAGGAAGAGATTTTCTTCAAACTGAGTGCGTTCAGGGTCAGGCTGTTGCCCTAATTGCTGAAGAGAGCTACATCAGTAAAGATTTACTGACCTGGCAAGAAAGAAATACCAGTAAACCAAATACTTGCTAATACTGACTGCCTTTATAATCCAGGCCTGGCTTCCACGTTCCCTCTGGCTCCTGTTCTCTCCGTGTACTCTGATCTGAGAGACCTGAGCTGCTGTTGTAATCGTCAGGAAGAAGATGTCTGGGACCACTAGAAGACTCAGAAACTTAGGAATTAAATGATGGAAATCTAAGTAGAAATTCTTACTATGTTTAATTTTTTAATTTTCCTTTCAAATTAGGCACAGAATTTTAATTTTTAAACTGTATTTATTATTTAAAAATTTAAAATCCCCTGTGTGATGGTTAGTCATGGTTGTCAATTTGATTGAATCTGGAATCAACTGAGAGAAATGCTTCTGGATGGATCTTTGAGGGAATTTTCAGGGAGGATTAGATGAGGTGAGGAAGCCTTTCCCCTTCTGGTGGTCTGATGGGAAAGAAGGGGTGCTTTTCCTGTCTGTCTTCACTTCCTGGTGGTAAATGAATCTAACCTGCAGTTGCTTCTTCTGTGGCCATTTTTCACTCCCATTGGAACATAGAGTCTTTGACTCTCCAATGTAGACTAAAGACCAGAAGCTTTCTAGCAACCCTTTAGGCCTTTGGTGCCACGTTGGGATGGCTAAGTCATCCAGAGTCACAGTCTGAGCAGCCTTCTGAGTCCTTGGCTTTGTCAGCCTGCAGACAGCCACTGTTGTACCACCCAGCTTCATTCTGTAAGCTACTCTTGTCATTCCTGATGTACTATGTGTTCACTCTATCAGTTCTGCTCCTCTGCAGAATGCTGACTCATACCCCTTGGGCCATTCATTCATCATGGCCCTAAATCTAAGTGGCTTGGGACAACCCCTCTCATTCACTGTGACTACTAGGCTGAAGTTTAGGCAAGACTTGGGAGAAATGGCTCATCTCTGTCCCACATAACATCTGCCAGGGCAGCTGGCCAGTGACTGGAGAAGCCTTTTGCAAAAGCCCTACTAACCTAGAAGGCAAGTTGTTTAAAATGTTCATCACATTTAAAACCTTGAGATTTTGGAAGATAGATATTGTGTATCTGTTTTTATTTCTTTTAGTAGGAATCAGTTGGGTCCATAATGAGCTTTACTCATTTCTAGGGAAACTACCACTGTGAAGAGTAGAGTTGGTATTCCAGAATGAAGGTAGGTAGTACAACACTTTTATGGTTCAAATGAAAATCTGTCTTAGACCTGGCCAAACATGCCATTCCATTCACTGATGATAGGTTCTGAGATGATTGGCACATACCTTTAATCCCAGAACTAAAGAAGCAGAGGAAAGCAGATTGTTGTGAATTTGAGGCCAGCCTGCTATACATAGTAAGTTTCAGACCAGCCAGGGCTACATAGTGAAATCCTATCTCAAAATTAATTGATTGGATAGTCATTCAACTGGAACCTGTCAAGGGGAGTATTCAGGAGACTTCTCTCTGGAAGGTTATAGGTCTGAACTTGCTTAAAGATATCCTACCACCCCAAGAAGCTTGAACACAAAGAAGCATAGACATAGAAGAACAGAAGCAAACAACTGGATCCCGAATTGCCCATGCAGCCTGACTGCAATCTACATCTTGACTTCTCCATCGCATTCCATGTGTTCTTGTTTTGTATTTAAGCCAATCAAACAGAGTCCACAGGGTCCTCGCAGCATGAGGCGATACTCCTGCTTCTGTTTCTTTTTGACACTAGTCCAACAAGCATGTTTCATTTCTCTTGGCTACAGATTCTCCTGCAGAAAGCATGAGCAATCCCTATTTATAAAGAGTTATAGAGGTCGAAGGGATAGCTCAGCAGACAGAGGTTCTTGCTGCTAAACTTGACTACCTGAATTTGATCCCCTGAAACTCACGTGATAAAGAGAACCAGTTCCTGCAACTTGTTCTCCAACCTCCTTACACATGAGCTTGCCCCTACACATACATAATACACATAAATATATCTGATAAAAGTTTAACTTATAAACATTACATATATGCCGTTGTTACTGGGATATTCCTCAATAAGATAACAATGTCCATGGGTCAATAAAGGGCACTGAGATAAACCACTCCAGAGAATGTTTCAGGGAACAGTGTCTGCTTTGTTGCATGTGATCATCCATTTATTTATACAGTAAAAGCCTATCAACTTTGATTGGTTGGCACATTACCTCGGGTTGGACAGTGAGTGCTCATGCTACCAGGGTCTCTATGTGGAAGAAGCACAAGAAAAGAGACGTGGGGTGTGCTCTGATTTCAGGGGCATGGTGCTCCGCTCTTCTTATTTAGAAGTTCAATATGCCAGGCAGGCTTGCCACAGTCATGCGTGCGTTTTCTCCTACACGTAAATAATAAATATTAACAATGCCAAGACAGAAATACATATTTTTTTTCTGAATTCAATATATCTGGTATAATTCAAGACCTCACAAAGTAGAAGAAGAGAAGTGGATCCGGAAGTTTAAGGTCATTTCTGGCTACATAGCAAGTTCAATATCAGCCTAAGATACATAAGAGCCAAGCTCAGAAACAAGATGAAACAAAAATTGCTTTTGGTTCTAACCTTCTGCTGTGGTTTAGAGGTATATGCTCTTCCAACCCTCAGTTCACATTCTAGAACCTAAGAATCACTGTGCTAATTTTAGGAGATAGGCCTCCCATGCTCTAGTGGATAGCCCTACACCCATATCTGCAGCACTAATTGGACTCCTTAAATTGTGTTCATAAAAATGGGTTATATATAAAATAGAAAGCATGAAGTCGGTAGGTATTACTTTCTGTTGTCGTGATAACGAATTAACTAAAACCAACCTGGGGAAACAGGGGTTTAATTCATATTATGTTTCCAGGTCACACTCTATCACCAAGAGAAGTCAGGGCAGGAACCCAAGTCAGGAACCTGGAGGAGGAGCTGAAGCAGAAACTACAGAGGAACACTGTTTATGTGCTTGCTTCCAGGCTCATACTCAGTTACCTTTCTACCTCTCGTGACCATTACCTGCCCAGAGGGTAACACTGCTCACAGTGGGCTGGGCCCTCCCACATCAATCAACAATTGGTGGACTAAGTTGTACCCATCTGTAAGGATGGCAACACTCCTGAAACTAGCATCTATCAAGGCATCTTTTACCTGTCAATGACAAAATTTGCCAAAAATTGCTTAGGAGATTTGTGTGGTTCTTGGTAAAACACAATCACTACTGTAAAGCTCACTGTCCAAAACCATGCTCAACCAAAGGTAGGTGGTTCCAGAGGGGTTTTTTTGTTTGTTGGTTGGTTGGTTGGTTGGTTGGTTGGTTGGTCATTTAAGAGACCTTGAAGTTCTAGACATTTTCAGATGCTACATGTAACAGCCCCAAGCAAGTCTGCAAACTCATTTCATCAGAAATACTGTTGCCTGGAGGATGCTTCCACACAGGAAACCAGTGCTTGTAGGTTTCCTGGATTCCCTGGAGCCACTACTAACTCAGGGCATTACCTCTCTTAGCTCATTACCACTGTCTCCAGACTCTACCTTTCTTCCTCTTCAGGACTTCCAGCTAAATCTACCTCCCATACAAGAGCTTCGCTACAGTTTCATAACCGATACCTGGAACCTTTGTTTTGGGCTAAGCAGCCCTAATTACCAACCTATGATTGGCAACCTTAATGAGAATCTGAATGGTATCCACCTCTTGGCATTCATGTCCTTGTGCATTTCTTCCCTCAGTGTGGTGTGGGCTGGACTTAGTGATTCATTCTAGCAAACAGAACACAGCAAATGTGATAAAATGCCACCTCCAAAATTAGCTTACGAAGCAATGGTAGCAATGGTGACTTTTAATCTTTGTGTCCTCTCTCTCTCTCTCTCTCTCTCTCTCTCTCTCTCTCTCTCTCTCTCTCTC
>JANHMN010000003.1:144552449-144622203 GCA_030674055.1 Rhabdomys pumilio
GCCTGAGCCTGAGCCTGAGCCTGAGCCTGAGCCTGAGCCTGAGCCTGTCTCAGGGAAGGTGTTGCCATTCTCATGGGTCTGAGGTATTGGGGTCCTTGACAGGGCCATGCACACATCAACAATACACGTTCACTCAAGTTTTTATTTACTCTCCACACAGGGACCTCCTATCAGTCAGCCTGCATTCTGCCCCATTCAACAATCAACAGTGATTTCTATGCTGGTTGACAGTCATCCCTGTCATTGAACAGAGTCTGAGGCTCAGAAGAAAACATGAAGGCAGCTGGTGTGGTCCCTAACCAGGCCCTTGGTCTCTCTAACTCAAGCCTACCCCAGCCTCGTGGTACCCAGTTGTCCTCTACCACTCAGGAGGCCAATACAGGAGGATATGTGAGTGGCTATCTCTAAAATCCAACTTACGTAGGTCACATTAAAAGTATATGGGGAGGCTTCTCCTTTCTGGTAGAGTCTCATACTTTGGAATTTATCTCTTGTGCTCACCACCAAGAAGACTGCTTACAAAATAAAAACCAATCTTTCTATCTGCTTCTGACTTAAAGAGGCAGTGGATGACAAAGGGAGTTAGAAAGAACAAAGTAATATCTCAAAAGGAAAAATGTCCAAATAAACTGTCCTGTCCAGCGGGCAAAGTTATTACAGGGTCCCTGAGTAGCCACCACCTGAAAGAGACACGGGTGGGAGAGAGAAGGGAGACCAAGCGGCGAAGAACGGACAGAGTCAGTCTAGCTGTTGTCAAGGTCTCATTTACTAGAGGCAAGGCTTGCAGTATATAAACAAAATTAAAACAGGGAAGTAAAAACACCCATCCCCGTCCAGTGTCCTTAGTACGGTTATCTATGGCTCGAGGCTGTTGCTTATCTTCATCGTCGGAATGTTCATGTTCTGAGGAAGTTCTGAGGTCCAGCTGTGACATTGCTGGAACTGTGAAGGTTGCGCCTTTTCTGGAAAGCCTCTGTCCTTTGGCTGACCCCGGCAGCTTAGGGGTCTCTGGTCTCCAACAATAAACTAGTACCAGTTAGGAAAACGTGCACTGCTTCAGTCTGGCTGTCAGAGGCTCAGTATACCTCATTGAGTTATGACTTGGGGAAACAGATGAAGATGGACTTCAGGCTTTTCCAGCAGCAGAGAGAAGACTGAGAAGCCGCTACATGGGTGTCCAGAGCATCAGTTGTCTTAGATGATTCAAGTCCCCAGGAAGCATTTGCCAACTTCTGTCTTTGCTTTTGGGGGTCCAAATTTAAAATGCATCCCACAGCCTGTGCTCTGAGGAATGATGACCAAGGATGGAGTTAAGCCACCTGTCTGCATAGCACCAAGAGGTCTTTCCATAGGAAGAAGACATCACGGGACCAGGCAGAGGTGACAACAGGTGGCTGCTGCCTGGGGAACTTGATCTGCACCATGAGATACTCTTGGGCTGTTAACCAAAGCCCATTCTGTTTTCTCAGGCTGGACCACCTCTGCTTGCCCCAGGACCCCAAACTCTACATAGGGACCAAACAACTTCACTCTCTCTGAGCCTGATAACTTCATACGTGAGGCACATAATAAATTTTGTGTGTTCTTTCTCCTGTTAAAAAGTAAATTAATGGTTTCAGAGATGTAGTTCAGTAGAAGAAGCCCAAGTAGCATGCACAAGGCCCTAGGTTCATTCTCAGCACTGCGGAACTAACTCATGAATTTGGGTGACTGTAAAGATGTTCTTGAGTTTTATTTTCAGTGGCCCTACTATGTTCTCACAGTGAAGGCCAAAGGAAATGCATTCAGCAGGAAACAGAAACACTTTACTTAAATTCATTCATTCATTCATTCATTCATTCATTCATTCACAATTTCTTGTACAATCCAGGCTGACCATAAACTTTCCATTCTCCTGCTTCAGCCTCTGAGTGCTAGGACTATAGTCCATACCCAGCTACCATTTTGCAATATGTCTAGAATATTCTGTTCTTCAGTGAGGCCTGTCCTTAAGAGAACATAGTGGCTAACTGAGTGGAAGAAGGAAAGACAGCAACAGCCTTCCATGTGGTTTTGCCTTTTACTGTCTATTGTAATACTAAGTGTGTGCCCAAAGACCTAGAGTCTGTACTTAGCCTCTGTGACCCTGTCCCCAAGTTAATTCTGATTGGTGAATAAAGATGCCAACAGCCAATAGCTAGGCAGAAGATACATAGGTGGGGTTTAGGTTTTGAAGCTTGAGGTCACAAGGGACCACAAGGAGAAAAAGAAGGTGTAGGAGAAGAGAAAAAGAAGTGGTCATGGGTTAAGAATCAAGAGACTATGGCCCTAATGGCTGCCCAATTGGAGCTAAGAGCAGCACAGATGAAACATAATAAATAATAAGTAATAACTCAGGGTCATCAATAGGAATGTAGATTCTAACAGCATGGAGGGTATGCAGCTGCCCAGCTCTTGTGTTGTTTAAGGCTTATTGTAAATGTAATAGCTGTGTGTGTGTGTGTGTGTGTGTGTGTGTGTGTGTGTGTGTGTGTGTCTTTCATCTAATAACCAAAGGCAGGGTAGAAACCCTGGGATGGGAATTAAGTAATTTCTAGAACACTTCCAGTCTCACCTGAGGTGGACAAACAGAATGGAAAAAGAGTGAGGGGCACTGGAGAAGACCCAACCCAACTCCAGAGCGCAAGCTCATTTCCCAAGCACAGAAACCCCACAGGTCACCACAACATCTACAGGGCAGCTGAGTAATGACTGGGTAATGAACCCTAGAGAACTCCTTAATAAGTCCTTGGAGACCATTTAAGCAGTCTCTAGGGAGGCTCAGAGGCAACAGAGAGGCCACAGCAAGAATGTCACATGAAACCTCGGTTTCTAATACCATGACAGCAAACAGTACACCGAGAGCCTGAAGTCCAGCCAGACAAATCTTCACACAAAAGGCCTATTTAGAAGTTTCTTTTAGTGAAGTTGTCGTGTCTAGATTTCAGCAAGAAACTGCAAGCCTCGCTAAAAAGCAAGTGATGGGTGTGTAGCATAGGAAATCAATTATTAAAAGCAGAAATGGATCTTTCCAAACTCCATTCTTTCTAAAATTATAAAAGTGACAGGGTGTTTATCTAGAAGTAAAATCAGTGCTAAGGTGGGACCCAGAGCCTTGAACCTCCCTTTCGAGCAGTCCACTACCCACAGCCCTACATGGTATGTAATCAAAGTTATTGTTATTGGTTGAAGACATCCTAACACACAGAAGTCTGAGATTTGGGGGTTATATTAGTGTATCAGTTTTATTTAAAGGAAAACTTTGGTCACATCACAACAAATGCATCTAGGGCTGGTGAGATGGCTCGGTGGATAAATGTGCTTACCTCTAAAGCCTGGCAACATGAGTTCAGTCCTCAGAACCCACAAAAAGTGTGTCCACCTGCACACCTGCACACACACACACACACACACACACACACACACACATACACACACAGAGCAATCTAAAGATCTAAAGTAACTGTCTCTCTTAGTGTGTGAGTTTTGCTTTGCACTTTGGTAATTGTTTTTTTTTTTTTTTAATGTATTTCACTGTAAATGCAAAGTGAAACACATATGCTTATATATTTATAAGCATACATATGAGTATGGCTAATATACTTATAGTCCTTAGCTAGGTTTTTTTTTTTTTTTTTTTATTGTTTCATTGAAGTTACAGCAGTATTGTCTGAATTGTTAGGGTCAGAGCCTGAACTGTTGAATCCCTGACAAGATTAGTCACTGTCTTACTTTTCTATTGCTGTGATAAGACACTATGATGAAAGCAATTCATAGAAGAAAAAAATTATTGGAGCCTGACAGTTACAGAGGGTCAGAGTACATGAGCATCATTGGGGGTGAGGGTAGCACAGCCACAGGCAAGCATAGCACTGGGGCAGAAGCTGAGAGCTCACATCTTGATCCATGAGCATGAGGCAGGGAGAATTAACTGGGAATGGTATAGGCTTTTGAAACCTCAAAGACCACCTGCTCCCAGTCCTAATTCATACTGAGTAAAGGAACAAAGAAGTCTAATGACTCTCTCCCTCCCCACATATTCCCCAGGTCCTGAAGTGAGCGGTAGATTTAAATAGAAGGCAAGAAGTGTGCATATATAAACAGTCCTGGCCAAGGTGTGGACAAGCTCATCATTGTTGCCTCAGCTCTAATCTTTCCTTCCTGGAGAGCTGTGAAATCCCTCCCTGGAAGACAAGCTCCTCTTCTGGCTTCAGCCTTTTCCCTCCCCAAGCACTAAATTTCTGCAGACTTTCCAATTTCTTGGGATCCATTGTTTCAGCAATCGATAGACAAAGGGAGTAGACCAAGTGTCTCTAGAATATCTTCATTGTTGCCAGCACAGTTATGGAGCACTGTTCAGGATTCCTACACCAGACTCAGTAAGACCAGACTGAAAATCAAACTGGAGTCACTCATGTCAAGTTCCTTCACCAAACTGAAATTAAGCACAGGCAAATATCCTAAACAGGCCATATTCAATTAACATGATAATGGAATTCCCTCTATTGTATCCTCTCATATGGAAAAGGCATAGTCTAAAGTACTGTGGTGGCTAGGGTTTTTTTTTTTTGGGGGGGGGGGGCAATTTTGTTCTGTTTTGGGTTTGGGGTTCTAGTCTGTTTATTTTGTTTACTTTGTTTTGTTTTTGTCAACTTGACAAAAACTAGAGTCATCTGAGAGCAAGAAACATCAATTGGGAAAATGCCTCCTTAAGATTGGCCTGCAAACAGGCCTATGGGGCATTTTCTTGATTAACATTGTGGAAGGGCCCTGCCCATTGTGCTACTCCTGGGCAGGTTGGAAAGCTTTGGAAAGCAGGCTGAGCAAGCCTTGGGGAACAAGCCAGTAAGCAGCACTCCTCATGGCCTCTGCCTGACTTCTGCCCTGACTTCCTTCAGTGAGGTATTGTGATGCGGATGTGGAAGTGAAATAAACCCTTTCCTCCCACTGCTGCTTTTGGTCAAGGTATTTTATCGCAGCTATAGTAACTCTAACTAGGACAAGATTCCTGTGGCAACCAGCCAGTTACTTCTCTGTGTAGTTCTGTCTCTCATCCTTGTCTTACAAGAAAGTAACCTTGACACCAATAACCTATCTGTATTCCATTGTTTTTGCCTTTTCCAGCTCTTTATAATTATGCAAAAAAACAACTTCTGCCTGACTCATTGGTTCATCGCAGGAAGTGAAACAGCACCAGACAGTTCTATAATCAGAAACAAAACCAGAGTAGAGGAGAGAGCTGGGTGGGTAAAGTGCCTGGTTCACAACCATGAGGACCCAAGTTTAAGTTCCAGAACTCATGTAAAAAGCCAGTGTGGTGGTACATGCTTATAATTTCAGGGATGGCTAGCAGTCTGACCAAACTGGGGAACTCTGGGCCAGTGAGAGTCTCTGCCTTAAGGACAACAATCCAGAGGATGACTCTTGAGATTGTCCTCTGGCCTCTAAACATACAGACACACAGACACGTGCATACTTATCCATACTCCATAAATTCATACACAAACATGCACACATATACACGTGACAAAAGAGGAAAGTCAATTAAAATCTTTAAATTCAATTTTAAATTTTTGCCCTTTAACAGTACTAAGTTAGGTGTTATAGCACTGGCAGGACACTATTTTTTGGCCTTTGGAAACTTAGTGTCTAGAAGGAGATAAAGTATAGATGCACAAACTTCTTAAATAGTATCATAAGACACTTCTATACATGACCAAGGATCAGGCCCAACTCTGTCACTAGATAGGCATGTTGAAAAGACCCCTCTCGTATTTCCCAAAGGAATAAGAGAAAGAACTTCTTTCTTTATGTTTAAAATAAGAGGGAGTTGGGGGTTGTAGCTCAGTGGTATGTAGCCTAGCATAGTTAAGCCTATATGTTAAATTCCCATCATCAAAAAATAAAATACAAAATGAAATAGACTGACTTCCCCTTTGTTAAAGTGATCAGTTTAAATGACCTTTTAAGCTAATCAACCTTTAGCACAACTCAATTCAGACTGGTGAGAGATTAGCCAAGCAGAACCGCACATAGAGCTTTTCCTGGGAATTCTGACATGCATGTCTTTTCTCCTGGATCACGGAATGATGATGAAGGCTGTAACCATCACAAGAGAAGCAGAAGGGACACCGCAGGATCATCAAGACACTGGTAGGAGTACAGCCTGAACTAGCATCAACCACCCCAGTGGCTACTCCTTGAAGAACAGTAGCTCTGAAGGAAACACACAGTCTCTATACTGGCATTTCTTTTTAATTTTATTGGATATTTTATTTATTTACATTTCAGATGCCTCCCAAGTGCTGGGATTAAAGGTGTGCACCACCACTGCCGGGCTTCCATGTCAGATTCTTGCTAAGCAGCCCCAAAGGCCCTCTCCTCTCCTCCTTTTTTATTTCATAAACAAGACTGAGCCCGTCTCAGGTCGTTCTGACAAGAATGCCTTCAAAGTGGCTTTGATCTACTTTGCTTGGTGGAAGCAGGGAATTTGTTTCCGTTCAGAACTCAGCATCCACAATGCTAATGTTGGTTATTTGATAGAGGATGTCACTTATAGGCTCGTTGGAGGCGGGACACAGTCCAACTTGAGCAGAGGGGCTAGCTGGTAACCCTTAGTCTTTGGAAGCAAAGAGTCTAGGAAAGAGAGTTGTCTTCTGAAAGCCTGATTGGGAATATTATAATTCATATCATATAGGTAAGGAGATTAAAGTACAGGACCAAAGTATTCTGTAAAAGTTAGACAGATGTTGTCATTACTGAGAAGCCATAGAAATAATCCTCTGGTGTGTGTGTGTGTGTGTGTGTGTGTGTGTGTGTGTGTGCCTTTGAGGAAGGCCTGAGATGAGAAATAGAACCAGCAGACAGTACAATCTGCAACCACAAGCAGCCTTTGGCTTCAAAATGTGCTTATGACCTCTCACTTCTAAAAATGTGATCTCTAGCCCATCCAAGGATGGATGGGACAAGCTAAATAATTTGTGTAATGCAGTGCAAAATTAAAAAAACAAAAAAAAAAGGCCTTTGTTCAAAACACAGGAAAAGTGCCATTCAATATTATAAAATAACATGTTTCTCATAATTAATATTCAGTGTCATTCTAATTGGAAAACATCTAAATGACTCACATGAATTTATCATTCATTCTATTATCAAGCATCATTGCTGTTAAATATTTATTTACTGTGCCCTTCCCCCAGGCCTAAGCAGGCCTGCAAGTCATTGACCACAACAAGACCAAACAACAATAGGACCTAGAAGGAGGCATTGCCTTGCCAGTCTTGGCGCCCTGAGGTCTGCTACTGAGCTAAGAAGAATGGACTGCCTGCTGAGCTAGCCTTGACACCTTCTGGACTACTATCCCTCACCTAGCCCCTGGGCGGTACCGAGAAGAGACTCTGGGGGGTGGGGCTTCCCCTTTATATGTGAAAGCAAATTATTAAACTTCCGGGCCTTGATCAGAATGTTTGTCTTGGCCCCACGTTTCTCTCGCCCTCCTTCCCGTTTAATTCCTAGGCTTCGTCTCAGGAGAACCTGGTGATCGTGGCTGCAGGCAGCCACAGTTTACCTTTTCATTTGTTCAATTATTCATTTATCATAAGTCAGAAATCTTGCTATTTACCTGAGGTTGCTCTGCCTCAGTTTCCCAAGACATGAGATTATGGATGTTAATATATCACCACATTTGTTTAAATGTCATCTGTCTGTCTGTCTGTCTGTCTGTCTATCTATCTATCTATCTATCTATCTATCCACCTGTGTGTGCATGTTCACCCATGATCTTGAATGCCCGTACCACAATGTGCCTGTACCACAGTGTGCATGCACCACAGTGTGCCTGAGAAGGTCACAGGACAACCTGTATGAATAGGTTCTCTCCTTCTACCATATTATTCCCTGGGATTAAACTCAGATTATTGGGCTTGGCTGCAGATACTTTTATCCGCTAAGTCATTTCACCAATTGCACATCAATTTGAAATGCAAATGATATGAACAGTTAATTTGCAAGTGGAAGTATCATATTTCCACATCACTATGTGATCTCTTTGACTGTGTTGCTACATTCACACACGTGCATTGTGTTCCTACCAGAGCAACGGAAACACTGAACAAAACAACACACTGGCTTTTATTTCAGCCACAGCACGTTCACCAACCTGCAGCTTCCTAGTGAGAGAACCAGGAAGAAATGGTTATTTGAGCCATTCCGTGATTTTAAAAAGTTAGATGTTCTAGAAGTTTAGTGTCACTGTGAGTGCAACCTGTTGTCCTGTGACCTCTGCTGTGCACACCAACTAGTCTAGACAGTCCTCCTTCCAGGCATGTAGTCCATGCCTGGAAGGTATAGATAAAGCAACTTCAGCGGAGCCTAGGAAGACATCCAGCCCTTTGCTGCTCATAGCCCATGACTCTAAGCTGCAGGTGTTACTCTAGTAACTGCCCAGCCCATCTGCTTTCTTTCAGTGTGTTCAAAAATCCGTTCCTTTTGTTGTTGTTGTTGTTAGAAAAGGAGTAATAACATGCTCAGTTTTTAAATAAAAAATATAAAACAGAAATTTTACTTTTAAAAAATATATAAATAAATTTCTTAACTTCTTTCTCTCTTCCTTTCTTTCTCCCTTCCTTTCTTTCCCTGACTGCAGTTTTCCCTCCCTCCTCTGCCATTCCCTCCCCCATACCCTCTCTCTGCCCCCTCCCTTGCCCCCATCCACTCCTCTTCTGTTTCTCTTCAGAACCAGGGAGCCTGCATAGAACTAACCGAGGCCTTCTGCATGTATGTTACAGTTATGTAGCTTGGTCTTCCTCTGGGACTTTTTTTTTTTCCGAGACAGGATTTCTCTGTGTAGCTCTGCTGTCCTGGAACTCACTCTGTAGACCAGGCTGAACTCAAACTCAGAAATCCGCCTGCCTCTGCCTACCAAGTGTTGGGATTAAAGGTATGCGCCACCACTGCCCGGCTCCTCTGGACTCCAAACAGTGGGAGCAGGGACTGTCTCTGTCTCTTTTCCCTGCTTTAGAGGCCCTTTCCTCCTGTTGGGTTGCCTTGTCCAGCCTCAGCATGGGAGGAAGTACCTGGTCTCACTGCAGCTCAACATGCCATGGTTGACTGAAATTTTACTTTTTTTTATATTCAAGAAGTTTGCGAGACTAAAATGAAAAAAAGAAATTGAGAACTCTCACGTCTCGTTTCACTTTCAACCTCAGAAATGAAACAGAATCGCCCCTCGACTTAAGGCAAAGTTCATCCGAGGCTTGGAAGCAGGCTTTCAGTGCTCTTCTAGGTTACAAGCCAGGATGATTGGATGTTCTGAGAGAAAAGCTTGCAGATCCTAGGTTGATCTCAAACCTGCTCTGTAGTCCTGGATCACCTTGAGCTTCCGATTCTCCTGTCTCCACCTCTGGATGCTGGGATCACAGGCATGCAACACCACATCTGGTATATGCAGTATGGGGGCCAGGGCTTTGTTCATGCCTGGCAAGCGTACTGTTAACCAAGTTACAACCCCAGGCTTGAGAACGGTCAGTCTTTCTTTCACAGTAATGGGATAGGCAAGTGTAGGAAAAGCTTAGCAATTGGGGACCCCTCTTAACTTGAGGTACATACACACATCTTTACCAACAATGCACTTAGCAACTTAAGACTCCCCTGTGTATCAAGCTGCACACATACACACAGCCCAAACCAAAGCACTCAGGTCACTTTGGCCTATAGTGTTTACTGACACCTAAAAACTCCTTTTTCATAGCCAAATGCTTTCTGAAGCATCCTGGAATACAGTGAAGTAGTAGCCTCTTCTAGCCTGGGCTAGTTTTCAACACATGCACAGTAAAACAAATTACGTCCTGTAAATCAACTTTTAGGGAAAATTGAATCATCCTATGCTATTGTCAATGATTATCTCAAGAGTCAAGCAACTGTCACCCTTGGGAGTTTCCATAACTCAGGCTTGTCAATCAAAACAGAAGACCACTCAACACTCCATGCCTAGAGACCAAGTCCTGGATCCACAAAGAGGAAGCTCTTGCCAGTAGCCAGGAGCTCCTGAGGAAGTCTTGATGCTTTCATGTAGAAAATCTTGCCTAGGTTTTGTTTTGCTTTCAAATAAAAACCCTTGCTACTATGTACACACATTTGTGTGTGTGTGTGTTTCTTCGGTTCTTTGAATTGGATACCAAGAATCTAGAAATATCTGGTCCAAACAGAGACCACTGGTAAAATAGTAAAAGAGCTCCAAGTTCTGTGAGGCAGTAAATTATAAAAGGAAAAGAATAAGAGAAAAGAGAGAGAAAATGAAAAAAGGTTTAAAAGGACACCTGTTTTCTCTTTTAAGGAATAAGTTTCTTTTTAATTTATCAAAAGCCCCCCAGTAACCAAGCCTATGAGGAGCCAGTGCTCCCTCAATAGTTGTTTTTAATCTGCCTGTGCCTTTCTAACAGAAGGGCATCTCGATATTATTATTAATTATTATTATTATTATTATTATTATTATTATTATTATTTAATCTTTTTTACAGTCCTGTTGTTACCCCCTTCCTGTTAGTATTCTGTCTAAACTCCACCTCCACAATTACCTGGCAACAGCCAGATATGCTCCTCCCCACAGTTACCTAGCGACAGCCAGGTAGGCCTGGCCCACTATAAAAGGGGCTATTTGCCCCCTCCTCTCTCTCTTAATCTCTTACTCCCTTACTGTCTCTCTCTCTCTTACCCTCTTGCCTCTCTGTCTTCTCCCCCCCCCTTCCTCTTTCTCCACGTGGTCATGACCAGCCTCTACTTCTCTACTCCTCTGCTTCTCTCTCTCTCTCTCTCTCTCTCTCTCTCTCTCTCTCTCTCTCTCTGCCTCTCCTTCTGGCTCCCCTCCCCATGCCCTAATAAACTTTCTTCTATACAATACCGGTGTGTGACATCCCTCACGGGAAGAGATGCCTGTACATGGGCCCGCTGAGACATCCCCTTCCCCATACCTCTCCACACACCCACAGAACACACTCTCTTTATCTCTTTATCTTTTTATAAATACTTCATTTCCCAGTCCACCCTCTGACAGTTCCTCATCCCATACCTCCTCCCCCATCTCCAAGAGGACGTCCCCAAACCTTCCACCCCACCAGACCTCCCCACTCCCTGAGGCCTCGTCTCTCCAGGATTAGGTGCTTCTTCTCCCACTGAGTCCAGACACGGCAGTCCTCTGCTGTATATGTGTCAGGGGCCTCTTATCAGCTGGTGTATGCTGCCGGGTTGGTGTCTCAGTGTCTGAAAGATCTCAGGGGTGGGGGGAGGTCCAAGTTTGTTAAGATTTCTGGTCTTCTTATGGGGTCACCCTCAGCATCTCGATTTTAAGAACACTTGTTTTGTTTTGTTTTGTTTTGTTTTGTTTTGTTTTGTTTTGTTTTGTTTTGTTTTAATGCACCTGAGTCAAACTAAAAAGAGCAAAATAAAGACAATGTAAGCTTCTGGGGAGAAGAAACTACACAGAGTCTGTGAAGTTGTGACTCAGACCCCTGAAGATCTGCAGCCTTCCATGGCTCTCTTTTTCCCATACATCTTCTTTACCTGCCAATCAAGGCAGGAGCAGGGATGAAGAGTGCTCTCTCCTTGCAAGCCTCCATGTTAAGGTTTTAATGTACTAAGTGTGGTCTATGATCTTTTCCTCATAAACTCCTCTGCTTGTGCAATAATGACATTCTTTTCCTTAATCACCAGCTTAGGACATTTGGTAGCATGAGTGACAGGAACATTTTAAATTCATGGGAAACACAAAACTCCCTTTGTGGGCATTGGTTTCAGCTGCCGCCTCGGGTAACAAAAGTTGAGCTAAGTTTTCCTTCTTCTCCTTTCCTTCGCCATTGAGTCTCTGGCCAAGATGCTATCGAGTAGCCTGATGACCCGCAGGCCAAGGGAGAGAGGAGATGAATAGACAAGGTAATGCACCAGCTGGAGAGTGGGATGACAGCACCGGAGTCAGCTGCCTTTCCAAAACAGCTCAGCATTGGGTTCAAGGTCAGTCCTGCTTCCAAAAGCTAAAGGCACAGAGATCCACCTGTGCCTGGGTTGCAACAGGAGATGGAACCCCTCACCTCACCCACTCTAATGTAAATGGAGCACAGGAAGAATTCTGTGCTCCCTGTCTATAGGACCATCTAGGCTGGAGCATTCCTCCCTCTTGCTCAGAGGTCGGCCAGTCAGTCTCACTCAAATCCTTCTGGGGTGAGAGGTATAGTTCCACAGAGCACATGTTAGCCTATGTCAGACTCTGGGTTGCATCCCCAGTCCCTCAATTAAAACTACAACAAACAAACAAACAAACAGATGCCGCAACCAAATCTTGTGTGTGCACCTGAAAGAGTTCAACTTCTCCTTGACCCTCAATATCTTAATCTACAAAATAGGACTGATAGTATCACCTTCCTTATTGGCTTTCAGAGAGGGGGGCATTGAGAACATACGTGGGGTTCTCTGACAGTTCGAGGCACATACAACCTGGGAAGAAGGATGAGGATAGATGCTGTTTTAAAGGGCAAGTTTGGCCTCTGCTATTGGCACAGAAGAGTGGCTCATTTTCTACGTAGTCCTCAGGTCTGTGTGGGAGCTATAGCCTGAAGTCATGAGCACATAGAGCCACATGTCACCCTTTCATCGGTGACACTTTCTCTTCCTTTGCCTGTTTCCCTCTCTAGACCCCCATCTCTTTTTCCATCAACTCCACCCCATTAACTCCACTCTTTTCTTACCAAATGACTTTGAAAAGTCTTCCTGGGATTCTGAGAGAAATTGCTTTTCCAAGGCAAGGAGACCAGTTGCTAATGGATCAGTTGCTCTCTGAGCTGCCTTGGAAACCAAGGTACAATTATCTTCTTCTCAGTATGTGTTTGGTAGAAGCCAAGGTATTATTAAACATCTATGATACACAACGTAAGCCACAAAAGAGCCTTCCCAAAATATCAACTGTACCAAGGTTAAAAACCCCTTAGCAGATGAACAGTAGCCCTTTATCCCAATTGTCCTGAAGCCAGACATTTCTCTCTGTAAGAGCTGAGGCCCTGAGCACAGACAAAATCCAGCACATTCAGGGTGATATAGCCATAGACTGTCATGGCGACAGGGTAGCCTAATTCAGCCTACATAGCATGTGCCACCTCTCCCACTAAGGAAGTTCACTAATTCATGGAGAATCCTTACCCAAAGTACTTACTCTTTCTATTCTTACACAGTGAAGGGGCAGACTTGTAACTGAGTTCATCCAGTCTGAATGGTTCATAAACTTCAAAGACAGCGCTAAATGATTCAATACAGAAGAAAGAGCTTCCGGGGCGTAACCAAGTCAGGACTGATGTGAAATCCTTGCTTCAGGCTCTGCCTTCTGCCTCACCCATTCTAGTCTAAATCTTTGACTTCTCTGGAATCTTCTTAGCTAAGTTTTCCTTCTTCTCCTTTCCTTGGCCATCGAGTCTCTGGCCACACTCTTTCCCTATGTTTCTGGTTTTGTTTCTTTTAGTCAATCATGTTATTTTGAAACCACAATGCCATGATACAGAGAGTTTCAGCTCCATTTAGTAATTTCCAACCCCCACACAGCAGCTTCACTACCTCCCATCCCCCTCCCCTCCATGTAGGAACATTGGACCGCAGGAACATCCTGGTTGGTACTCTACTTCACTAAGATGTGCTATTGATCACTAAATGTAGTGATCAGCGAGAATGGATCAACACCCACTTAGTTAAATGTGATCCCAAAGAAATGTCAAATTAGAAAAGAGACTAGTATTTGTTGTGTGCATATTAGGTTCCATTCTGCAACACCTAGTTGCATTTCAAGAGCCGATTTTTGTAACCTGCACAGCTTTGGACTTATCCTGTCCGGGGCAAGGAGATAATGAAGAAAGGGCAGACATACAGACACTCATACAGAGAGCTGGCCTGTGATGGGCTGTGTGTTCTGGTGAGACCAACCAGCAGCCTAGAAACTCGGCATGTCTATTTTATGGTCTGATTTCTGAGGAGGTGGTTTTACAGCACACAACTGAACAAGGAAGCAGGTTCAGCTACTCGCCATAGAAGGACTCTCTCTATAGGGGAGCAGTCTCGGGCAGCAGTCATAGTTGAGGCTGTGGTTAACACTTTCTGCACATTCTTGTCTAGTGAAACAGCACAGGCGCTTTTGCTAATATCTAAAGGCACATTTTCAATATGCAATACAAGGCTACTGTAGAATAAACACTTTACTCACCGCCTCTCTGATGAAGCTTTCTTGGGTCTTTCAAGGGATCTTCAACCCAAGAATGGATGGTACTCTTTCTGCATGAGCAGCCCAGAACCAGAAAAAACAGTAGGAAATGGGGAAAATGAGCAGATAGGGAATTTTCTCCCTTCTAGATTAACAAATGGCCCCTTCATTTCTCACTTGGTTCCTTAGTGTCCTCCAGTCTCTGTGTCTCAGACTGCAAACCAAACTCAGTGTGTCACTGAGTTAGAAGCAGCCGAGGAATTTCGTGTTAGCGTGCATGCATAGCTGTGATGGCTGAGAAGGCAAACCACATCTCACCTCTTGGCCTCCAGTGACTCACCAGCTGTTTGCTATTGTATCTTCTAACTTCTCAGGAATGACCTTTCCTCCCCTCCCACACCCTCCCACGCTACAACTTCTTCCAGGACATACTTTGCATTGGTTGAAAGTCTTAACTGATTGCCCTTCTCCAGATGTACGTGCTTAATCCCACCTCCCAAACCTCTCCTAGGTAAGGTCACTTCAAATGCAAGTCCATGAACTACTTTCCCTAAAACGCTGCAGCGACACCTCATCTCCTTCACGGATGTCATAAACTCAAGGGATATGCTAAAGCATCACTGATGGGTGTGAAAGCATAGGGGACACTGGAGTCTAAGGTGAGCTGGAGGGCTCATTCCCTGAAAATTAGCAGAGTATAGCATGGCATGGCCTAGGATAGCAAGGACATGCATAGTCTCAAAGAAGTCTGTGAGGAACAAGTGTGCCACCTCGGGAAAGCCACTGTCACTGTGGCATAGATTTCTTCACTGTCCTCAATCCTGCTTTTGATTCGGCTCCAACTACAACCTGAGTTGCTCTTCAGGCTCAGTGTTGTTACCTGCTTGACTTTCTCCCATGTTTCCTGACTCTTCTGCTCATCTTTTCTGTGCATCTCCTGTTCATTCTTTCCTTCAGTATCTGAATCCTCCCCCATTTGGAGTGACCTCACACTTACCTTCTTTGAGCACATTTCTTTAAAACTGTCTTTTTACTGAGGTTTCTCTAAGGATAATTAATTCATTCTTTTGAGAGCAGAGACAGTGTGCTAGTGTGGCCAAAATGGTCACACACCAAATATTTGCTGAACCAAACACTAGTCTGAGAATCCAAAGACCTTTGTCTGGATCCAGGATTCATTTGTTAGCTGGAGATTTAGCTATTTGTGAGGCAAACATGCTACTTCCTAGTTAATTGTTTTGGGATTAAAACGGCATAGTTTCCCCAAAGGTTTTTATGGTACAAAGTTAAATAAAATTTGGCTAAACCCACAAATGTATACTGTTTTAGCTCAAATGAGGTGGCTCACTCCTATAATTTCAGTACATGGAGGGTGAAAAAAGATAATGACCATGAATTCCAGATCAGCCAGGGGTACAGAGGAAGATCCTGCCTCCATAGATAGATGATAGATAGATAGATAGATACATACATACATACATACATACGTACGTACGTACAACATACATGAATACCATTTTGTTTTATTATGCTTTTTTTGTTTTTGTTTGTTTGTTTGTTTGTTTTTCGAGACAGGGTTTCTCTGTATAGCCCTGGCTGTCCTGGAACTCACTCTGTAGACCAGGCTGGCCTCGAACTCAGAAATCCGCCTGTCTCTGCCTTCCAAGTGCTGGGATTAAAGGAGTGTGCCACCACTGCCCGGCTTGGCTTTGTTTTTTCAAGATAGGGTTTCTCTACATAATCTTGAATATCCTGGAACTCACTCTGTAAACCAGGATAGCCTAGAACTCGGAAGTCAACCTGCCTCTGCCTCCGAAGTGCTGAGATTAAAGGTGTGCATTGCCCAGCTCAAATACATTGTTCTGAAGTATGAAGTCTTAGTAAAGTCCTGCCCTGAGTAGCCCAAAGTCCAGCCCTGGAAACACGGGGCTGCTCTAGTTGTTACTAGTCTTCTAGTGTTTTAGTATAAGCATGCTATCTAGATAGTGTCTCCCCAAATCCCTTTGTGGAGCTGAACAGATGGCTTAGTGGATAGTAGTGAATGCTGTTCTTCTAGAAGACACAAGTTCAGTCCCTAGCCTCAAATTGAATGTGGCCTCTGTGGACACTGCACTCACTTGCAAACACACACACACACACACACACACACACACACACACACACACACACCACATACATACAATTTAAAATAAAATATTTTAAAAATCCTTTAACCCTTCCCCGCTTCAGCCATGATAAAAGCATTTCTGGAATTGATGATGATTAAAAAGTAGTTTTTCTATTTTGGATCTTAATGGTAATAAATGAAATAAAAGCCATGCACACAAAGCAAGGCTGTTGTGTTCAGAACAAAAGCTGTACTGGAGGATTATGGGAAGATAGGAGATGAGAGAAACTTTTGGTGTTGGATATGCTTTCTGCCTTGATATGGCTAATGTCACACAGACATACATGCATCTGTTATGACCATCTACTGTCATATGTTGAACTGTGACAACTATGCACATCTAAAAAAGAAGTTGAAATTTTATCCTTCAGTACCCATGATGTAACTTCAGTGGGAAACTGACTTCCAAATGTGATCACTAGGGAGACCCTAATCCCATGTGATTGGCATCCTCATAAAAAGGGAACTTTGACCCAAACAGTCAGATAGGAGATCATCATATGAAATGGGGGCACTGGTTGAAGGAGTAAGTTATCAATTACCAGCTACAGTTAGGAAATGAAGTCACTGGAGAAGTAGGTTGTCAGTCACTAGCAGCAGTTAGGAAGAGAAGGATTTGATTTGGAACTCCAGATAGGTATGGCTCTGCCTACTCCTTGAATTTGCATTTCTAGCCTCTTTGATAAAATAGGTTTGCTTGTTTGTTTGTTTGAAGCCTTTCAATTTGCTGCTTTTTGTTACTGCAGCCCGAGCAAATGAATACAGATTTGGGTACAGGACATTAAGACATAACACATCTCTAAAATGTGGCCTCTGACCAAGACAGCATAGAGGTCAGCAGGTCATAAAATACATGTGACATCTTCCCTAAAGATGGGTTTATGAACTGGGAGATAAGGATAAAGGTCTAGGGAGATTCTGGAACAAACATTTTGAGTGGGAGGTGGGGAGTGGATGAAGTCTGCCTCTATGGGTACCAGAAGGTCACCAGACCATTAACACTCAGCTTTCTGGGTGGAACACAGGTATTTTATCTGCCCATTGAGGAGTCACTCCTGTTTAATATTCCTGGTTTCTCTAGTAATCAGTGGATGAACTTTTGTGCCCCCCAACATTCCCAATTCTGGTTCTATTCTATAACTTGGTTAGGAATAAAAATCTAGGCCATTCAGCTCAGAAACTCACACATCCTCCGTTTAGCTTATTGTGTAGTCAAAATGTTCTGGACACAAAGATTCCCGTATTTTGATGGCACAACCACTACCTGGTGGTTTTCTTAGCAAGAAAAAAAGCCAGGAGGCCCTAACAGGCTCCTGACATACTCCTGACCTCTCTGGTGTCTCAGATCCTCCACCCACCCTCACGTCAGTGGTTTATGAACATCATAAGGCCTTTGTCCAGCTCTTATACCTTCACAAAGAAGCAACATTCTCTTATTGATTCCTTCTTAGTGCTTTCTAGAAAAATCCCTCAAGTAACTGGTTTAAGACCATATACTAATTTGGAAAATAGCCACATTAGCCAGGATCAAATGAAACTATAGAAGTCAGTTCAGCTGTTCATCATTCTCTGGGCCACATGGAGATGCTGGAAGAGAGGCGTAAACAGTGGACTGTGTGTGCATGGCAAGGAGTGGCTACACACACACACACACACACACACACACACACACACCACACACACACACCACTTCAGAGCTTTGCCAACACCTGCTGCATCTGAGTTCACTGTCCCAGATACTTTCCTTTACAAAAGATCCAGAGGCGTAGTCATTCCATCTCTCTAGAGCAATGGTTCTCAAACTTCCTAATGCTGCAATCCTTTAATACAGTTCCTCATGATTCCTAACCATAACATTATTTTTGTTGTTACTTTATTTTTTATTTACTTTTTATTGGATATTTTATTTATAATACAGATGTCATCACCTTTCCCTATTTCCCCTCCCTAGAACCCCCTATCTCATCCCCTCTTTTCCTTTATGCTTTTATACCATTTTAATTACATACATGTATTAAGGTCAGTTCTAGGTTGAGGGTATAGCAATACAATAGATGCAAATAGTCAAGGAACAAGCAATACAATAAACACAAATAGCCAAAGAAAAAGCAAGGCATTAAACCCAATTATGTGAACAATCCCGGGATCACTGTTTCTAAGGGCTTATCAGGATGATCAAAGTATCTGAGCCTACTTCCCTGCCCTAGCCCAAGGTCATTTTCATGTCTGAAGTCTACTTCCTTGTTCTGGCCTAAAACTTAGATTTCTGTCTGAAAGTACATCTTTGTTCCAGCCTAATATTTAGGTTCCTGCCTGAGATTTCTACCTGAAATTACTTCTTTGTTCTAGCCTAATGTCAGATTTCTGCCTGAAGCCTACTTCCTTGTTCTTGGCCAATGTCATATTCCTGCCAAGCAGCCCATTTCCTTGTCCTTGACCCATGTCAGATTCTTGCCAAGCAGCCCCAAAGGCTCTCTGACTCTCCCCCTGTTTTATTTCATTAACAAGACTGAGCCTGTCTTAGGTCAGTCTGACAAGAATGCCTTCCTTACCTGTCATGGAATATACTTTATCAAAAGCAATGCACTTCTGTCTTAGGTTGGTAGGCTCTGTTGCAGAATCTTACCCATCCTTGGCTTGCCAGCCTGTTAATTTAATAACTCTGTCTAGGCGTCCATTTTAAGGTTCAAGACATGTACTTGGCTGCCAACACGATGATGTTGTTGAAGAAAAGCTTTAATACAATGTTCAGGAATAGAAGTATTCCTAGGACAAAAAGGGCTAGCATGATCAAGCTATGTATGCCATTTTTGAAGCTTGACCAAAATAGAAATACTGACCTCAAAACATAGGTAATTTTATCTGTAGTATCTACTGCATCAATGCTCAGCAGAACAGCATTCTTAAAATTCATAAGCTCCCTATATATTGTTAAAACATCCTGAGAGGTGTTAGAATTATGCCAAATACACTGCACATGTCATTAAACTTCTTCATAATTATAATGACTACCACTTTAAATTGTAGAACTAACATGAATCCAATGGTTTTTGGCATGACACTCAAGATGGTTCCTTACTCTTAAATTCTGAACCTCCTTCCAGTAATTTGAATAGGAAAAAGAGCATCAATCCTATTCAAATTACTGGAAGGAGGTTGATGCTCTTGTTGCTACTTTATAACTGGCCGGGCAGTGGTGGCACACACCTTTAATCTCAGCACTTGGGAGGCAGAGGCAGATGTATTTCTGAGTTCAAGGCCAGCCTGGTCTACAGAATGAGTTCCAGGACAGCCAGGGCTACACAGAGAAACCCTGTCTTGAAAAACAAAACAAAACAAAACAAAACAAAAACTAAAGTTTTGCTCTTGTTATGAATTATAATGTAAATTTCTGACACACAGCATTTCTGATATGTGCCCCCTGTGAAAGGGTTGTTTGACCCCTCCCCCCAAAGGAATCATAACCCAAAGGCTGAGAACTTCTGCTCTAGAGAGAATATAAAAATGGAAGATTTCTACATTGGAACAAAAGAGCACAAAAGAGGATCCTCTCCAGGTGGCATCACTGAGAGCCTACCAGTGACACACTGATGTCATTAGGTTATTGTCCCTAGCATTGGAAGCCAAGCCTTGTATGAAGTGAGCTGAGCTCTTTTCCAGCCCCATTCCTGGATCCTTTCAGCTATGCCCCTCACTACAGCTCTCTCAGAAGTTTATTGACTTATTAAAACTAGATCAGACTTGTAGAACTTGATGCCCAGGCAGTTTACTGTAAGCATATTTAAACACAATAGAATTTGGAAAAAATTTTTACAGGCAACAATCATGTGACCATGAAGATGGGCTTTATAGCTAAAAGGCTTGGAAATCGAGTGTTGCCTCTGACCAAGATAGCATAGAGGTCAGCAAGTCATAAAATACATGTGACATCTTCCCTCTGGGGGCATGACCTTCCTTCTACAGCACCCAGCTGGCTTTTCAGGATCGTTTCTTTTTGCTGCTTCCTCCGTTTGCTTATTTCAGGGTCACTCTGTCTCCCTCAGTCTGTCATGAATATTTTATCCACCATACAACAGAATTGTCCCTACTTTCTGTCTCTTTCCTTTGAATGTATCTCCTTGTGTCCTGGAGTCCTTGGCCCCAAAATAAAAGATCTGAACACTCATTCCAAAAGATGCCAACAGCACAGAAATACATGATAGTGTTAAAGAAAAGAAATTTGTATTAATGTCACTGGCACTGGAAAGGTCAGCAGTCTGACTACCATCTTAAAGGTACAGATATCACTCCAGGATTGTACAGAGAAATAAAAGACGGGTAAGAAGTTTAGTCCAACAGATTTGGCTAAACTGTGCTCTGGTTGATAATTGTATCATGTCTGGTGATTGGGTATTTGCTGATGAAAGGGAAATTGTTACTGCTTTGGGGTGGGGTGAGCAGTTTCAGTTCCGATCATGAGATGGCTGCCTTTGGGGCTTGGCTTGCTGATCCTGGGATCTGAGACAGATTAAGGAGTAGAAATAATTTAAAGTGAAATTAAAGCTGGGTTCTCCTTTAACAAAGGGATTCTTGTTGCATTTAAACAGCACAGGATTGGCTTTAATCCATGTAATCTAGCATTGGAGGCGGGGCAGTGAGGGGGACCAACTGTGTGCTCAGAATATGGCAGGTACTAATCTTAGGACAAATGTAGTGCCATATCTTGGTGATCTTCAGTGAGAAGAGCAAGACCTGAAAGTTCCCTCTGCACATTCAGTACTATGCTATGACCCAATGTTACTTCCATGAACCAGGGCAGCATGAAGCATAAGCCATACGTAGATTTATTTTTGTTATTCATTTGTCTATTCATTCTTCCATCCATCCATCCATCCATCCATCCATCCATCCATCCATCCATCCATCCATTCATCTATTCATGTTTTTATTCATTTATTGCAGCTCAGAACCTGCCTTTAACCTAAATGTATCCCTCAAACTGTGTTAGCCTCTGAATCTTTAAAGAGTTTCTTTGAATGTCTGTTTGTCGGGGTGTCTGGGCTCAGGCTCCATCATGATAGACCCAGAAGCAGGACATCCAGTTCAAGTAATTTACTTTAGAAGTGATCTCAGGAGACTCTTAGAGAGAAACGAAAAAGAGGGAAAGAAAGAGATGGGAGCTGGTGAGGGATGGAACCCCAGTCTGTGCTGCAGGAAATTCTGGGAGTCAGTACAGACCTTGGAGCCCAAGGTTCTCTACCCCATCAGACAACAGAGAGTCAGCTCTCTGTATTGACCATCTCAAAGCACATGAGCCTGCTGATGTCTTGGTGTGCCTGTCCACTAGCTGAAAGGGGCATTCTATTGATGCAAATAGGAGTAGCTTGCAGAGCTCAGAGCTTCATGGGCAGAAGCTAATGTCAAAGAGACAGGTTCAAGAGCTGACATGTCTGCCTTAGGATGTTAAGGCTTTCTTAGATTGATTAGCTTCTCCTCAGGCGAATATCTCCACCTTTGACCTAGCTGTCAGGAATCCACAATCCCTGGGTCTCAGTATCTAACTACCTTTTACTTGCCTACCCCACATTCAGTATTGAAACTCTTCAGCCACATCCTTGCCCCCAAGTCACCATTAATCAATATACTCTAGAGCAGCATGTTCTGGTGGAAATATAACATGAGTTATAGAAATTGTTTTAAATTTGAATTAAAAAGAGGGCAGAGGATACAGCTCAGTAGACTATTTGGCCACCATTCACAAAGCCTTGGGATTCATCCCTAGCACCATAAAAACTGTGTATGGCAGCCATCTATAATCCCAACGCTTGAAACGTAGATGTCAGAAGGTCAGGTTATGTCCAAGGTTATCCTCTACAACATATTTAGTTCAGGGTCAGCCTGGGCTACAGGAGACTCTATCTCTAAATTCAAACTAAAAAGACATAGCAGTTAATTGTAATCATGTTTTACTCAATGCAGTTGACCAAAGATAATAATGCTTCAACATAGAATCATTATTTTATTTTTGGGTTTTATCAGTATTTTATATTTGTTAGCTGCAGTACTGAAGATTGACTGAGGGCATACTAGGCAGAAGCGTATGCTCAAATGCTCTATATTTTATATCTTTTTTTTCTTACACATATTGTTTGTGTGTGTGTGTGTGTGTGTGTGTGTGTGTGTGTGTGTGTGTAGATAAGACAATTTTTGTTGTCTTTCCCTACCATGTGGGTCCAAGAATCAAACTCAGCTCATCAGGCTTGGTGGCAGCTGCTTTTACCTTGCTCATCTATCTTGCTGGCCAGGATATTTTATATTTTATTCCTATCTGAAGATTTGTGATCTGATGTCTTTCAGAGGGCACAGGTAGCATGCATTTACCTCACTGGACAGCATAGCTCTGAGGCTGAACTTCCACTCTGTACAGAGGGTAGGGCGGAGACATCTTTAGGACTTTGAGAAGGGATCTTCTAAAATAAGGCCTCCACCTATTTGTCCAGTAGCTTTTGTTGTAGTTACCTGGTGACACTGAGTCCTGTACATCCTGCTCTTGCTTCTAGAATAC
The DNA here is from genome assembly GCA_030674055.1 of Rhabdomys pumilio. Lineage (NCBI taxonomy): Eukaryota > Metazoa > Chordata > Mammalia > Rodentia > Muridae > Rhabdomys > Rhabdomys pumilio. Next base: position 144,575,406 of record JANHMN010000003.1, read on the forward strand.
AAACTGACAAATGACTCATTCTCAAGCCCTGCCAGTTTGGGTTTCAGTTCATTGAGTCTCCGTCAGTTCATACTCTCCCCTCACTTACGAATACTCCAAGCTTTCCTGTGTATTTCCTCCGCACACAGTCTTTCTGTATTTATGAGTCTTCAGAAAACATGTCTTTTACTATCATTTTAGTGAATTTTTAAAAAGAAAACTGAAAAAAAAATACATATTTCAAGTCGCTATTTTTAATCTGTAAATTTTCTATAGAAATTAATATGAAAATTTTTTGTTCTAAGTTTTGCTCTACAGATTTTTATTGCATGTCTGGTGTTGGTTGGAAATAACTACAACATCCTCTGTCTACAGTAACTGTTCCCAAAAGCAGGGAACGTTTGAGTAAAGATTAGCCATGTAATCCAGCTGACATTTGTCCACACGACCTTGCCCAGCTCAGCTGGCTGCAGTACAGCTGAGCAAAGAACTCTAAAATCCATCAGCAGCAAGCCACGTGTAAGCTGGCTATGAGTCAGCCATTCCCATCATCCACTTCCCAGAGCCATGTCAATCACACTGACCACTCCTTTGTAACGACCCCGCCTCTTTTCCTAACACTTCTTAGCTTATCTCTATGTTCTCCCATCTTTAGAGTCACTTCTACTTTGGAAAAAGGTCTGCATTTTTCCATCGTTGTCTCTTCCAGATTCTTGTCTGTTTGTTGTTTGTTGAGACATGGTCTGCCGGGCCTAAAATCCACTCACCGCCTGCTTCTGCTTACAGATTTAATGGAGTCAGTCCATAGTGGTGGGAGAGTGTGGTGAAGCCGTATTATGTCTCAGCCATTAGGAAGCAGGGAACTGCTGCACTTAACCAGAGTTCGACTCTTTTCTCCCTTTTGGCTCCTGGCGCATGAGGATGGTACCTCTTATATTCAGTGTGGTTCTTCCTTCTTCAGGTAGTTCTCTAGAAACTTCTTCCGGACACTCCTGTAGATGTGGCTCAATCTCTTAGGCGATTCTATGTCTAGTCAAGTTAACAATGAAGATTAGCCATCATAGAAAGACCAAAAGAATGTAAAAGTGCATGTATGGATTTTAAAAATACCTATGAATACGTATGTATGTACACAGCTACACAAACCTGAGTATAGTTATCTCCCCAGCTTTGTCTCTAGTAAGAGAAACTCCAATAGCATGAGCACAGCCTTAGTCTTATCTTCTAGATGTAGCTCTCCACAAAGGAATTGGCATGCTTTGGGGGGGAATGCCAGAGCTGAGGCAAGGAAGCTGAGTATGAACCTTGTTCCCAAAAGCAAGGCAATGACGGAAGCATTAATAGAAAGACACAGAAACTAGACTCAACGTCAAGCACATGGGCACCACCGTGTCTCAGAGTCGTCTGGTTCGACAGAAATCCACCAGCCCTTGGCAACATAAACCTACAGATAAATAGAAACCTTAATAAAGAATGGGATATTTGCATAGACTCTCCCCCACAAGATATTTTTATAGCAGAAAATCTGCAATTGGAGTAACTATAAAAAGCATAGTTTCCTTGAGACGCGGAGTGCGTGGCAGACAGTCTATAATCAAGTGATCAGGGTGCTGGGAAAGTTGAGCTGTGAACTCCTCAGAAAGCGAGAATGAGACAAGCAGACCGAATTCTCCAAACCACTGGTCCACATGCAATCTGCGAAACTGTTTAGGAGCCTCGACTTTAGGTATCACTTTGACTGGCTTGTGGGGAGCTTGGAGAACTGACAAGGCACCCTTCAGGTTTCATCTCTAAGGGTGTTTCCGGGGAAGATTGCTGTTTGAGTCAGGAGACTGAGGGGGCAGATCTGCTCTGATGTGGTAGTCAAATTGGCTAGGAGTTCTGATGGAAGAAGAGCGTAGGAGAAGAGGCAGTCCCTTCCTTCTTTGGGGACTTATAAACAAGCCCAGGGTTCTCAGTTCTTAGACCTTGAATAGAAACTACTCCACCTACCAGGAGACTTCTGCCAGTCTGGAATGAGCCATCTCTTGGCTTTCCAGTCCCTAACTGTTCTACTTTCCATTGTGGGGCTTTGTAATCTCTGCAATCTTGCAGCCCAATCTAGCAAATGCATATATATATATATATATATATATATATATATATATATATGAATATGTATACATTATGTAAATATATTCCAATCCAATCCATGTGTAGTTAGTTACATTACTCAAAGGCCCCTAATACAGTATGACACTCAGAAAGGTCAAGAAAAATTTTAGCAGCTAATTTTTTTTAAATAAGCTTGTTTTTTTCTAATCGTTAGACACAAGAAGTTTTCTGTGAAAAATACTATGATTATTTATCTTTCTTCCTGTCAAATTACTAAATCTGTTAAAAATTCATCCTGTACAAAAAAAAAAAAAAAAAAAAACAGCATAAGAAAAGGAATCTGTGTGGCTTTCTCATATTGGCCACAAGAGTGGATTAGCAATCCAATCACTGAATTACTCAAAGTTGTTCTGTTAGCATATTGGAGATTTTTAGTCAGATATGTAATGTTGCTGAAATGAAGAAATATTTCCAGTATCAACTGGATAGAACTGAAAGATCAAGCATTCCATATTCTCAAATTTTGACTCCTAGTGATATTTTTTTTTCAGGTTTCAGGGAAACAAAGCAAAACAAACCTGCTAAGTAAAATGCAGTCTTCTCAGCATGGGAATGGCTCTCGATTGAGTCCACGCACGTAGTGCTGTCTCAGGATGCACTGGACGGTGTATCCTGGATACATATGACTGCAGTGGATGAAATGAACTCAGTCTACTGTCAGTAGTATTGAAAAGCATTGACTTTTCTTTTGCTGTGAAGTTCTCTAGGCCCTTCTTGTAGTATTTTGGGCACACGAGAGTAATCTGAATGCAATATGCTAATACTTTCTCCAGGGAAAAGGATTCCATTCATAGATTGGAAAAGTTCTACATACTCTGTATATGTAAACTCGAGCCTTGTGGGGACAGCTCTGGTGCCTGTAGACTCCGTATACCTCACACGCAATGCAGCAAGATGGGCTTCCTGCAAGTCTCTCATTTCCTTCATACAGTGTTTTACCATTAATATTCCAATGATGAGTTTCTTATGGACACACTTTGTGGGTCTGGAAAGCCGAGGGCTAGCCAGAAAGTAACTCTTGCACACTGCAGGAAGTTGAAGTGATTTAGAATGTAATACAACAGGAAATTCTCAAGGAACGCATTTGCTGCAATAGTCATGGTGGGTGAAACTGGAATAGGGTCTGAGAACCTATCAGTTATAATGTAGCCATGTTAATTTACAGATTTAAAAAATAAGTATTATTATTTCTCCCTCCCTCCCCCACCCCCGTGTGTGTGTATGTGTGTGTGTGTGTGTGTGTGTGTGTGTGTGTGTGTGTGTGCCTGAGCTTGGACACACATGCCAAGGAGAATTTTCAGGAGTCAATTCTCTCTTTCCATTGTGAGATCCAGGGACCAAACTCAAGTGCCTTTAACACAGAGCCATCTCCCTGGCTCTAACATAGAGAGCTTAACAAGTGTGTTGTGCTTCAGTAAAAGAATATTCCTGTCTTTAAAAGAACCCAACTCATCTAACCAGCGAATTCAACCTTTCTGGATTGTTTCCTTGTTTTAGGTGCTGGGGATCTAACTCAGAACCCTGTTCACACTAAGACTATAATTTACATTGAGTTATGCCCTCAACCCATAGGTGCCAGCTTTAAGAAAAACAGGAAAAAAAAAAGTACCAATCCACACACAAATCCCTTCCAAATAGTGTTCAGGATAAATTAACACAGGTGAAGGAGGGAAAGCCACACCCAGTGTAAACAGGACAAAACACTCCTCATCCTCTGTCACCACAGACAAGCCTTACAGTAAATAAACACAGGTGGGGCCAGAAAAAGGAAAGTGTCATGTTTCCCATCAATTATTGTAGAGAAAGCTTTCTTCCCCTTTTTAGAAAATAAATATTACCTCTGAGTGTTGAAATTTGTAATTCCCCCACCTCTTCCAAAGAAAACTTTGTCCCAAGAAGACATTTGAAGTAGGGGAGTGTCCACAAAGGTCTTTTATGAAAACTAAGGAAGAATAAACCATGACTGCTCTATCATGCACAAGGGTTCAGGGCTCCCTGTGCTCCTGGAGTTGATGCTCAGGCCTGTAGTCTCCGCAAGCACTGGGACTCCAGCCTCGAGCTGTGGGAGGGGGTGACCCAGTGGCCAAACACAGGCTTTGATGCAGAATGACCAGGTTTCATACCTGGCATCTGCCACTAGATGTGCTTCTGAGTACTTTCTAGCCTGCTCTAAGCTGAATCTTTAGCCATGCGAAGTAGGAACAGGGTGCTCCTTCATCTGGGATTCGGAGAGGATGCTGTAAGGGTACCAGTGCAGCATGTGGCACATTCTCTGTAATCAGGACATATTTATTATTCTACCATATAAAATATATGTTAACTGTCCGATCCAATACTACTAATAAAATCTTGGAGCTTCGACTAAGCAGTTAATAGTACTAGGTGCTCTTCCAGACAACTTGGGTTCAATTTCCGGCATCCACTTGCCCTCTTTTGGCCTATATTGGTGCTGTGCCTACACGGTACATCAATAACATGCAGGCAAACAAACCATATACATTTTTTAAAAAGGGACGCATTAAATCTTAGTTGTTCTCTGTTTGATCCATGGCTGTCATGAAGTGATCAGCTTTCTCTGCACTGCCAGGAAGCTGGCACTGCCTCATCATAATCCAAAACAACAGAACCCACAGCACATGGACTGAAAGCTCCAAAACCATAAACCAAAACAAAACTTTCTTCTTTTTAAGTTGATTGTTTTGGGCATTATGTTTTAGTAACATAAAACTGATATATCCTACTGAAGGAATCAACCAGCCTGGCTTTTTCTGGAGACTCTAAGAGAGGATATGGCTTTTTTTCCTTTTCTCTTTGTTAGAGTTTCTAGTACAGGATTCTGGGTGTTTTGACTCTCCCCCTGACCTCAAATGTTTTACTTAATCTCTGCTTCTGACGTCTCTCCGCCTACTCCTCTTCCTTTGACTCCTCCTGTGTGCATTGGGTAAGGATCATTATGTCTCATTCTCAGTAACTTCTCAATCCCTAATCAGTGCACTTTATCACACCTACACGGTCTTTTCTGTCTTGTCAGTAATATTCACAGGCCCCAGTAGGCAAGAACCTGCTGTGCTCAGTGCCGTCATTCTTCTTCCAACATCAGTACGGTTCTTAAAATTGTGAAGGAATAAATATACAAAGACAGCCAATAATGTATGGAAAAGAACATAGCGCCACTACAGCAGGACTGATAGACTATTGTAGAGAAACGGATTAATGGAGGAGACAAGAGAACGCAGAAAGATGGCTGTAAAGTGAAGTAAGTTTCTATCACAAGTAACACAAGATGTTGAGTAATACGAAATTGATAAACAACTCAATGACAACAATCAACTGCATAAAAAACAAAGACTCAACCAAGACAAACCCAGTACAGTCTATGAACACCCAGGATAGATGAGGCTGCTCAGGGAAACTGGAACTGCAGAAGCTTTTCTTTAGAGCACATATGGGACTGTAGATGGATGGAACTATATACCGGAAGTACTCCAGGTACAAAATAGCTGCTCAAAAAATTAAGGCTGAAAATAGCAAGTTAAGACTTTAGCTCAGTAGCAGACATGTGCCTACAAGCATAGGGACCTGAGCTCAATCCTCTGGTCCGGGAAAAAGAAATCCTGTGATCTGAAAGCTGGGTGTTGGTGTCTCCCCACCCCCATACAAAAAGCTGTCCCAAATAGACAGAGATGAGACATCAGGCTGCCAAGCCAGCCTGCATTACTTGAAAGATGATTGTCTCATCATTGGGCAGAATTTTCAAAATCTGACATGCTATTACTTCATAATTCATCAGCTGTCAAAGCCAAGGCAACACTGACTTTGCTGGTGACAAAATCAGTTTAGAAACAAACATTGTTTCTGCCTTCTAAACCAAAACGGGAGCATTCTCATCTGCTTGCTTTTCCCTTCTTCTGTTAGAGATTGCCTCAGAGTTTCCATAAAGCACCACGTTTCCTGGGTTTGCCGTCGTTAGTATTTGTCTTGAATAAAGTTTAATGTTACTTTGCTTCAGTGAGTAATTCCCTCTTTGGATTTCAAGTTAAGGTGGGTGTTTTGTGTGGTTGGTTTATGCTAGAATTGAAAAGAAAAATAATTAATAAATATATAAATAAGCCAACCAAACAACTGACCTGGCAACATGGGAGGAAAACAGAATTTCGTCATGTGTCTGAGACTATACTTACTTGGAAAGAACTATTTGAATCTAAACACTGCCCTTTTCTCCCAAAAATATCTGTCCAGACTGGAGGCAATATACACTAAATGAAGATGATTTATAGAAACCCAAGCTTAGAATCCACAGAGATTCTAGGTGATTCGTAGTGAGAAAGGCTAGACAGACATAGATTTTCTTTTAAAATGGTCTAGTAGGAAGAAATAAACCATGGAGTTAAGAAGTATCTGCTCTAGTCTGAGTCTCTTACCAAGGTCCTTACTTACCCTCCTGAACCTCAATGTCCTAGCCTGTAAAATGGGAAGGAAACCATAGCTGTTTAGCAGAATTGTCTTGGATAGAAAATCTGAGAGTACACCTACCAAGAGCCCAGCATACTGAAAGCTCTCAGCAAACAGTATCCATTAATATTATTTTGTAATATTACTACAGAAATCCCTGTCACAGGGGAGCCTTGTAGGTTTGGGCAGATCATGGTGAAGCCATGATGGTGAGACTCTGGGCCTCCACACAAAGGTACAGTTAGGTCTCATATTCTACAGGTTGGCCTTGATGGTATAATGTATCCAAGGGTGGCCTTGAACTCTTGATCCTCCTGCCCCCACCTTCTATACATGACAGTTTTGATTTGTTCTGTTTTATATAAAAGAGCTATGCATGAGCTTTCATTCCTAACACTGTAGCTCCTTCATGTCTGCAAGGCGACTACAGTCCTGCCCTTCCGGAGGCTGCATTCCATCTTTTTTTTAAATGAGCTTTTGGAGTTTTCAGTAACCTTCTCTAATTATCCATCCTTAGAACTTGATCCCCCCACAGAGGGAAAGAAACCATTCACAACTCCACATCTGTTTTAGCTCGGCTGGCTTTGATGTTTTCTACCTCTGGGACGTGTTTCGCTTTTAAGAGTCACACAAGAAGAGGACTAATGAACTTGGTGTTTCTGTGGACACTCGGCTACACGGAAGACTTTGGGAAGCAGGCTGGGAGGGCATTTTTTTTTAAACTGCTAAAATGACAACTAATGGCTGCTTTCTGAAACAACAGTGGCTGGCATTTCTGTGCTCTCAGCTGGTTACTGTCCCTAGGAGGCTCTTTTTGCCTCTTGTCAGCTTCTCCCAGACAAGGATGGGGAGGCTTCATGTGGCTTAATAAGCTGCCTCAGCTGACAGTCTCTGCCCTGACTCAGGGGTTCAGCTTTTTCCAGGGACCTCTGCCCACAGGGGAAGCCTGGCCTGTAGATTACTCAAAACACACATAGCTTTGCACCCCTCCTTGGGCAGATATGGAAGATGCTAATGACTGTGATTTCTGATGCTTCCTCCATAGAAAGAAAGGAATGGCTGTACCAGGCCTGTCAACTCTCAATAAGCCCTTTGTGCAAATACATTCCAGAGGTTTCATGAGCGATGATTGCAGAGACGGTTCCTTTCCCCCCAGAAGTCATGGTCAAAACATTGCTATTGCAGCCTGCCTGGCACTCCTCCGGCGAACTCCTGGCTATATGCACTAGGAACTGCTGATTTGAAAATCAGTGAACTTAGCAGCCAGGACAAAAAAGAGGTAGAAAACAGCCAATGAAAATTTACCCAGAGGCCCTCATTTTTCATTAGTAAAATTTTCTTTGTAGCATAATCCTTGGTAGCAAAGGAGTTCAAAAGAGTAAGTATGAGAATCTAACATTAGAGAAAAAGGTTGACTTTTTTTTTCCATTATATTTACATAGAGCAAAGCTTTATAGGTGAAGAATTTAGGATGGTGGTGGGATCTCTTGTTTTGTTTGGAAGTGATCTCACTAATTAGCATGGACTGGCTTAGAAATCACTGTGTAGCCCAGGCTGGTCTCAAACTCTCAATCTTCCTTCCTGTCTTTGCCTCTGAGTACTAGACATGTACCCCACCTGGCATGCCTATTTGATTTATTTATATACATTTGTCAAGAATAGGTAGCATGAAGGCATATGTGTTCTATATTCTTTGTTTTTGTTGAATGAATGAATGAATGAATGAATGAATGAACATTCCCTCTAGTGGGGGCCAGGGTATTCCTAAAATAATAGCAGAAGCAACAGAAATAAATTAACCACCTCTGGGATGGCCTTTCATTTTGACTTACTTGGGACATACCAGCTTCTAACAGTAAAGTTACCGTTACTGAGATTACCACACTGACCATGGAGAAAACCGTGTAGGAATATTTAAGGCATTGTGGGGTGTGATCAAAGCTTGGAGGTAGGAGTTCTGAAGACTCTTGGAGAGGAAAGGGCCAACTGATACTATTCGGAGAAAGACACGCATATGATGCTCATTTATATGGGCTTTTGAGGGTACACTCAGTCTTCCCTATCCCAAGAGCCTGCTGGTATGAAATGCTGAAGACCATGCTGCTGAAGACTCGTGAGACAGAAGGTTTGGATTATGGAAATAGGCAAGTATACAGTCAGGCTAATCTATACCACAGTATTAGTTACTTTTTCTTTCTTTTTTTTTTTTCTGTTCCTAACAAAGGCAGCTTAAGAGAGTTTATTTTTGGCTCACAGTTCATGGGTAACGGTCCAGTAAAGATGGCATTCAGACAAGAGCAACAGCCTGCTGACCACACTGAGATTGCAGTCATGAAATAGAGAGAGATGAATTCTGCTGATCAAGTGGCTTCCTCCTTTGCCTCTTTGTATTCAGTCTGGGACCCTGTTTCATAGGATAGAGTCACACACATTTTGAGTAAGCCTTCTTCCTACAGTTAAACCTTTTTGGAAATCAAAAACAGTCACAGAGGAGTGCCTTTTAAGGTGACTCCAAAGCCAGACCAGTTGGCAACAATGATTAACCATCACGACCCTTTGTGAAATAGAGCCCAATGTTTCCATCTGGACTATGGGTTGCTTTTATGAAAGAGGTAATGGAACATGGCCCCTTTGATTTTTGTCTGTGACTGTTTTTACTCTGTCTGCTCAGAGCTGTATAGCCACAATGCTTAAATTAGTTACTATCTGGGGATTTAGAGGAAAACATTGCTAAACTCCGAAACAAACAGTAAGCTATGTGGGAAGGAAATAAATGGTTGGTTCTTGTGGTCTTTATTAGTCACCTAATGTGTATAAGTGTAAAAGACACTTTTGTAGGTGCTGGGAACACAGGACCAATGCTGCTTATGAAGAAACAAATGGAGAAATCACTTAAATCAGATAGATGTGGCTTTTGCTCCTACTGGTTGGAAATGTATCTCCCAAAGTTCATGTGTCAGTGTTGGCAGGTGAGAGTCTCAGATGATGACAAAGCAAGTCATAAGGACTCTGCCCTAGGAAAGGATCAAAACTATTATTTCAGGACCTAGTTCAGTTATTGTGGGAGAGGGTTCCTGATAAAAGGATGCTGTCACTCTTCTCAACTTCTTATGAAATGGAATAATCTAGAATCAGGGGCCAAGCAAATTTCAGTTGTTCATGAAACTGCCTAGTCTTCTGTAAATGGACTAAGAAAACTGAAGTACAATGATACATGAAAAGAAGACATGAGGTTGGTACAAAGAAACAGGAGAGATTCCCTGGGATGTGGTCATCAAAGAGGGCCATCTTAGGTAATGCTGAGGCCTCTGCCTCTGCATGTGGAACAAGGGACTCTCGAGATCTTTCCCTCAGCCCCTGTCAGCCTTTCCTTCTACTTCATCTTCATCTTCATCCCTTTGTGACACTCGGCAACCCACAGAAACACCCTCTTACAGGGACTCCCAGCTACCACACTAGTCTGGGACTCAAGAACCCTGCAGCCATCAAGCTTGGTTAGGACTGAGAGTGGACAATGGTAACCAAGGAATGGAATAAACACACACTCACAAGGACAAGACCAGATGTCTATGCCCAGAAGCACTTCAAGCATCATAACTCCAGGTACTTAGATCCCAGCACAAAATCATGTAAACAACATGCCTCCTCTAGAAACTAGGGACCCTATCACAGCAGGGCCTGAGAAGAGCAACTGAGCTGAAGCACAAGACAAGGGCTTGAAAATAGCAACTATGAATACGTTCAAGGAACTTAAAGAGAATACAAGTAAAACACTAAGGAAGACTGAAAACACAGTTGATTAAACAATCCAAGACATAAAGTAGAATTTTACAGAGAAATAGAATTACCAAAGAAAATCCAAACTGAAATAAAACTGGACACAAACAACTCAGGATGTCAAACAAAAATTTCCCAGGCTATTGAACTCAGCCCTTATCAAAGAAGTTTCTTCTTGGATTAGATGGGAAATTATCAGAGAGGCCCATAACTGGTTAATGTGCAGAGAGTGAGAGGCATAAATGCGCTTAGCCCTAAATGGGATGTCTAGGTCAAAGTCCTTTCCTCCAGGCTCAGGGACCTGTGTGGAAGAGGAAGTAAAATGATAGTAAGAAGCAGGGGTGGTGGATGATTCCATGAAGGCAGTACCTTCCAGATATGACAGGACAGCTGCATCTGTGAACTGAAAGACTCTGAGATAGCAAGCACAAGACATGCACAGATTCAAACCAGACAAAATTCCAGCACTGAGAAGTAGTTGTGGCCACAGAGTCCCATTCCTAAACAAGTCACTGGGTGCATTAACCACACTTCAGGGACATCCTTTTAAGCTAATTTAAAGAGACATCAAGTTGACACAGTTGTAGTATCTGAGAAGAGCTGGAAAAGGTGAGAGATGAGTATTATCAAAATACATTGTATACATGTATAAAACATTGGTTTTAAGATTATTTTGTATGAAATATTTGGTTTCAAGATTATTCTATTTTAACACTATATCTATACGCATATATAAGCACATATGTCTCTATGTGTAAACCACACAGTCCATAGAGTGCACAGGTATCTGAAGAGGCTGGAAAATATCATCAGATTCAATGTGGCTAAAGATGTGAAGTATCCAATGTGGTTGCTGGGAACAAAACTTAGGTCCTCTGCTAGAGTATGCTCTCTTAATTGCTGAGATATCCCTGCAACCCAAAAGTACATTTTTAAAAAGAAATGTTACAACACATTTGATGAATGAAAGAATGGGCCGGGCAGTAGTGGTGCACGCCTTTAATCCCAGCACTTGGGAGGCAGAGGCAGGTAGATTTCTGAGTTTGAGGCTAGCCTGTTCTACAGAGTGAGTTCCAGGACAGCCAGGGCTATACAGAGAAACCTTGTCTCAAAAAACCAAAATATATATATATATATATATATATATATATATATATATATATATTTCTTAGCTCTTACTTACGAGTTAACAGAAATTTTGCATTGAATGAATAGAAATAAAAATATGACATTTATATAAAAAAGAAGTCCAAATAGCTAGAATGAGAATGATTCATCCCTGTTCTGTTAAGAGAAATAATTAAAAGATCACATTGATAACACTTGTCATGTCCAATTGAGTCCTTATTACAATAACAAATCAAATTTTAAATGAGAGCAGCATTGTTAAGAGTCTATAAAATAAGCATGTTTTACATTCTGTTAATCTGAATGTAACTGGCATGGTATTTCAAGACAATATCCTAGTCTTAACCTTGCCCAAAAGTTTTTGCTTAAATTTGTTCATTATCATCATAATTATGATAATAAATAAATAGGAATAATCTAGATATTTTTTAAAAATGTTTCCTGTTGGAACACATTGCATCACCATTTCTTGGCAGTTTATGATTGGCTGAAGCAAGCACTTGCTAGAAATGATAACAATTTCATTTGTCTGCAGCTTAGGCAAGGCCAAGATCCTAAAAGGTATAGCTGGTTTTGCTTGATCCACAATGACGTAGACACTCTCTATCTCAATTCTGTTATATCAATTCCCTCCTTAGACTCTTCCTTTCAGCAAGCTAAGAATGGGACCCTAGGGAAAAGCATTACTGTCCAAAGGAACTGTCAGATAGACGCTACTATCAACAGGCACTCTGGAGGGCAGAGATCTGAGATCACCTAGCAACTGCATAATCCATGCTGCTTTCATGACTTACATGATCCTGGTGTCCGTCATTTGACAGGCCAATGGCTCTTGGAATGATTTGAAACTCTCTGGAGACTCCAATGCATCAGGCTGGTGATCAGAATAACGGTAAGGAGATTAATTGCCAATGGTTGAAAATTCCTCAGAGCAAAATCAGAAGAAATGTTAGTTCTTGAAGACCGTCTCAGCGTGTGGCAACAGCTGATAACTTACTAACAGTGACTTTTTGTGAAGAAAAGCATAAACTCCTTGTAGAAATGTTAAGCTATAATTCCATTTCAAAGTCTATTGCTTTGCTTGAAAGAAGCCAAAGTTCCCTTCAGTGAAAACCAAAGAAAAGCAAAGATGTACATTTGGAGCAAACTGTAACTTTACTCTCTGAGTCTAAGAGCAGCAGCCAGTTAAGAAGGGAGTCTTAGATTTTGAATTAGAAGCATCTTTAAGACTTTTCAAAAGTGAACACAAGATCTGCAGTCTGATAGATTTTTCTGGCTTACGATGTGAATGTCTCTGATCACAAGTGAACTCTGGATGGCAGTGGGAACGGGATCTATCCCTACATGAGCTGTTGTACAGATGAACCCAAGCATCTTTTGTTTTTGTTTTTCCTCTCTCTTTTAATGGCTTATTTATTTTCATTTTATATTTGGGTGTTTTGCCTGCATGTATATATGTGTAATACATGCATGCTTGGTGCCTAAGGAGGCCAGACAAGGGCACTGGGTCCTCTAGGACATGTTGTGAGGGTTGGAAATTAAACCTTGGTCCTCTGGAAGAACACTCTATCTGCTGAGCTATTTCTCCAGCTCCCTCTTTTTCTCTTCTCTTCTCTTCTCTTCTCTTCTCTTCTCTTCTCTTCTCTTCTCTTCTCTTCTCTTCTCTTCTCTTCTCTTCCCTTCCCTTCCCTTCCCTTCCCTTCCCTTCCCTTCCCTTCCCTTCCCTTCCCTTCCCTTCTTCCCTTCTCTTCCTTTCTTTTTTCTTTTTGAAAAGGTCTGAGGAGGCTTACAAAATTAGGCCCCAACCCCTAGGTTCCAGTGATTCTCCCACCTCAGCCTCCTGAGTAACTGAGACCACAGATATGAGCCTCACGTGGCTCCTCACTTAACAACAGATTTGGAGATTTGACCTGTTCTCAGGCTAGCTAGCAATATATGAGACAATATTCTCAAGTGATGCTGAGCAATAGCAGTCAGCCAGGAGGTCCTGAAAGGAAACTGCCTATACCATGACTCCTAATGTCTAGTCTTGCATTTAGTACGTTCCATGGACCGTCAGTTCTTTATTGAACAACAAGGTTTGTTTGATAGCTGGCTTTGTACAATTGTATTTTCAGTGTGAACATTCTGAGTGCATTTCAAGTAGATGAGGCTAAGCACGATGCCAGCATATTAGCTACAACCGAGGTGTTTTCAAGCTTGGGGCGTTTTTAATTTATACTACATCTATCTGGCTATATATCCAGAGGTTTTGAAGTTGCTTTTCCTGAAAGCACTGACTTTTCACTCGGGCTTGCAGGATGTGCTACCTTAAACCTTGGGACAGAAGCCGGCCTGTAGCTCAGTTAGTCAAGTGTGTGCCCAGTATACAGAGAGCTTTCGGTTCCTTCCCCAGCACTGCATAAGCTCAGTGTGGTGGTTCCTATGTAGCATTCCAGGTATTCCGGATGTAAAAGCTGAAGGACCGGAAGTGTAAAGTCAGCCTTTCCCGAGTGAACCTGAGACCAGCCTGGGCCACAGGAGACACTATCAAGGAAAAAAAAAATAGCAAACAAAACCCAAATTCCTGCTAATCTCTGAACATCAAGAGCTTATTATTTCTGAGTGTTCACTTAGAACTGATAATCTTCTTCCTTCAAGGCTGAAGTCATACGCAACAGATCACCAGCTTCCATCTTGCCTAACGTCCAGTTCTAAACCACCCAAACAAAGGCTACATGTTTCTAGCAATACCCTAAACCTCAAAGAGGAACAAGTTATTGCTGTAATAGTGTTCTTTTCCCTTCCGGACATACTCACCCTCTGAGTCATTCTCTCTTGTGTGCACACCTCGGACCTCAGAAACAACAGATCTGATCAAGAAGCATCTTCTAGCAGTTATCAAAACTAACCCACAGACAGCAATAGACTAAACATGATGACAGAGAAAAAGATGAGCAGATAGTCCCACTAAGACTACTAGACCACACATGCTTCCAGCCAGCACCCAGCTTTCATTTTTCCTCTATATGATGCAAGCACCATTACCAATATCTCAAAGACAGAACAGAAGGTATAAGATTTTGGTCTCTATTTCCTTTCCTGGCATAGCTGTGTTGAATTAAATCCTTCGACTTTACCAAAACTTCTTTTGAAGTGGGTGAAATGTCTTAGTCTGTTGGAACATACCACACACACACACACACACACACACACACACACAGAGAGAGAGAGAGAGAGAGAGAGAGAGAGAGAGAGACAGACAGACAGAGAGACAGAGAGAGAGAGAGACAGAGAGAGAGAAAGAGAGACAGAGAGAGACACAGAGAGACACAGAGAGACAGAGAGACAGAGAGAGACCTGACTCTGGCCTTGGACTCTGGCACACTAAGTCAAAGGTCATTGTAAACTGAGAAGCATCTTTAGTGACCATTTTGAAGTTTAAGGCCACTCAGCTTCAGATTATAAAGCTAATGTTTAAAATTAATTAGTTATAAAGCAGGAGTGATGGCATATGCACATATAGCTAGCACTTAGAAAGCTGTGGCAAGTGTGAGGTCAACTTGTGCACATAGCAGGATTCTGTTTTGAAAACAAATGAGACTAGAATTTGATAATGGATAAACTATGACTTTCTGTTTTGTGGGAGCAGGACCGAGGATAAAGGTGAGGGGTGAGAGGCAATGGAGTCACATCGAATCCCTGGAAATCTGACTTCCGAGAGACCAGCATCAGGATGCAGATCTGAGTTTCTTGCCCAGCCCATAAGCTAATATAAAGGTTTTGAACCAATCTGAAGCCCCTAAATCCTTGGCCAATTGTATCTAGCCATCCAATGAGAGCCCTGCCTCATGAGTTAACTTGAAAGGAGTAGAGGGAGCACCATCACCTGTGAGGACTTCATGAGGATAGGGAAGCAGCCACTGCCCTGGCCTTAGCTCCTTTTTGCTGTCTCACTAGAGTGCCAGGAGCCATCTTAGATCTGATGCCATGTGTTGCAGATGAGGACTCTTCGAGGCGTCGATGTGCCTTACTCTCCAGTCACGTTTTCCTTCACAAAGTTGACTTTCACATCCCCCACACCATTTAGATACGATCTTGTCTATAGTCACTCCTATTTTGATCCAAAATAATCATTGTTATTTTTTTAATGAAATTACCCATGTTTCATTTAGCTTGTCATGATTATAGAGAGACAGCAAAACAACTACTATACACGTATAGCTTTTTTTTAAAGTTTTTTTTTAATTTATTTTTTATACTCCAGACTTTATTTCCCCCTCTCCCCCATCCACCCTCCTACTGTTCCACATCTCACATCTCTAACCCACCTTCCCATCTCCACGAGGATGTCCTCAGCTCTTACCCCCCTACCCCACCTGACCTCTAAAGTCCCTGGGGCCTCCAGTCTCTCGAGAGTTAGGTGCATCATCTCTGATTGAACACAGACGCAGCAGTCTTCTGCTCTATATGAACTGGGGGTCTCATATCAGCTGCCTTTTGGTGGTGCAGTGTTTGAGAGATCTCGGGGAGGGGTCCAGATTAATTGAGACTGCTGGTCCTCCTACAGGGTCACCCTCCTCCTCAGCTTCTTCCAGTTTTTCCCTAATTCAACCACAGGGGTCAGCAGCTTCTGTCCACTGGTTGGATGCAAATATCTGCATCTGACTCTTCCAGCTTCTTGTTGGGTCTTTCTAGGGGCAGTCATGATAGCTCCCTTTTTGTGAGTGCTCCACAGCCTCAGCAATAGTGTCAGACCTTGGAACCTCCTCTTGAGCTGGATCCCACTTTGGACTTGTCCCTGGACCTCATTTTCTTCAGGCTCCTCTCCATTTCCATCCCTGTAGTTCTATCAAACTGGAATAATTATGGGTTAGAGTTGTGACTGTGGGATGGCAACCCCCTCCCTCATTTGATGCTCTGTCTTCCTGCTGGAGGTGGACTCCATAAGTTCCCTCTTCCCACTGTAGGGAATTTCATCTAAGTTCCCTCCCTTTGAGTCCTGAGAGTCTTTTACCTCCCAGGTCTCTGGTGCATTCCAAAGGGTCCCCTCCTACTTTCCTAGGTTGCCCGTTTCCATTTTTTTCTGCTGGCAGCTTTTTTTTTTTTTTTTTTTTTTTTTTAATATTTTTAGTTTGGTTTTACTGTTTTGCCTGCATGTATGTGTATTACAGAAATGCCTAGTGCCCACAGGAGCTGGAAGAGGTCATCAGATGCCCTGGAATTGGAGTTATAGATGATAAGGTACTGCCGTCCGGGTGCTGGGAATTGAACCTAGGTTCTCTGAAGAGCAACAAGTGATCTTAACTACTAAGCTATCTCTCTGTGTATCTCATAGTATCTCATAGTATCTTCATAGTATCATCAATGTATCTTAAAATATATTGGTAGTGCTCTACAGACTATTGACATTGTATTGCCCAAATGTCCAGTTTTATAGATTTTTTAAAAAATTGGGTGCAAGGGTGCAAGTAAGTGGTGTGCAAGTGTGTGTGTGTGTGTGTGTGTGTGTGTGTGTGTGTGTGTGTGTGGTGTTTGAATGGTCTCCAGTGCCACTACACAGGTATGGAGGTCAGAGAACAACTTTTTGGAAAGTGGTTCTCTCCTTTCAAGTTTCCATGGGTTCTGAAGGTCAAACTCAGTTTGCCAGGTTTTCACTGAAAGCACTTTTACCCACTGAACCATTTTACTAGCCCCAAACATTGTTGTTTTTTTACAAAACAAAACAAAACAAAACAAAACAAAACACAAAAACAAAAACTTGTCAGTGCATGAAAACATCATGATGGAACCGGTTACTTTGTATTCTAAAGACTAAAGAATTTTTAATTTCAAAATTCTGAAAGAAAAAAAAATACAGCTTGGGCCATAGAAAAGGCTTAGTAGATAGAGGTATCTGCTGCTAAACCTGGCAAACCTGAGTTCAATTCCTGGCATCCACATGTTACAAAGAAACACAAACTCCCAAAGTCATCCTTTGACTCCTACAGAACACCAAGACGGGCATGTACCCAGTCACCCATACACCAGTAAACAAGCAAACAAACAAATGTAACATTTAAAAAAGTACAATGAAACTATCTGACAATTTAAAGTATTCAATTAAGCAGTTACAAGCTTCTCCAGGACCAGAAGCCAAACCAAGAGCTTGGTGAATTATATCCTGCAGCTAGGAGAGCAGACCCTTCCTCACTCAGCAAATATCCATGAGCCCAATAAGGAAGTTTAATAGGTCTCCAAAGTCCATAGTCGGGAGTGATGGGGCAGCGGGAGAAGCAACACATTCAGGATTTGTGTAAGTTGCTCCAAGTCATAGACATTGTACGTGAGAGGAGAAAAGGCTTCCTTATATCTGAAAAACAGGACACCTAAGAACCAATGGGACTTCAAAGGAAAATTCGAAATTGTAGTGACCCCGAGTTTGTTCACTCCTATATAATAACTAAGCTTCATATTAGTGAGCAGTGTTGTGAATCCATCTACTTTTCCTTAGAGTTTTGAAAGTTCTCAGTCCAATTCTGTGGTTTTAAAGTGATCAGAAATCTGCATTTGCCCGTGTTTTTAAAAAAAACCATTCCCTCATATATTACATTCTGACTGCACTTTCTTCTCCCTCCTCCCCCCCCCCCCTCCCCCCCCCCCCCCCCTCCCCCCCCCCCCCCCGTCCCTCCTCCCCCCACATCTCCCCTCAGAAAAGAGCAGGCCTCCCATGGACATCAATCAAACAGGGCATGACTACAGTAAGACCAGGCACATATATCACATCAGGCAAGATGAGGCAGCCCAGTAGGAGGAAAGGGATCCCACAAGTAGGCAAAAGAGTCTGGGACAGGCCCACTCCCAACGTTAGGATTGCTGCAAGAACACTAAGCTACTCAGCCATGACATAAATGCAGATGACTAGGTCAGACCTGCTACAGGCTCCCTGATCTCTGTAAATCCCCATGAGTACCAGTTGGTTGCTTCAGTGGGCTGTTTTCTCTTGGTGTGTCTCTGACCCCTCTAGTTCCTTCAATCCTTCCTCCTCTTGGTCTGCAGGACTCCCCAAGTTCGACCTAATGTTTGGCCATGGGACTCTGCATCTGCTCCCATCAGTTGCAGGCTAAAGTCTCTCTGGTGATGATTCTGCTAAGCTCTGGTCCCAGAACACTCTGCAAGCAGGACAAACTGTAGGTAAAAGGTTTTGTGGCTGGATTGGTGTCCTAATCACTTCACTTGATGTATGACCTGGTTACAGAAGATGGCCAGTTCAGGCTCCGAGCACCTCATTACTAGGCGTTTTTGCTAGGGTTACTCTAGTTGAAACTCCGTGGACTTTCTACTGCACTTATTAGGTTTCTACCTTGTTTCAGAAATACCCCCAGTTCCAGTCTTTTCTCTCAGTATTTTCTCTTTCCCTCCCTGACACCTGTTCCCTCCTATTCCCAACCCCACCAGCCCCCAGTCCACCTGTGAAATATATTATATTTCCCCTTCCCAGAGAGAAGTTGTACTTTAATCCCTCCTTGTTACTTAGCCTCTCTTGTTGCTTGGCGATAGGGCACTAAGGTAACTATTAGATTTTGCAACCATGAAAGTTTTCTGAATGTACAATGACTGTAGATAAAATCAAGTGCATGAACAATCTAGGGTGTTTCAGGAAGGGCTCATCCACACTGCTCCCATGATGTCACAGCTGTCTTAGTTCTGGACGCTGACATCTACACTTCGGACTGTGCCTGTCACATCACCTTATAGGGCCAACAGACACAGACTGAAACACCTCAGCTCACCTTCCAAGCTAATGTGTCAGGAACTGCGGAGGTTTTACTGTGCATACAAGTCCTGTGCTAATAGAAACAAGGGCTCAATTACAGAAAACAGACTTTTAACTGTCTGCTCCTTCTCTGAACATCTATCAAATGGACATATCTTTGGATTGAATTGTACAAGATCATCTGATTATAAAATTTTCTGAGTTGTTAACAAGTTTTTAAAATGTTAAATGAATTTCAACTCAGAATTTGGATAGACTTTTAAATAATCCCTGAAATGGCCCTAAGCAAGCTTCTACCATTTTTGTTATGTGTTTATGTGAAGTAGGGCTCTCAGCATTGATGAGTGAAAAATGAAAACATCAGTCAAGTCTGAAGAGCATTGAAGATGCTTCACTTCCTACAGCGTCAAATATTCTGCCAAGACTTCTTGCAAAATAAATGAGATCATCGCATTAACATGTAATTTTCTTTTCATCTTTAATAAATGGTAATTTTCTGCATATGACAAGAAATTGTGTTTAAATAGATTTCTCACTAAAATGTTATCAGTAAATGCTTTGATACCTATTTTACATATGTATGTATTTTCTATGTATCTGATTATTAAAAATTTCCCAAATGAAAAGCCGTCCCAAGTGGAAAAGATTTAAGGATCCCTGTTACACCTACTATAGAGTATATGACTATTGTATTCTCTTTCTCTAACATACACACATTTACACACACATCCACATAAACACACACTCACACACTCATGTATACACATACTCACACAGACATATACTCATGACACATGCACATACATACACTCGTACACACAGACACATACATACACAGTCTCACACATACTTACACGCACACACACACACACACACACACACACACACACACACACTGTTTAAAAGGCCTTGTAAAGTTCTGCAGCAGAGTTGTGCTTAGAGATCCCTGACAGTCCATCCCTGGGAAGGGCGGTCTCTATGAGATGTAAGAAAGCACACTCTGCTTTGCAGAAGTTGGTAACTGTCACTGAGTTCCAAATGGCTCCTTCTTGAAGGGCTCAGCCTTACAGAACATCCAGTGCCACTGTTGCCCCTGCTAGCTGCTGCTTACCTGGAACTCAATATGTGTCAAGGAATGGAAAGATTATCCTTTGTCATACAGTCAGGTATCAGAAGAACAGGTATCAGGAGAAGAAATCACTCACACAGATCGATAGATATCGAAATCAGAACTGAGTTGTTGTTTTGTTTTGATTTGATTTGGTTTTTTTGCAGTCAGGGGAGTTGAACTTAAGGCCTCACATATGATCATCAAGCACTCTCCCAGTGAGCTAGAGTCTCTGCCTACTTTAGTAGTGTTTTTTGTTGATGTTGTTGTTATATTTATTTACTTAGTGTGAGTGTGTGTATATGAGAAGAGTTATGGAGGGAGGCAGGGAGGAGGGAGGGAGGAAGAGACAGAGCTTCATGCATGTGGACATCAAAAGACTATTAACCATCTTGCAGGGTTCTCTCCTTCCATCACAGGGTCAATGTCTAAAAGTCAGCAGGCTTGGGGATAAGTGTCTTTCCTTACCCAGCCATCTCACTTGCCCAGGAGAAGTATTTAAGGGATGGTTTCTTCAACTGCTATTCGGGATGTGGTTCCTGACATCACACAGACGCTGCTTCCACAGCAGAGCAAGCACTTAGTAGGAAGAGCTAAGCAACCATGATCATGAAATGCCACAAAAAGGTGTCATTTGAGGGTAATGCTGTATTTTCAGGAGTGTTCCCTTGGGGGGTGTCAATTATGAGCTTTGTCTGAAGATGCTGAGGATACCCTCTGAAGCTCACCAGCAGGACTTTGACAGACCACTCTGGGCTTTCTACCATGGCGGGCAGCCTTGTATCTTCTGTACACAATCTGCACTCGACCTGGGTCTCCCTCCATGGCATTGATGACATTTTGCACCAGAATTCCAAGGCCCGATCTTGGCTTTGATATAACTATGTCTGGTCACTTTACCTTCCAGGCTATTCTTTCATTTCTACCTCACTTTCGAATTTTGTTTAACAGGAAATGCCAGCCAACCCCCAGAAATCTCCACATTCTATCTGAAGAGAGATCGACGAAGGGAAGGATCCCAAGGTCCTTCTGTTTCCCCCTAACCCAAGCATTAGCTACTTGAGACATTGCCTCTCTCACCCACAGGCTTCAGAGAAGTTGTTATTTCTGCCCACATGAGATCTGATCTATTCCAAAACAGAGTCATTTTGCCTCAGCTGAATCAATAGACTCATCCCCACTGTGATTTGCTCCTTTTCTTTTTTTCTCCATCCTGGTCCTCACCCCAACTCTCAGGAGAACAAAGAGGACACTGATAAATAGCAGCTGCGTAAGGAAAAAGGAAGCAGTCCAACCGTGCTGTCTGGGGGCTCCTGTCAACTTCTACTGTAACTTCACAGTGTGGGACTTAGCCTTCGCTTCCTCAGATCCACTCAGAACCAGTTCATATCTCTGTCTCAATGCCCTGTTTCCTGTGTTCTCTGCAACAAACTGTTTAAACGTGGCAAAAACCCAAAGCTTTCTAGGAAGATACACCTGGCCCATGGACTAGACAAAAATCAGAAGCAAGCCTGAATGAGTGCCAGCCACACCCATGACAGGAGGACCCAGCAGATTAACATAGGAAGCAACATTCAGAGAAAAGCTATTTCTACATGGAATCTGGCATGGCATATAGAAGGAAAAGAACACAAAAGTATACAGCAAATTCTGAAGAACTATGTTCTCATCCTTTTTTGCTTTGAGTACTTCATTCATTCATTCATTCATTCATTCATTCATTTATTCATTCTGTAAATATTTATTGGAGGCCAGTCACTGTTTTAAATTTGGAAGACACAATAAAGAAAACAAAACATCTTTACTCTTAGAACATCTGGGGCTGAGAGATGGCTCAGCAGCTAAGAGAGTGCACTGGTCTTGCAGAAGACCCAAGTTCAGTTCTCTGCACACATATCAGACAGCTCACCGTTGGCTTTAACTCCAACTCCCAGGCATGTGCCTGCACTCAGGTGTACACTCCCACACAGACACAAATAAGGACAAGTAAATTGGGCTGGAAAGATGGCTCAGTGGTTAAGAGCGCTGATTGCTCCTGAGTTCAATTCCCAGCAACCACATGGTGGCTCACAGCCATGTGTAATGGGATCCGATGCCCTCTTCTGGTGTGTCTGAAGACAGTGACAGTGTACTCATATACATAAAATAAATAAATAATTCTTTTTTTTAAAAAAAGAGAACATTTTTTTAAAAAGGACAAGTAAATCTTAAAATATACTTATTTCAAACAAAAAAGTCTAGGGTTGAAATACTCTTGGGGCAGTGTTTTTTTTTTTTTTAACATACTTATTCTTTAAAGTACTTAAAGGATAAGTAATAACTATACCACAGCTAGTGATTAAAAAAAATGGCCAATCTGTTTAAAATGTTACAGAATGTCAAAGATATGGAAAGCATGGAATAGGATACAGCTCTTGTTACTATTCTCCTCTTATTCATTTACTTTCCAAGATTTTACCTCAGACAAACAAAATACTTCTGAAAAATGTCATTAATCCTAACAGTAATGGTATTCCCTTGTTTGTGACCCTGTGGTTTTAAGGATATGTATGCTTCCTGTAAGAAAGCTAGAGTAAGTCTCTGGCATCAGCCCAGGGTCCACTGAGTTGGCCTCAAGCTTTTTACCAAGATAGAAACCCCCCCACCCCCGGTGTGGAGGAGGTTTGGAGAGCAATTAAACCGTCTGGGGAGTCGACACTCTAAATTTAGACTTCAGTGACACAAAGTTACATGAATGTCTCAGACACACAACAATCCAAGATAGTAAGTTGCTATATGCATGCACATTTCTTGCATGTATACTGTGTACCATATGAGTGTGTGCCCCAGATCGTTAGGAACTAGAGTCATAGTCAGAGAGTGAGCCTCCATGTAGATGCTGACAGTGGAACATAAGTCCTCTGAAAGAGCAACCAGTGCTCTTAACCACTGAGCCATCTCTTCAGTTCCTTTTGTAGTGTGGGAGTGGAGAACATATAAACTGATAAATGTCTTATATTTTCTGTGAAATCCAACGGTTACCATCAGTGCTCATCAAAACAGAGGTTCCCCAGCTTCTGCTGAATTGTGATAAGATCTTAAATTTGAATAAATATCTGTGTGAAGTTTCCAGAAGTTATCTGACATAGAAATTATTCTAGAAGGAATAGGGAGGACATTTTATTCCAAGTTACAAATACATCCTTGTAAATATCACTTGTATTTCTTCAGATGATGAGGTAAGACAAGAGCTGTACCCCAGCTGTTTGAATACACAGCTTGGGCTGAGCTGAGAGTGTTTCTTTCTCTGTTCTAACTATTCCTCTAAAGGTTCATGATTCACTGAAGAATAATACCCCAGACTCAGATAGCATGTAAAAGCAAAAAGTGTCTTATTCTGTAGAGGTCTAGCATGTTGGAGTCTCAGATTCCAAGATGGAGATACTCCAGTGAGTTCACAGGCCCAATTTAAAGCACATTAGGGAAATTCGGGGAGGTGTGGGTGACTGCTATCTTAATCATTGGTTCTATCTTTATGGACATTCTGGAACCATTGCTGGGGTGTGGGGGGCTGTAAACTGTTGCTGAGAAAGTCTGGAAACTGCTACTGACCTTGCCTCAGGCCAGGTGGCAGGGCAGCTTCTGAGGCCTGCACTTGTCTGGATTTGCCCAGTTTTTTTTTTTTTTTTTTTTTTTTGCCCTGGCACAGTGTTAATTTTATTACATCACAACAGTTTGAACAGATTTGAAAGAAAAATAAATGCTGTAGATTGTAGATTTTCTTTCTTTCTTTTTTTTTTTTTTTTTTTGGTTTTTTTTTTATTGGATATTTTTTTATTTACATTTCAGATGCCATCCCCTTTCCCCATTTCCCCTCCCTAGAAAACCCCTATACCGTGCCCCCTTTTCCTTTTTGCTTTTATACAATTTTTCTAAATGTTAATCAAAGGCTTTATAAGTATGGTAATGCTCAATCAGAAGTGTAGCCCAATACCCAACCTAGATATATAAACTATCTTTGACTGGTGGAGACACATGAACATCTTCCTCCATGCCCCCTCTCTCTTTCTCTCTCTTTCTCTCTCTTTCTCTCTCTCATCACCTAGCTTCTCCTCTACTTCATCTTCTCCTCTCCTTACTCCATCTCTTCCTCTCGGTGCTCCTTCCTCCTTAGCTCCTCTTACATATCACCCTTCCTGTTAAAATAAAACTTTTCTCTCAAAATACAGTTAGAGCATAATTATTCCTATTTGTACCAGTGAGGTACAAGATAGTCTTAATACCCAGTCCATCATTTTGTTGACAAACCAGAAACCTCTGTCGTCTCTCTTGACTAAAACACTTAGTTTTGAACCTGGCTTTTTTTTCTTGGCTTTAGAATGAATGTCAGCTGAAAATCATCCACTCAGATCTTTTCTCTCAAAGTAAATAGCCAGGATTGGCTATGAGACTATAGGTCTTCAACCCCATCAGAAATCCAGAATGACTGAGTTAACTGAAGTTATGGGAAGCACTAAGCATAGCTTCTAAAACTTAGCCAATTTATAGAGACCGCTGAACACCTGGACAGCCCCTATACTACCGAACGTTGGAACATCAAATCTTCAGCCTTCTGGCCCAGACTCATCTGACAGACCAAGTGATGCAGAATTATTAAGGACTGATTACTCTGTCTAGGCAGATATAATCAGTCAACTATTCTTCGAGTGTGTTCTTAAAAGCAGACCTAGTCTCCTAAACTGCCAATTTGAAGCCTGTCATGAACTCAGCCTAGTCTGTCTCTTCCCTAGGCCTAGGCCTAGAACCTTCTAGCCTCCATATAATCTAATCTTTCAAGCTGGTTGATTAAATAAATTTGGCTTCTCTTGGTTTCTGACTGAATTGTTCAGCATGGCCTCATATTAACTTTAGCAATATGTTCTAATCTTCTGGGTCTTTCTGATTTTCTGGCTCATTCTGTCTTCACCTGTGTTTAACTTGTTCTCTCTGCAACCTGACTCAGTAAAACTGTCCTGGTAAAACTGCCACACACATACCACCACTATCTGTATTAACCCTGTTCTCTCTCCCTCTCTTTCCTGTGCTGTTCTCCAGTTGGATGTATCCTATCTCTAACTCTTTCTATCAAATCTTTTTCTGACTCATCACTTTGTCTGCCCCTCAACTAGATGTCACTTTCAAACATGAGTGCTTCCTTCTACAAACAAATCTTACCTCTATTGTTAAGGATTAAAGGCGTGTACTAAGGTTGTGTCTTCATTCCAGCCAAATCTTAGACCTAAAAGATCTTTGAATGTGATCTCTTGCCAGAGCAGCCTTGTTGCTGGATTAAGATTCCTCTACACATCCTAAAATCAGTTTCTTTGTTTTGAGTTTTTGCCCCTGACTCCACCTCTCTAAATGTTATTTAATATGATCTAGAACAATCATGTCCTTTATTTCCAGTCACTGAAAAACTCCACTCCCAGCCAAAACCAATAACACAACAAGTGGGCTGTAATAACTAGGGATGGTTGGGAGCCTCTCATCTGCACTGGTCGGTGGAAGTGGTTTGTGAGTTCTTGACATTTTCAACAAAGGAATCAAGCAAGAAGCTCTTATTGCAGAAACCTCCAGACAAATTAGAAACAGTTTTGTTGCTGAGTTCTTGGGGGGAAATTTTCCAGTCAAGTCCAATCTACTCCCATCATGGGAAGCAGCAAGAAAAATCACTCAGGACACATTTGTATTAAAGGCAGTGGTTCTCAACCTTCCTAATGCTACAACCCTTGAATACAGTTCTTTATGTTGTGGTGAGCCCGAACCATAAAATTATTTTCACTGCTACTTCATAAGTGTAGTTTTGCTACTGTTATGAATCATGATGTAAATGTCTATTATGCAGGATGTCTGATGGGTGACACCTGTGAAAAGGTTATTTGATCCCAAGAGATCATGATGCACAGACTGAGAAACACTTATTTAAAGGTACTCAGGCAGAACGTCACATACCTCATTCTGAGTTTTCTGAGTTTGGCATATTTATAAGCTTATCTTCACCTTGGTTTGCGAGATTTTGAACAATGACATCCCCATTCCGAGCTTGGTGTAGTGTTTTGACTTCCTGACTCTGAGGAGGAATTCCTATGTCAGAACGATGAATTATAATTTGATAAAAACAAAACCTGTGAAAAGCTTTGGTGATTTGAGAGCTTGGTACAGGAGAGGAAGGGCCAAGAAACAGAAGTGCTTGATGGAATTCCAGTCTTATCTGCAAATGTTTTCATTCTGAGAATATATCAAATTGCATTCATAGCCTATGACCCGTGGCTCACACAACCAAAAACCATGGACCCGAGGCATAATGTTTTCATTTTTAATAGGGTTGAAGGGGTGATGAACACTGATAGTAGGAGCGTTCACCAGTTGCCAGTGAGCTAGCTGCCTGTCAAGATCCACCTGCACTATAGAAAGGACTTCTCTTTTCAAGACTGATAGTTACTCTCAGGGAACATGATCCCTATGACAGAGAATCAGCAGTTTTCGATTTTAGTTTAACCCTTCCTGGTGTGACAGTAACACAGAACTGATGTTTTCATGAGTATGAGTCTGTAACTGGATTGCTTTCTTCAACTGGAGTTCAAAAGTCAAGTATAGGAGGGAAAAAGGTTCACCACGAAGGAAGGTGAAAATCAAATGAAGGCATAGCTTGCATTGCCCCCATCACTCGGCTCTCTCATTAATTAATCTTTTTTTTGTTCTGCTTTACTTCCCAACTGAGAATTCCTCAGCCACTCTAACTTGGTTTTGATGTTTCTTTGTGAAGGAGAGTTAAAGACTCTAGTCCTTTCCTGGTGGTGTTTCAGGGGAGGCTGTGAGAATGCCTGTGGTATCATAGCCACAGGATGCATCTTTATCATGGTGGATGGGCTACCTAAAGTCAGACATGTGGCCGGGTGTCCTCACAGGCAACTTGATACTAGCACAACATGCCACGTCTTTTCTGAAAGATCCCCGGCATATTCCTACCTAGACAGCCCCTCTCTTGGAGAGCCTTAACAGAAGTTAGTTTGAGTATGATGGCCAGGTGGGATACCAAACTGATAACACTATAAAACATGAATGACAGAAAAACTGTATCACAGACTCCAGAAAGGAGGGAACAGAATGCCTTTGGGAGTCAACAGGAAAGGGGAAGCCACTGAGGACACACATGCCCAGCAGAAGAGGGCATGAAAAAGTCATAAGAACCAGAGGTCAGGCGGGACTGAAGCAAAAGATTTCTTCTGGACATCACTGTCCTCATGAATTCACAGCTACTCTGATTTCCTGCACAAAACTTATATAAGGCCAACCTAATTAATGCCATAGCAGGGTGTGGGAAGCACTTCAAATGTCGTTATCCCTCAGTGAGGAACATAGACAATTGATGGCTTCTGAAGGAGGGAGAGTTGTCTTCTTTAAGGATAGGATTGCTGACTGGTTGACCACATTTCAATAGATGGTCCCATACCCAGGGGTAAATAGACAGTGTATATTAGACTTTATAAGTGTTTTAGTTATTTTTCTTTTGCTATGAAGAGACATGACCAAGGCAATTTATATAAAAAAAAAATGCTTAATTTGGAGCTCATGCTGGCAGAAGGTTAGAGTGCATGACCATCATGGTAGGAAGAATGGCAATATGTATTGGAGCAGTAACTGAGAGATTACATCTTTATAAGGAATAATGAGAGCTTTTAAAACTTCAAAATCCAAGCCCAAGGTCACACTTACTTCATCAAGGCCACACTTTCTAACTCTTCCCAAACAGTTCTACCAAATGGAGACCAAGTATTCAAATATATGAACCTATAGGAGCCTTCTCATCCTAACCTTCACAATGGGTTACGTCAAAGCAACAATAGAAGGGGGAGAAGGAGAAGGAGGAAGAGGAGGAGGATGGGAAGGAAGAGGAGGAGGAAGAGGAGGAGGAAGAGGAGGAGGAAGAGGAGGAGGAAGAGGAGGAGGAGGAGGAGGAGGAGGAGGAGGAAGAAGAGAAGGAGGAAGAGGAAGAGAAGGAGGAGAATCACAAGATCACTCTATTTTTCTTAGGCTCAGCTTTGAAAAAAAAAAAACTGAATTCCTTCCAGAAAATCTTGTCTCTCACTTTGAGTAGCAGTAGCTTAATGAACATTTTAGCTAAAATATGAAGAAAATCTGCAAAACTCACCAGTAAAGGGGACATGAGGGACATGTGGGCAAAATATTTGAAAAAGATCTTCGCTGGAAGAAAGAACATAGGGCTTGAAATACAGCCCTGTAATAGAGCAGATGCATATTACACTGAGGCCTTGGGTCCAATCACACACACACACACACACACACACACACACACACACACACACACAGTAAAGATGTCAGGAGAAAATTAGCACATGAAAAGACGGTAAAATTATTATGCATTAAGAAAATTCAAATTAATGACGTGAGAGGTGCCTTGATGTTTAAGATCATCCACTGATCTTGCAGAAGATATGGGTTATGCTTCTTGCACCCACAGGGCAGCTCACAACTGTCTGTAATTTCAGTTTCAGGGGATTCAATGCCCTCATCTGACCTCTTTAAGTGCAAGGCAAGCACACGGTACAAATTTATACATGTGGGCAAACCAATCATCATATAAGATAGATTTTAAAGAAAGAATTCTGCCCATAAAATATTTATAAAATGCATTTATTATTTATAAGCAAAAAGAAAAATGCAAATTAAATCCACAACCATATACCGTTCTTAGCTTCCTGGTTGGTGCACAGGTAGGATCATTCAAAGGGGGTTTGCCCCAGGGAAAGAGCTGAGAAACTGCTTTCAAGGCCCCTTTAGACATCACTTTGTGTATCTCTTCACTTGTCTGTTCCTACATTGTACCTTTTATAACAAAATAGTAATTGTGAGTGGAGCTCTTGAGTGAGTTCTGTAATTATTCTAATGATCCTGAGGGGTTGGTCAGCAACCCTGAATCTGTAGGCAGCTAGTCACAGTGTAGATGACATGAAACCCCTTGAGCTTGCAGCTGGCATCTGGATTGAAAGCAGTCTTGTTGGAGACGTGCCATGTAGGGCTGTGCTGACTGTAGGGGCCTAGTATCAGAACTGGATTATAATGCATTGCCTTGTGCCAATAATAATAATAATAATAATAATAACAACTTTAATGCATGATGTGGTGATTCTTGTTTGTAATCTCAGCATTTGGAAGACTGAGGCAGAAAGACTGATAGAAGTTCAAGGCTGGCCTGAGCTATATAGTGAGACTATGTCTCAAAAGAAAAACAGAAAGGAAGAGAGAGAGAGAGAGAGACAGAGACAGAGACAGAGAACAATAAAGAAAGTAATAGCTTCTCATCCCACCCATTATACTTAGCTTGAATCTAACACAAGGAAACAATTTACCCCAGGAATGGGGGGGATGGGTGATTGGCCTGAACTCTTGAGAAGTGACCGTGTAAGAAACAAACCAACTCACTCACACAACACGTGTGCATTCCCACTGGCATAAACACACATTCAGACACACACCTGGGCATGCACAAAGAGTGGAAGTGTCCCCCATTCAAGTGTTCTGCATTGAAGCAGTCGGAAGCAGGCGTGTGGAGGGAGTCTTCTGGGATGTAGAAACAGCCAAGAGCCTGAGTCCTTTGAAGAATGCCCTTGTGTTTAAGATGCCCAGGGGTGGTTTGGATATGGCTTCAGTGTGTCCCACTTGAGGTTCTTATGCTGGAAGTGGGTCACTGGCCTTGTGGTGTTGAGTTGGAACCTTGAAAAGGCAGAGGGTAGGTAAACTACTGGGGCTCCATCCTGAGGAGGGATAACCCACAGTGTGTGTTCTTTCTCAAAAGCTTAAAGTATTCTGAAGTAGATTCCAGTGTCCTGTCTCCTCCGGCTTCCCATTTTGTCACATGATCTCTTCCACACCTGCTCTCTAGACCTATAATGTCATCTGCAATGAAGTGCTTTACCTCTGGGGTTGTGAGCTCAACCAGCCCCTTTTCTCGGTCGGCCTGCTGTGTTTTGTGACCGTGACAGGTGGACCGAGACAATACAGAAAATCATCTGACAATGACTTTTCAGCAGAATGTCAGCAAGTATGAGGTAGACAAGCAGGAGGGGGAGGGGAGGCGGTGCAGCAAATAGAGAATCCTGGTGAATTTTTTTTTCTTTTCCTGAAAGTTCTCAAAGACTAAAAATGTATTAAAGATTTCCAGGTGAGCCACCTCAGCATGCCCCTGCATTAAAGCCAATGTTTAGTACAGAGATGTGAATGCAGCTAACACACTGAAATGTACAATTAAATGGTAAAATTTGTTATGTTTACTTATAGGATCTGTTAGAGGCTGTGTCAAAATGCCTCCATCCAGGCTTGCAATCAAGTCCGAAGGGGCAGTGAGGACAAAGGACATCTGGCTTAAGATGTCCTATTTAAGTTGCTCAGAAAGAGTCAAGAAAAGGGGCCTGATACAAGGTGCAAGCCCATTCAGATGCTCTCTGTAGAACCACTGAAGGCTGTATCCGCTGCCTGGTTGGGCTGGGACTCTACTGGTTCTAGAGGATTCTGGCTGGGCTTCAGTGTTTTTCAGCAATAATTCCTGTTTCCTTGATGCTACAATGTTAGTTAGCCCTGCCCCCACCCTCAGGCGGGCACCTAGCCAGGAAAGTTTGCTGATGTCAGTTCGAATACATGGGACCCAGGTGTCTGGAACATTTTAATTCTGTCTGCGTTTTTTAATGGGAAACGGAATGAAATAACAATGTGGGCACAGTTTCAGATCAATTATGCTGCCGCGTCAGCAGCTCCTGGACCAGGCTACTGGGGTTCAACTACGCGGGTTTCTACCGCGGTCAAGCTGCAGCCCTGGCTGAGGATCCCAATTGTTGATTCTAGCTTGTGTTGAGTTGACAAAAATCTAACATGCACATTGGATGAGTGAGTTAGCGTCACTCATGGGGAAATCTGAGGGCAACCCATGGAAAACTTTCCTCCATCGTGTGGGATCGAACTAGGCATCAGGTTTTGCAGCAAGCGCTTTTCCAGATGAAAAGCTGGATTTCACGGCCCTGGATTGATTGATTGATTAATTGATTGATTGATTGATTGATTGATTTTTTAAAAAAAAATGATGGCAAAAAATGTTCTTTACTTTTTCAGTGGGGACACTTTATCACTTGATTTAATTCTATATGGACTTCTTGTTTATAAAAAAAATTTTAAAGTACAGTCATGACATCTTGACAGTCTCCCTCCCTCTCTCCTCTGTCCCTCCCTACATTCTCCGATTCTATTAAGATTTATTAAAACACTGAGGTGAAGTGATAAATTCTGCAGCTGTTTCACACATGAACACATGTGCCTTCTTCTGCTAAGGCTCCTAAGTTTCTGCCTTCACTTTGTTTCTTGGTTCGATAAAAATTTGTGTACAGTTTTTCCCCTCTAAATCACTTTTTTTTATTATTATTCATCAACTCATGGAAGAATGGTGTACCATGACGAACCATTCTTGCTTGGCACTGTAGAGTTTTAGCACAGGCAAGCCTTCAATTCCAGGCAAACTGGGGCAGATAGCCACTGTGGCTATAACTTTGTTTCTAAGTTCTTGGTTTATGTGAAGCACAACCTAAGAACAAAGGGAACGAGGGTTGCTCAGCCAGGAAGAAGCATGAAGCTGCAAACTGCTGTCTCATACGCGTATCTGAACAACGGCAATACGTTCTGAGAAACACGTTAGGTCATTTCCTGTGTCACCTTCAGCCCGCGTTTACAGAAACTGAGACAGTCCAGTTAACCATCAGAAACCTGAGACGTAGGACTGTCACACTGCATATTAGCAGGAAACTTTCCTTTTTTATAAATGGAAGGACCATGCGCAAAGACGCTGATAAAAATTTTAGCAATGACATGAACCAGAGACATAGTAGCTGAGCCCCCTGTCACCCACTGTGTGCTGTGCATCACTGTGGATGCTGCACACTCTGGTATGACTGGCACGTAGTAGGTCTGTTCATACATCACAAACAGGGCAGATGTACAGGGCACACTGCATTCTCTTGGGACCCCACTAGATAACGAGTATTTTTAGATTCATTAGCATCTTACAGGACCACTCTTCTACATGCCACCACTGTTTATAATATTGTTGCAGGATGTGTGACTGCACTTGGCCCATTTCTGATTTGAAGGGGAGGCATAAGCCTCATGAAATAGCCAGGGCTGGTTGATCTTGAGACTTTCTAACTTTTATTTTATTTTATGTTTTTCTGAGGACAGGCCATCCTCTTTATTATAGAGCTGGGACACTCCATTTCCAGCACACATCTGCTCCTGTTTCCGTCTGCACACGCTTTTGTTGGTTGTTTTGCCCTCTTCTCTCCTCTCAAGAACCTGGACTCTGAGTTGCCACTTTGTGTCTCTGTGCTTCCTTCCGAGCTGGTGTTGTGCTCTCTCAGTCTTGCCCCATGTGGTGTTTCCTCAACCAGATAAGAGGCCTCAAGAGAGCCTGACATTAGCAGTCAGCACCAGCGGCTTCTCTACCGCCCACATTGTGACAAGACAGCAAGTGTTCGTTATGAAGCAGGCATGGTGCATATTATCTGAGCAGTACGATGTATGACCCCATTTTAAAGAGGTGTAAACCAAAAATCAAAGATAGAGCTACCTTCAAAGACCCATACCTCCTAAGTGGCGTGGCAGGCATTTAAACCCAGTTCCTCTAAAAACAGTGTTGGAGAATTTCCCTCCTACAGCACATTGCCTCTGGAGGGACTTGTTCCATCTTCCATATTATCTCTTCCCATTAAAGCTCTGACGTCTTGAAGTGACTTAATTTACTTCTGATTAATTAAACCCAGTGAGAAACTGGAAAAACGACATTTCTTTCTTTCTTGGTTGTGTTTTGGTTTTCCTTGGGTTTTTGCATGTGCTGTTTGGATTGGCTGCAGGGCCTCACATTTCGCTAAGCAAGAGCTCTACAGCAGAGCCTCATCTCAAGCCCAGACAGGGAGCCTGTTCTGTTTACATTTTAATTTATTATCATCATTGTCTGCACCATGCTTGTGAGCATGAGGGTGGAGGTCAGAAGATAACTTGAGGAATCCAGTCTCTTCATCGACCATGGATTCTGGCAGTCGGAGCTCAGCTCACCGGGCTTAAGTGGCAAATGTGCTTTGCACTTTTAAAATACTCTGACAAAAGTGGAGGAATAAAGGGTTTACTTTAGCTTTACAAATCCCACAGGAGTCTGATCCATCATGATGGGGAAGGTACAACAGCAGGTAGGCCCAGGAAAGCCTGGTAACAGGAGCAGGAAACTCTCTAAGCACATGTTCATCACACAGGAAGCAGAGAGAACAAGAAGTGGGGCCAGGCTATAAATTTATATATAAAAATATATATAATTATTATATATAAAAAATACTTCTTATTTCAAACTACAGAACCTTCTGTACTTCTGGAAGGCTTCAGGTCCTAAAGGTTCCAAAACCTTTCCAAACAAAGGCACTTGGAGACCAAGTATTCAAATCTCTGAGCCTAAGAGGGACACTTCTCATTTAAACCACCCCTCTCTTTATCCATGCTCACTCATCTTCCTGGCCCTGGGAGCATACTCTTACACTTAATAAGTCATTTCGGACAGATGGGGGTATAAGGCACATGAAATAACAACATGTGAATCCTCCAAGTTAGTAGCAAGGGACATGAGCCCTCATCCAACCTTTCTCTCTCTACTACCCAATCACAAGCTCTAGCCTTTAAATTGGGGAGCTAGATTTGCAGAACAAAAGTCAGTGTGCATGAGGGTGCACTTGTATGGAGGGCAACCAGATCTTGGGATTCAGAATTTAGCTTTTGTATACATAGCAACAGATCAACCCCAATGGTGAAGATTGAGGGAGAAGGAGAACACAAATACAGCATCAGTGAGATTATAAAGTAATGCAAGATTACCAAGTGGGGACCAAGTATTCAAATACTTGAATCTTCCCATCAATGGGAATACAATCATGTCTTACCAAACCTAGCTTTAACATGGATTTTATGACTTGAACTCAGGCCTTCATGTTTGCATGATAAGCACTGTACTGACTGAACCATCTCCCACTCACTTTTAGCTGATTCTGGCTAATACCAGGGATCATGATTGCTGGATGGCACTGTCAGACTTCGCTTGGCTGTACCATTTTGAGTTTCTACTGACAGTGAATGAAGGGTCCTGCTGGTGCCATCTCTTCACTAACATTTGTTTTTGCCCAGGTCCTGGACTCTGGACTTTCTAATAGGTTTGCCTCAGAATTTTATTGTTGTTTATGTTTAAATGCATCTCCTATGATTATGTACCAGTTATATATAATATTATATATTTCTTAAAATATCATTTTGGGTCTTTTGGTCATTTTGAAAGTTTAGGTTCTCAATTTTTCTTGAGTAATTACTTTTATTGGAGAAAAAAAATCTCATTTTAATTTTTCTCCAAATAAAAATTGTAACAGATGATAAAAACAGAATTTCTAATAACTTTGTAATGCTTAGCTAAATTACACTTTTAAATAATTTTTTAGGTGAAACAAAGCCTCACTGGATAATCAATGCTGCATCTGAATTAGAGTATCCTAACATTTTTATTTTCTGTCCACAAATAGTTCTGTTGGTATTTGTTCTTTAGCAATTTAGCATCTACTTAAGCATGTGAATGCATTAACTTGAGAGTAAGAAACAAAATATGGGTTCCTGGCAGGGTAGGTTCGTTTTATTCACTAGAAGAGAAGGAAGGAGATGACAGTGACCTTTGTAAGTTCCTGTTGTACTTTTCCCAAGTTGTATGTAGAAATGTCACTGAGAAGGTCACTGCTACAGTCACGGTCACAGTACACCTGTTTCCTACAATGCTGGACTCCACTTTGTATGAGTTTCAATAGAAGACTAGGGATGGATAATGAGAATAGAGGAGCTGTATGTGTACATGCCCAAACTTGATTTTTAAAGCAGCATGTCTTGGATTAGAGAACAGATAAGCTAGTATGACAGGAGAGAGAAAACTCCTTTCCAGGAGTCTGTCCATGTACCTGCCACTTGATAGGTGAGCTACAGAGGTACCATGATTCATGGCTAGTTTACCACTTTAAACTATCCAGAAAACTGTAGAACTTACATGCCAAGAATCAGACTTGGCTTGGTCAGGGGTCCCGAGGAAGAGGGGTGTTTAGACATGGTGAAAAGAGCAAAAAGAATGACTCTAAGTCAAATGATGAGGTGCAAGTTGACAGCTTTGTAGTCTGCTTGAGATAGCTCCCTAGACCCCTTTCTGTAGATAGCTCTTGGCTTGTAGTCTGCTCAAGATAGCTTTCTGCTTGAGATAGTTCCTTGCTTGAGACAGCTCTCTGCTAGAAACAGTTTTCTCATGCTAGAAAAAATTCTAAAAGCTCTCTGGATAGCTCATGGGTTTTCTGTCAGAAGAGCTGCTATAAAAAAAATTCTTGGAATTTCTAGGAAAATTTCTAAAAAAGCTGTGTTCACTCTCAGAGCAGTTCTTTCTTGGTGACTGCTATAAAAAATTCTAAAGAGTTGTGTTCACTCTCCAGAGATCTCATCATGGTAGCCCCACTTTCAAAGACCAAAGTCCAGTCTTTTATTTACATATTAATTCAAACATCTACTCCAGGTTCTTTTTGATTATCAGCATTTTATGACCTTAGCCCCTTGATTTTTAGAAGAAGACAGCAAGTACACCTTTTTAAACATTGCAAATGATCAGAGATCTGACTGGTTTGGTAAGCACAGACAATAAGCTAGCTGTGTGGGATCTAGCTCTGAGACCACCATTCTTGCCACACCTTGACCTAAACTAGCTCTGTCCTAAACTGACCTTGAACTTGGGAATCTGTCTTTATATCTTTCTGACAAGCTGGCTCATGGTGCAACTGTCTTTGTTCTTTTTGGTCCATGAAGCTCCTTATATAATTCATACTGTATCCTTATATTTTGCAGGTGAGAAATTATACATTCTTAAACTCATGTTTTCAGAGTTATTTCTCACAGCCTTAAGGGCTGCCCTGAAGCTCTTAGCATTTACCATTTTTCCTAAGGACATTAGACACACCTTTGCCTCCTGGACTTATGCTGTCTCTGATATCGAGTCATTAACATTGGCAAAGACGACATTCCCCCTATAACATTGGCAGAAAGAATATTTCCCAAAGGATGAGCATCAAGTAAATCATACATTATTATACAAACAAGTTCCTTCCATGCCCACAGCAACCATCAGCACTCATGGAGGCCCACACCCTGCTGGCTCTGCTTCATGGGTAGGAAATGCCATCCCTTCTAGGCCATGTAGGACTTGGCATTTACAATTGTTGTTACAGGGTTAATAACCGGTGCTCTACAGTATATTGTGAGGGTGTTTAGTCAGTGAGGTATGTTAAATATATTTTTGATTTATGATACATTTAGACTCACAATAGGTTTATTATGATGCAACATCATAAATCAAGCATCTGTATTCTGTCTGATATTATATGAGGCTAAGAGATGCCTCAGCACTTAAGAGCACTGTTTGCTCTTACAGGGGATTCAGGTTCAGTCACCAGCACACATGTGATGGCTCACACCATTCCTTAACTTCAGTTCTAGGATATCAGATACCATTTTCTGATCTCTGAGGACACCAAGTACACATAAGGTGTACATACTATACAAAGGAAAACAGTCATATACATAAGTTAAATCAATTTAAATATCTTGTTTGGTAAAATAAACTGGTGAATATGTGTCATTGTATATGATCAAATCCACTGATAGGGCAACACCAGGAGTGAATTGCAATGCAAGCCCTGGATTTTGCTGACAGTGGTAAGTCAATGAAGACTCACTAATTGTAACAATTCACTCAAGTGCAGAACATTGCTAGTAGAGTTTTGTGTGTAGCTGGGATGGGAGTAGAGTTACATGGGAAAATGAAAATTCTCTGTTTTTTCTACCTACTTTTTATTGGAACTTGAAACTATACTGAAAAATAAATTCAATTAAATAAAATATACCCAATGACACTTGTATGTACATTAGTTCAATGATCTAATTTAGATAAAGATAATTAATTCATCCCTGGACAGTATGGAAGAAGAGGTCTTTCATGCAAGGAGATAGCGAGGACAGTAGTGGGAAGAAAGGAAAAAATAGAGAAGATACCCGAACTAGATGCTGAAAGTATGTTCAATTCAAAAACCTTAAAGACTAGTGCTGTGTATCAACTTTTTTGAAGAAGTCAAAACTGGCACTGGTGGGACATACCTGTAATCTCAGGATTTAGGAGACAGAGATAGGACTTTGAGGCTAGTTTGGGCTCTATATTGATATCCTGTCTCAAAAACAAACGAGCAAGATAGTGAGATGGTTCTGTGGGTTATGATGTTTTACATCAAACCTTGTGACCTGAGTTTGATCTCCAGGCCCCACATGGTAGAAGGAAATCAACTTCCACCTTTGTCCTCTGCATGTGTGCTATGGTGTGCAATTGTTCATACACATGCATAATAAATAAATGTTTTCTTTTTTAAAATGAACAAGCAAAACTCAAAATAGCAGTTGAATGTTGCTGTGTTTAAGATTTTTGATGTCTCTAAATGTATGTTAAAGACTTAGTTATCAGCCACAAGTAGGGCCTAGGAAGGAAGTTAAGTAGCTGTGCTATAATTAGAAAGAGACACGAAGCCCCTGGGCCCCTTTTCTCTTTGCAGCCACCATGGGGTGAGTGTTTTCTCTTCCAGGTCCTCCTGCCATGATGTACTCTGCCACCATGGGTCCAAAGCAATGACATCAAATGACTGTGGACTAGAATCTTTGAAACTGTGAGCCAAATTAAACCATGCTCCAAATTCTTTCATGTGTTTTATCAAAGTGGCTGAAAGTTGACTAATACAACCTTACTTAAACAAAAACAGTATTTATTGACCCACAAGTGAGGTGGCTTAGCTCAAGATACAACCTGGTGACACCATCTGTGTCTCCCACATCCCATGTTTGGGAATCCTCCTGCTTCCTGAGAGATGAGCACAGTAGCTCTAGCATCTTATTTCTCTCAGTTATGTGAAATGAGGATATAGCAAATGGACAGAGAATGAAAAAAAAAAGTATTCCCAAGGCTGCTGTTTTATCAGATAGGTGATGGGTAGGTACCAGGGACACAAAGCTCCAAATGAACACTGTTCATAGAAACATAGAGTAGTAGTTGTGCTCAGAGAACCACCTGTAGTCAGTCCTAGGGTGGACAGAACATGTCATACAATAAAAAACGACCAGAAAAATAGAGCAAAGGCAAGGTCAGGGAGGTCATGTATACTATGTGAAGAAATTGGGATCTTAGTTTTTTAAAAGTATTTTTTTGTTTATTCTCTGATAATTTCACACATGTATATGATGTATGTTGATCATTCTTACCCCAGCACACTCCTCTCACTCCCCCTGGGTCTTTCCCTAAAACATGCCCCCTCCAACTTTCATGTCCTTTTTTATTTGCTATAATCCACTGAATCTAATTAGTACTTCGTATACATGCACAGCTATGTGTCATCCAACTGAGTTCAGTAAACTTAGAAGAAGCCTAAAGAAAAGTGATTTCTCTACCCCAGCCCCCAGCAGCCATAAATTGTCAATAGCTTCTCAGCTAGGCATAGAACCTCATGACCTCTCCCCTATCCATGCTGGAGTGGTGACTGGCAGTAACCACAGCTGCTAGTTAATGACTATAAACCCCTTACCATGTCCAAAAGACAGCAAGCATTTCTTGGTGATCCTCCCCAGCCTTCAGCTCTTACAGTCTTCTTTCACAATGCTGGGACTTTGCAGGGATTGAAATAGATTGCTTTAAGTCTGAGCACCCAACCTTCAACAGTTCTCAGCACTTTGACCAGCTCTGAATCTCTGCATCTACAGCTGCTCACTGCAGAAAGAAACTTCTCTGACCAATGTTAAGAAACTGCTCTGACCAATACTAATCTATGGATATGAAGATCAATATTTAGGGAGGGGGTTTTACATGTCTACCTAGCAAAACCACAGTAATGAGTTCTCTCCTAGGTCTTTGACCTTCCAGG
Source organism: Rhabdomys pumilio (assembly GCA_030674055.1). NCBI lineage: Eukaryota > Metazoa > Chordata > Mammalia > Rodentia > Muridae > Rhabdomys > Rhabdomys pumilio. Next base: position 144,614,818 of record JANHMN010000003.1, read on the forward strand.
TCATGTACTTTTGACCTGGTACAATACCAGGCATGAATTCTTTCTTGTGGAGTAATCCTCAGCATCAATTAGAGAGTAATCTGTTACCTTTGTAATGGTCAAGCCACGATTTCTCCAGAGGGCATATCTTGCCCAGCAGGTCACTACTTTAGTATGCTCTGCTTCTGGGTAAATCCATTGATGCTTTTCTTTTCCCTCAGTGGTCTGCAGAACACCTTCTAGCACTATGAAAGTAGCCAGTAGAGGATGTTTCCAGGTTAGTTTCAGCTTGACTTCTATGTCCAGCAACTGAAGTATGTGGGTCTGAAGCAATGAAGTCTTACCGTCTGGTTATGGTGGGCAACCAAGAGCAACAACGGCAATAGTCTGCGTTGTTTGAGAGGCATTAGTTAGCTCCCTGACCAGTATCTCACAGAAAGGTATCCTATGCTGGAAACAGATTTTCATTTAAAACCCATGTCTTCTGGGGGAAGCATTGCGTGACTATTTTTTAAGCAACGGAAAGTGTTTGAAATAGTTTATGCAAATTCTGAATGCTTGCTTTTGAGAGTTCACTCTGATAGCAGAGAGATGTTGTGTTACTCGGATAAGTGACTCAATCTCCCTGATCTGCTTCAGCTCTTATATTTACGGAAGATAGACAAAGCAGAGTTTACAGTAGGGGTCCCTGGTAAGGATTAAGTAAGCTGAGTTAATGCTTAGAATGTAGATATGCACTGTTGCTGTTCCTGCCTCTGCTGTTTGAGCTGAACAGTGGGCAAGCAGAGGAACAGAACTGAGATGTCAACTCATCTGCACCCACAGCTTGCTGTCTTCATCAGCATCCTGTACTGCTTCTCCCAATGTTTGCCTGGAAGGCTCAACCTGAATATAACTTCATTTTTCACTCCAGAAACATCTTCTAAGACCTATAAACAGTAGCAGATGATGGTTGATATTCAGAGACAGTTTAAACCTTTTGCTTAGCAAGACATGGTGGTGCATGCCTTTTATCCCAGCATAGAGGAGGCAGAGGCAGGCAGATCTTTGAGTTTAAGACTAGCTTGATCTACACACTGAGCTGCAGACCAGTGAAGGCTAAATAGTGAGACTTTGCCTCTAAATAAATGAATAAATCTCTTTGCTTTATACTTTTTTCCTTACTGTGCTCTCCAATCCTAACCATTCCATCATAACCATTACCCAAGATTTCACATTGACAGTGGCTCTGTCTCCCTCAACCAGGGTTCAAAACCTCACGAGACATTCAACTGGGCCTTTGTTCCACTGGAATAATACCAAATTTCTGAACATGCCACCTCAACAATGTAATGTGCAACATATTTGGCTTTGTCTGGGGTCAGGTTGTTATGATGATATTTTTAGGAAACCAGCATAAACAGAACACTCAGAAATTGGCAGTGGCCCAGTTGAGGGATGATAAGACATTATCAGGACTTGATGACCAGGGAATATGAAAGAAGCATTCTGTGAGGGACAGCACAAGTGCCAAGATGCTTTGGGGCTGATAGACAGCTTCAGTAACCCGGGGAGAGCAGAGAAGTTTGTGAACTAGCACCTATACAATGTTAGAGGCAATTTGATATATGCACAGGCCCATCATAACTGACAATAATCTTTTATTGGAAAGACCCTGACTTCTAGCCACCTACAAGCTTTGCCCACAAAGACCCCTTAAGACGAAGGGTGCATGGCTGCAAATACTTTGAGTAAGGATCATGAGATATTGATGTTATTTTAGGAAAGATCATGAAGGTGTTTGGAATTGTGGTCTGGAGAAGCTATCAGTGCTCAGAGCTTAATAAGCTGTTTGGGGGAGCTTAGAAGATAAGAACATTGAGAGCAATGCAGAAGATGGGGGCCTGGTTTGTGACATTTAAGAGGGAAGCAAAGACTCTATCAGAGACATTCATGTGATATGTTTTGAATGAAGAATGTGTTTCTGGTCAGCCAGAAATGAAGAATCAGCTGTGATTAATAAGAGACCAGAACCTCTAACGTGAAATCTTTGCTTTGCTGGGATAGCTGATGCTGGTCAGTGAGAACTGGAAGATTAATGATTAAGAAGAGACTGGCATCACAGAGTTAAAATATTTTAGAATTTTTTTTCCAGGTCAGCCCAGATGATGGAGTCCTGAGAAGACCAATGGTACATCTCATGATAATAGCTAAATTTAGTATTGTGTAAGAGTTGCCAGAAAGCATGAAGGGGTTGTGGAGAGTAGCTGAGGCTTGGCACTGTGTGGCAGGGCTGGGGCCCCTGAAGAAAGGCTTAAAAAGGTCATTGGTAAGGGTACAGCCCAGTTGCAGTGGAGATGCTAGCATTTTTTTTTTTTAGTTGCCAGGACTGTGTAATGACTAACAAGACAGAGTTTATCCAGTAGACTCATGCAGATACAGGGAGGAGCTGTCCTGAGTTGACTGGACAAGCTGTGGACTAGGAATGGCAGAACCCAAGAGACAGAACTGATCAAGCCCTACTATGCCCAGTAGATCATTAGAGGAGCCTAGTTGTGAAAAACAGAGCTACAGGATTTTGTTTATACTGTTGGCCTCTGGGATGGCTTTGTTCAGATTATAACTGTGCCCTGGTTTTTCCCTCTTGAGCTCCCAGTTCAGAGACTTTGGATTTTTAGAGAGATTTAACATATTTTATTGAGTGAATTTTTAAAGACTGTGGGACTTTTGATGCTATTTATGTTTTATGTTGTGATATTATTATTAATACAAGATCTTGGGGGTGATGAAGAAAGGACCAATTGTCCTGGTTGGGTTATTGTCAGCTAGAGACAAGTAGAATTATCTGGAAAAGCAAACATTTTCCGGCATGAGAAAATGCCACCATTAGGCAATCTGTTGGGTATTTTCTTGGTTAACAACTGATGTGGTAAGGCCCAGTCTATGTGGATGGCTCCACCCTTGAACAGGTGGCTCTGGGTTGTATAAGGAAGCAAACTGAGGAAACCATAAGGAGGAAGACAGAGCACAGCATTCCTCAATGGCCTTTCCTTCCTGACTTGAGTTTCCACACCAACTTCTATCCAAAATGTAGTATAAGCAGAAATAAACACTTTTTTCCCCTCCAAATTGCTTTTGGTCATGGTCTTTATCATAGCAATAAAAACCTGCCACACTGGGGTCTAAAAAGATTGCTCAGTGGTTAAGAACACTGACTGCTCTTCCAGAGGACCTGGGCTCAATTTCCAATAACCACACCAAGCAGATCACAGGAAATCTGACACTTTCTTCTGGTCTCTGTACTGATGTGCACATATTTATGTATAATTAAAAAAAAAACTAGGAAGAAAGAGAGAAAGAAAGAAAAAATAAAAAACAAGAGAAACTTTAAAAAAGTATCCTGGTTTGTGAATGTGTCCCATATTTCAAACCCAATTTTTATATTTTACAAATTAAACTTTTTATACTTGTAGGAAACAATAAAATGTAAAGGTTTAAGCAGCAATCTAAGTTTATAACTTAAGGAAATAATAATAATAATAATAATAATAATAATAAACAGATTAAGGCCAAAATTATCAGATTAAGAAAAAATGAGGATCGGAATAAAAACCAGTTAAATTTAGAAAAAAGAATAGAAAAGATGAAATAAAGAGATTTTACTTTTTAATGTTTATTTTCTAATTACATTATCTTATGTGTATGGGTGTTTTACCTATATGTTTGCCTGTGTGTCGTGTGCATATCTGGTACCTGGGAGCCTTGAAGAGAGTGTCAGTTCCCTGAAACAGGAGTTACTGGAATCTGTGAGCCACTACGTGTGTGTTGGGAATCAAATCTGGGTCCTCTGAGAGAACAGTCAGTACTCTTAACTTCTGAGCCATCTCTCCAGACCGAAACTAAGAGTTTTTGTTATTGTTGTTGTTGTTTTAAATACAGAAAATTTAGTAACCTTAAAGTAGGCTAAGAAAGTAAAGTGGGATAAGATCCGGACTTCCTGGGATGCTGAGTTGGGGGGAAACAGAGCCCAAGATCTGCTTCCTCACACACTGCCATGCCACCACTGTGATGGACTCAAAGCACAAGCCAATATGCACTCACTCTCTTAAGATGCTTCTTCAACAACAAGAAGAGTGACTAGTAAACACAATTGGCCCTGGCAGTGGGAATGCTGCTACAGAGAGCCTGACGATGTGGTTTCTAGGGAACTGGTTTGCAGGAGGAATGCATAGTTTGAGGGTAGAAAACAACTAGGATGTCCTAATTGTTAGAGTTTAACACACCATTGTCATGTGAATTTTCAAGACTAGACTGCCAAGAGAAAGACGCAGTGAAGCAGGGCTCGTGGAGTGGTGGAGAATGAGGACACCAACAGGAAGTAGGTGAGAAGGGGTTCATGTAACGTTCTTGCAAAGCAGCATCTGCCATGTTCTGAAATTTTGAGCGAGGCCTAGTCTAAAAATATTATACTAAAGTAGAAAACAAAATCAAGCCAACTGTCATTCTAGGAAATCAGTGTCATTGGAAATAATCTCTATATTTAAGAAATAGGTATGGTGTGATAGATTTTGCATATGGGTGTGTCACAATCCCTTGGGACGTGGATAATCTACCAGTGGCCACATTCCCTCCCTTAGTAACCATTAAGAAACAAAGGTGCCTTTACTAAGGACAGGGCCTTGGAGGTTCTTTGCCCATCCATGCTGGAATTTTGACTGGATGGATCTTGTGTAGGTCTTGCTCTGGTTACCATGGCTGGGGGGAGTTGGTGTATATAAACAGCCATGTCATGTCAGGAAGCTCTCATTTGACAGCTCTCCCATCCATCCTCCAGATTGTCCATTTCCCATACCCCTCTTCTGTGATGCTCCCTGAGCCTTGGAGTTTGATATAGATGATTCATCCACAGAAGAGCAGCCACAGCTACTTATACATGGTATTTTGACCAGTTATGGACCTCCTCATTAAACTCTACCCACTGTCAAAAGAAGGATCTCTGACCAAAGCTGAGACCTATCTCCTTCCTGGGTTCTTGTCGTCCAAGACTATAAGTTGAAGAATTCCAGGCATGTGAGCCCTATCCTGGGTCAGCTCTGAGCTCCTTTATGGCTCTTTTCCTATCATTGAATTTTTATAACATTGACAAGATTTAGATAATCTCTGAAACAATGGTTGGAAAACATTGATTTTTTTTTAAAGTGCAATTTTTGAAAATATGTGTGTGCTAGAATACCATTCTTAGAGAAAGAGTAAATATATAAATACTTTTGTAGTTCTTATAAATTTAGAGAAAACTGCAAAAAGTACCTGTAAAAGTGTTAACGTTGGTTGTGCATAGATGTAGGCTCTGATAATGGGGCCAAAGGCTTTATCTACATGTACTTATGCTACTGGGGTGTTACAAGGAACTTAACTGGTTTTATTTAAAAGAAGAATACAATGAAATATTTAAAGGCAAAGAATTAAACAAATCACCAGAATTTCTTACTGCAAACAATCAAGCCAGGCACAGTGGTACAAACTTACAATTCAAATTTCAGGAAGCAGAGGTAGGAGGGTCACAATTTTGAAGTTAGCCTAACCTAAAACCTCAAACTGTCCGGGGATGCATAAGGACCTCCAGTCTCAAAAATATCAAACAAGAAATCTTCACAGAAGTAAATAAACCAGAAAGAGAAAGTCAGTCTTCTGAAACCAGGTCAAAACACCTGCTTTGTTTATTCAATAATATACAAGAACATCTTTCTACATAAATTAAATATACACTGAGAGAGAGAGAGAGAGAGAGAGAGAGAACGTGTGAGAAAGAGAGAATGTGAGAGAGATAAAAGTAATAAAACAAAAATGAAAACTGAAAAAGGTAATCAAATGAACAAATACATAAAAAGTAAAAATAAAATCTTGGCATATTATGCTTTGTCTCTGTGTAAAGAAAGAGTATGCAGAAGAACAGCAGAATTCTGATCCAATTCCTTTTGAAGAATGGATTTCAGGGGTGTGAGGACTTTCCTCTGCATGTTGTTTACCTTTTATTTTCTCCTTAGTAAAGCTGAGCATTCTCTGTAGTTGGTGACATAAAAAGATCTTAAGTAAATCTTAAAGCAAAAAAAATAAAATTAAGAAGCCTGAAAGAAGCCTGAAAGAGGAAACTTTACCTGTGGGAGAGAGTTAATTATCTTACCCAGAACCTGTTTCTTTGGCATGCAGAGCTGGCTCTTATTTCATATTGAGAGGAAGTGCAGGTTTCAGTGGACACAGGAGTGGCTCTATCAAAAGCTCTCCTTTGTAAGAGAGATTTACACTGTCTACAATGACGGCCACAGGTCTCATTGTCCCATATATAACCTCTCAAAAAAGGAGAGGTCTAACCTCTGGCCAGCAGATGACAACAGAGGCCTGTGACCTAGGAGATTTCATCTGCAGAACAAGACACCCCTAGACCCTTTGTCTAGAAGCCCAAGCCCTGCACCCTTTGGTAAGATGGGCACACAGTTCATCCATCTTACTCCTCTAGGCTTTGTAGGCATTTAAGTGAACTTTGTGTGTTTTTGGTGACTGTCTGCAAGTTCATTCCATAGACAGAGGTGTTTAATTCTTCATAGGGAAGAGTACATTTTACTTGCTTGTTTATTTTAGTTTTCTAATATAGGCTCTATGTAACCGAGGCTGCCCTAGAAAACTCACTCTAGGCTGTTTTTTTTTGTTGTTGTTGTTTTTGTTTTTGTTTTTTGTTTTTTGTTTTTTGTTTTTTGTTTTTTGTTTTTTGTTTTTCGAGACAGGGTTTCTCTGTGTAGTCCTGGCTGTCCTGGAACTCACTCTGTAGACCAGGCTGGCCTCGAACTCAGAAATCCGCCTGCCTCTGCCTCCCAAGTGCTGGGATTAAAGACATGCGCCACCACTGCCCGGCAAACTTTTTTTGGGGGGGGCTGTTTTTGATCATATGATTTTCCTGCCTCACTATCTTAATACCTGACAACCCTGGCAAAAGAGTATATTTAACATTTTTCTATTTTCTAACACTACAGCAACTCAAAAGTAAATAGGGGACTGTTCTGATTAGTGACACACCAACAAACTGAGTAATCTAGAAGAGATGAACAAAGTTAAAAAAAATACAGCCTATTAAAAACTGTGTAATGAAGAAACCGAAAATCTGAATAGATCATTTGAGCCATCAAAAGTCATGAGGCTCAGTTCACACTGGTGTACATCTTCATTCCCAGCACTCACAAGGCAGAGACAAGTGGATCTCTGAGTTTGTGGCCAGTCTAGTCTACAGAATGAGTTTTAAACAGTCAAGACTACATAAGAGACCCTGTGTCGAGAAATGAGAACACATATACATATACATATACATATACATATACATATACATATACATCATATACATATACATATACATATACATATACATATACATATACATAT
>JANHMN010000003.1:144622213-144648893 GCA_030674055.1 Rhabdomys pumilio
ACATATACATATACATATACATATACATATACATATACATATACATACATACATACACACAGGTATTAATTTTAATTTTTTAAAACTAGACAGCTGGGATATATCTTAGCTGACATGGTGATTACCTGAAATGCATAAGACCCTTGGCTTAAACCCCAGCACTGTTAAAACAAGCAAACAAAGAAACTATAAGGAAAGAAACCTACATTCCATCATGCCTGACTATTATCTTCTAGTTTTACTTCTGTTACTGTGCTCTTACAAAGAGCAACATAAGGAAAATGGGGAGGAGCCTTATGTGGCTTACAGTTCCAGGGTCCATGTCATTCTTGCAGAGAAGTCAAGCTAGGAACTCACAGTATTACAGTCAAGAGCCGAGGGAGAACAAATGCATGGCCCCTCCCCTGCTAGCTTGCTTGTGCTCAGCTCCACTTAGTAAAAGAAGAAAAAGTAATAACAATGGGCAAGCTTGGGCAGACATACTAATAACCATGAAAGGATGCTTGATTTCACAAATTGTCAGGGAAGTAAAAAACACATGTGACTAACTCCCATCTTCTGGAAAACAGCAAACACCAGCCAACTGATAAATGTTGGTAACATCCTGGATCAAGGAGAGCTAGCTCATCTATGTGTTTAGTAAAAGTCCAAGTTGACACACCAGTTTTATATAGAGCAGCATTATAGGATTTCCCAAAACTGAAAAATCCCAACTGGTGGGTAGCCATCAAAGAGACTGAAGTCTGTCCTGGTGAAATCCCTGGACTCTGAGCTATTGCAGTCATAGTCACAGCAGCTGAGATCTATTGTGACATGAGGGAGGGCCTTTGAAACAGTCCTTTCGCCCCTTTGCATCCAGCCACTCCCTACCCCAGGGTTGTCCTTCTTATCTGATATATCCCCGAGTCCTTCCCAGCTTATCTCTAATTCCAGCAGTCATAACTCCGCAGGCCTACACTTGAGGGCAGAAAGAGAGAGTGTCCCCTAGCCAGAAGCAATCCTCTCAGGGTCAGAACTGAATTGCCCCACTGAAGAAAATGTGACTTATCTGATGCTAGACCAATCTCCAGAATAACACCTGAGATTGTGTAACCTACCAGAACATTGTTCAACCAAGATTACTTGGCCATGCAAATGTCAGTCTCACTGCTCTTGCCTCCCCTGTGAAATCCTGTTAGTATAGGATTTATTAGTATAGGGAAGACAGGACTTAGGACACTGGTCCCTGTCAAAGCCCATCAGGCCATGCTGAATAAATCCTTCTCTTCCTTTATGGTCATTCTTCTCTCTCATTAGACTGTCAAAGTGGCAGGTGGCTATATTTGGTTAGTTAGGACTCCATGAGTTATAAGTATGGCCAGGTAAATGGATGAATAAAATGTAGTGAGGGCAATACTACTATTCATCCCTGGGTGGAGCGTTGGGGTGGGGCTGGGGTGAGGAGCAAAGGAAAGTGTGTTATTGCAGCAATGTAGATAAGCCAGAGGACACTAGGAAAAGGGAAAGAAGCCAGACACAGGACAGTTTCCCAGCCTAAAGGCAGTCTCATGCAAACAACACAAAGTTGGTTGCAGGAGTAGGAAAATGAAACAAAACAAAACAAACAAACAAACAAAAGAAGGGGGGATTTCGGTCCTCAGGTACAAGTCACAAGTACAGAGTAACTCGGCTTACTAATGTACGGTGTGCTTCAAATGTACTGAGAGTAGATTTTTCTCTTTTTAAAAACCTTACTACTTATTGTTTGTGTCACTGAGTGTTTGGAGGTCAGAGGATAACTTGGGCAAGTCAATTCTCTCCTAACATTCAGTACCTAGTGATTAGCAGCCAGCGTCTTTATTGACGGAGCCATCTCAGTAGTCCTTAAGAGTAGATCTTCAGTGTTTTCACCACACGTACAAAGGCAACTGTGGGGTATGCTGAATACACTCATTACCTCGACTGTGGTAACCACTTAGCAGTGTGCGCATCTATCAAAACATCCTGCTATACACTTTAATCACATATAATTTTTGTTTGTCAATTATACCTCAACAGCCTGGAGGCAAGGTGCAAATCTCTCTTTTTCAACTTTAAGTTTTTGTGTAGGCCTACTCACCTCTTCCGGCCTCCAACCCCCACGATGGTCTTTTCAGTAGGTTCCACCACTCCTCACACTCCTTGGCAAATCCAGCAATTTGCTAAGTCACTTAGAAACAGACAACCCAGCCCAGTACCGCTTCCCTCGCATTTCCTGGACATGCTGCTGTTACTAGCGAGTAAGATAAACACAGGCTGTCCTGGAACGGGGACTTGAAACTTTCCCGTGTTTTATATAGGGACACCTACTTCTCAGTCTTCCTATGTTTTTATCAAGTCTTAAAAGAAGAACTATTCTCTCAGTAGCTCCCAAACTCCCCTTGCTCCTCCTGCCTATAAGACTCCCTTCCAGGGCCAGGCAGAACTTAGCAGGTCAAGTGCTGCTTAGGTTCACACACACAGAGGACCCGAGTTTGCATCCATCTAAAAACCAGGAGCCCCAGTAGTGCTGGGTGCAGACAGGCAGACACCTGGGGCTAGCTGGCCAGTCTAACAAAACCAGCTAGCATCAGGTCCAGCAGAAGCTACCATTTCAAAAAACAAGGGAACGGGAACGGGTGATAGAGGAAAACACCTGATCTCTGGCCTCCATTTGCAGACACACAAGGAACACACACACACACACACACACACACACACACACACACACACACACACACACACAGAGAGAGAGAGAGAGAGAGACAGAGAGAGAGACAGAGACAGAGACAGAGACAGAGACAGAGACACAGACACAGACACAGACACAGACACAGACACAGACACAGACACAGACACAGACACAGACACAGACACAGACACAGACACAGAGACCAAGAGAATGAGAGAGAGCAATCATGCTTTGGTATTTACCACGCTTCTTCGTTTTTCTCTTCCATCTCCGCACGCCCTTTAAGGGACCATTTTCAACAACTTCAAAATTACTGAGCTATTCGTTTCTATTTATACGATTTCTTAGTGCATTTGCTACTAAAAGAAAGGAAGGGAGAGAGGGAGAAGGAGAGAGAGAGAGATGGTTAGTGGTGTGGTGGTGTTTTGTGGAAGAGCCAAGCATACAAGCCTCCCTGCAAAAAGCATTATGCTAAAAGCAAAACAGCAGCTTTGGGAGGGGAGCTGAAACAATAGGTGTTTTTGTTTGAAAACAATAGATGCCCTTTGAGTCCTGTCTGCCTAACTAACTCCTTTGCAGGTTGTACCTAGAATAGTACAGGCGATTATGATGCCGGGAAAGGAAGTAACCTTACCTGCAAGGTATGTAGAGCATGCAGTAAACTAATACCCAATAAACATCAGTTGTTATTCACTAAATGGGCTTCAAAAACCATATTAAAATGGGTGTTCTTCTTTGAGTGAAAGGGTAGGGAAAAAAATTCTCTAATGAGAAAACATTTCTTTTAAATCAAGTCAAATAAGAGAATTCTAACTGAGTCAGGATATTTTCTTAATGTGTCTAAAGACAACAAAAGTAAATCATAAACATTAGCAATATTTAAACCAGTGGTGTTCATGTTCAGAATTTTTTTTCCAATGGTTTCTTGGAAGGGCATTGATTTCTATTCTCAGCTAATCTTAAAGGTGGGAAATCCTTCACACAGCACAAAATTCTCTAGTTAGACATGATGTATCACCACTGCTTATCAAAGTCACCCCCATGGCGGAATGTTCACATGGACACTTTGGGAGACAGTGAATGGTTTCTCGTTCTGCTGGAGGCAAACATCTAGTTTTCACTGGTGAGTAACACAACATCAAATCTTTACCTGATACAAAATAAATAAATTCATGTATGTGTATCCATATTAAAGATGTTTTTATGTTCCTTTATTTGTATTTGAATGCATAAACACCATGTGTCTGGGGTGTCGGAAGAAGCCAGAAGAGGGTGTCAGTACTTTGCTGCTGGACTTACAGGAGGTTGTTGTTAGACTACCCCAAGATTCTAAGATACAGAGACCAACGACTCCAGGTTAGAACCAACCCCTTCAGGAAAATGCAAACTGGGCAGTCTGCATTTCTCAGAAGTCTGCTAACCTCTTATCTCACAAGAACAACTTGACCACAGGCTTCTGCTATCCTAATAGCCAGGGGCCTTCCTCATAAAAGTTTGCTTACAGAAGTCCCTTTTGCCTGCTATGGTTCTTTTCCCCTTGACATTATCCTTCTCAACTAAAATCACCCTAGCTATAAAACTTCAATAAAAACCTATAAAAATTCCCTTTCCATGGGGCTGCTCTCCCTTCTTTTGGAGACAGCCTGGATGTTCGTTTTCCCAAATAAAGCTTTATCTTTCACCCTCAGTGGGGCCCTGGTGGTCTAGCCCTTTAAGCCTCACAGTTGAGTCACCGATATTGGTGCTGGGAATCACGTGTGTCCTCTGCAGGTCGGGACCTGCTCTTAACCTCCGGGTCACTTCTTCAACCCCACACATGTACATTTTAAGGAGTCAAATGCAAATTAGCACCTAATTTGCCACCAACCTAAGCACTCTGGGATCTTGAGGACAGATTGACACTGGCCTACAGAATCAAGGCAAGTATGCATGGATGGGTCTTCCATAAAGTAGCACCACTGCCCAGCACTTCTCCCCAAACCCCCCTCTATAACAAAGTCATTGCTCCTCTGGCTGCTTCTGGAAATTGCTTTTCCTGACCTATACAACTGAGATATCTCATAGCTACGAAAGCATAAGGCCTTAAAACACGATGCTAAGCTCCACAGCTTGAATCTAAAACATTTCCTGAAGTAGTGAGAAGGCGGCAGGACCCCTCTGCCTTGAGTAAACATGCAAGACATAGAGGGAGAAGATTCCCTAAAGCAAACCATATGACAAACAGGCTCCACATACAGATTTGACAGCCAACAATTTTATGGAGCTTGAGGGAATGACTCAAAAGTGTGCAGTCTGGGGAAAACCCCAAGCACTTCTTTCTGTTCATTATCTTTTTTCTTCTAGAAGGTCACATCATAAGCAGTTTTCCTCAAGATAAATCACTGAGAATGAATATTTTGAAAATACTCAGTGGCACCAACACTGCTAATTTGATACCTAATCTGGTTTGGATTAGCATATACTTGATGAGGGAGAATGCTGGGTCTGGGGATGTAGTTAGGTTGGTAAAGTACTTGTCCACCAAGCATGTGGATCTGAGCTTGAGCCTTATAAACTATGTAAAAACGCCCAGCAGGATGGAATGGTTTTTGCAGTTCTAGCACTTCAGAGGAGAAACAAGGTGTCTTGGGGCCCGCAGGCTTAGCTGCTTGCTAAGTTCTAGGTCAGCAAGACCCTTCTCAAAAGAGGGTGGCTAGTGTTTCCAAGAATGACACCTGAGATTATCCAGTAGTTGACACGCATATGAATGCACGAACACCTTAAAAGAAAGAAATCTGAAACTAGGAGTGATGGCACCTGTTCGTAATCCCAAGGTTTGAGAGTTGGGGCAGGAGGATTAGAAGTGTGAGGACAGTTTGGCATATATTATGAGACCATACCCAAATCAACTAATCAATTAATTTGATTGATCAATCGTCTAGAACTGGGGGAGTAGCTGTGACATCTTACCCTGCCTAGCATGTGAGAGAGCCTTGACACGCTCCCCAGCATCAAAACAAAACAAAACAAAAAAGAAAGAACAAAAAAAGTTAAGTAGTCTTTTACAAATTTATAAGTTCTCAGGTTTTGAGGAAGATTGAAAATTTTCTTATTTCCTAGAATCTGCTTCATCTAAAAATGTCTAGAATCTGTCACTTGCTGAGTTCTGAATGTAGCAGGCACAGCAAAGGGAAAAAGGAACCCTCCGTCCCAAATACTGACAGCTTAGTCCAGATACCATCATGTCCGATACGTTGAACAGTCTGGATGCTCACAGCAAAATGGATTCCAGAGCTTTCTGAAAACCTGAATATTTTGTAAACTTGTCAAAGATATTATCATTTTGTGCTGGAAATCAAATCAAGACTCTCATACGTGCCAGACTACAGTGCCATGAAGTTAACCTGTGAGAAACTGTTCTCTCCATCAGTAGACACAAGCTGAAGCATGTCCAGCATCTGAGAATGCAACTCACAGCCTGCTCCTAAACTCATGTCTTCAGCTCTTTGTATGACCTGGTTTGTTTTGTTTTTTGATGGGATCTCTTTGTATGACCCTGACTGGCCTGGAATTAGAAACCAACTGGTCATGAGTTTATAGTGATTCTCCTGCCTCTGGAGTTTACCATCACTTCTAGTCTTTCATCTTATTTTGTAATATAATTTTCTCTACCATATCTTCCTTTCAAACATTTTTACCTTGGTAAAAAAATTTCAGATGTCTTCCAACTTGCTTTTTTAATCACTGCTCACAAGTATAAAACTATACACACACACACACACACACACACACACACACACACACACACACAAAACATTTCACAAATATAGAAACCTTTATTGTGATTGGTGGAGCTAAGAAGAAAGGAATAATTGTGCAGACACAGCATTGGTTTCTCAATGACGGATTTTATTGGTGATATGACTGATTCATTCAAAAACATAAATAGTTTTGCATTTTATATTTCATGATGATGATTATTTAAGTAACTAAAAACATTCAGTTCCACCTACCCTACCCAACCTCTTCCAACCAAAATCATGGGAAGAGGAAATAAAGTCACTTAAATGAACTCTACTAGATAAATGACACAAACACATGTTTAGAAATAATAATGTTCCCAGGTTTCAGGGCTAAAACAATTTTTTTGTTTTGTTCTGTATTTTAAACCTTGGCTTCAGAAGAACCTAGGCAATTGCCTATAAAATAATCTTTTAAAATTAATTTATTTCTAACAAATGATACATATAATCTTGATTGACTTAAGAACTAGAATCCCATTTTATTTGTGAATGTGATTGCTAAAAATTTTCTGCTAAAGACATCAATAACAGCATTAAAATTAGTGTTTACTAACAAACATGACTTCAGCATAAACAAAGCCTGTATCTCTCCAAATGAACTGGAACTGTACTCTTCTGGAGTGTCTTAAGGTTTTACTTCCAAGCTCCCTTTTTAGTTCTTTGAATTATTTATCCCATTGCATGAATTTCTTTTGCTTTAAGTCATTTGGAAAAACTCTAAAAATAAAATTCATTGAGTCACGGTAAACAGACACTGTACAAGCCCTGCGGCAGGCATTGGGACACCACAGCATCAGACATCATTCAACAAGTGCAATGTTACGAAGGTGAGGTAACACGAAGTGTGGAGGCTTCACAGCATTGACTCGAGGCTCTGGAATTTTAGAATCCTAGTTTTATTCCTGTAGTGGGGCAAAAAGTAAAAAAATAAAAATAAAAATAAAAATATCCTCAAACTTGCCATTTAACTGAAAACGAAGCCCTACTACAATAAGAATGTTTAGATGAATAACATCAAATAATTGATTTTTTTAAAAAAAAGTACTTGTCATTTAAAAAATTAATTTCCAGTTTTACAAAGTTCAAGAGTTCATTTAGTATAAAGCAAACTGGGCTGGATGTGTTGACAACTGGTGGCCCCAGGCTGGGGTTGCTGCTTGTTGGATCCCTAGACTACTGCTTTAACCCTGTGTTTTCAAGATGGAAAAAGAAAAACTGCTTAAGTCACAGTGGTTTATACAAATGATATGTCACCAGGTACTACTGGTTTTAGATTTAAAAGATGTCCTATCTCATAAGTAAAAGCCTTTCTACTAAAAGAACCATTGGACAAATGCTGGGTCCAAATTGAAAAAAGAAATCAGAAGCCAGTATAGAGGGCATCAGCTGTATCACCATCATTGCTGGTGGTCCATGGTTTCTATCGGTCCAACACAAAGCCCAGCTTATCTACTGATCTTCGGCTTTTCTAATAAGAGTTGTCATTAAAAATATATTTCATAGCTTTGAGGCAGAAAACGTACTTTCTCTGTCCAATGCCTTAAAACTGTCTGATATTATGATTTTCTTATGGATTATTAAAGTTGGCTGTGTTTTAAAAAATAAAGATACATGGTAATGATTCTTATTTAAAATCAAATGGCAAGTCTTCACATTCACTAGAATTCTAGATGAACAGTTTAGGTTTAGCTCAATAATAAGAGAAAACAAACAAACCAACAAACCCCCTGTACTGGAGATGAGAGACAGAACCAAGGGTTCTATACCACTTGGCTTTTAGTGAAAACAAAGTTCTTTTCAAATACTTCATGTGGACACAAGCATACTTCTCTTCTTCTTTCCCCCTCATCAAGGCTACAAGAGAGGAAGAAACTAGTAACTAGCAGGTTAAGAAAAGCCAGTGGGCAGATAACATGAATACCCAAGGCCAGAATGCCGCCACCTGAGACACAGTCGGATCCAGTAGGAAGAAGCCTTAATTTCTTGGGACAGAGCCAATTGCTGGCTTTAAACTTGTGCCAGGGGCTTAGCAACGGCCTTAGTAGATTCCCAGATTCCCTTGGATGCCAACTTGGCCCTCCCTAGTTTTCTGCACTAGTTACAGGTGACTGGGTCACATCAACGACCCAAAACACAGATACAGGGTCCTAAAACAGCAATGTGTATGCAGCTTGACAGTATGCAGTCTGGGAAGACAAGATAAAGAAAAAATATGTATCTGTAAAACTGAGTTGATTGTCTTCTTCTTTTTGAAGAGATGAGTTCTTGTTATCTTGCCCAGCCTGGCCACTATCACGAGCTTCAACAATCCCCCTTCATCACAGGCTCAGGCCACATACCCAGCTGGTTCCTTCTTAGTAACTGAAGAATATTCATAGAAATCGGTGAACTAGAAACCATCCTTTCTCCACCTTGCTTTTGAAAACATGTATGCATAGTTATAAGCAAAAATTAAGACAGGGCTATTCATGCCAAACATATTTTTTAAGCTCCCTGAGATAATGTGTGGAGACTCACTACCCAAAATCACAGCAGGAAGGAAATTATTTACAAGGATAAATTAGAGTAAAAAGTCTATTCCAAAAAAACCCATACAAGATAAAATCATATCTTTGTAATTGGTTGTTGCTCCAAATTTATTCATGTCAAGAAAATTATCATGTTTAAAATTCTCAAGAGACTTTTGGCACAAATCAAATGTCATTTAGATTAAGTACCTGGGTTCTTTGATTAGTTCTTGAGGCTGATATTTTTCATTGGCCTCTTTCCCAATCACCTGGATCCTGTCTGTCCATAAAATCTTCCTGTAACTAACTCAGTCCATCACATTTACTCTAGAACACTTAATGTATCAATCTCTCTTGTAATTATATTCTGTAGGATTCATGCAGCTTCCCTGACAGGAAGACTTTAAAGTCATCACCCCAAGGAGGACCCCATAGGAGAGAAAGGAAACAGATGAGGGTACAGTTTGTACATCCTCATCTTCCCCAGGACAGCCAACAGTGCTTAGTGTTCTAAGGTCTCCAGGGCTTTATGCCTCAGATGCTCATCCAAACACTGGATGGCAAAGGGGTCGACATCCATGTCAAACTTATTGGCAAAAAAGTGATGCTTGTGTAGCATCCAGCTCAAGTCACCAGCTCCGAAAACGCACACAGACCGCACATGGACTCCACTGCATGGTGGATAAGGTGCACCATTGGAAACATCGCCTTCGAAGTATTGCCACTTGACAAACCTAGCGACAGCATTCATGTCGGACAAGTCATACTTATGGCTTGAGGGGAGAGAGCCGGGGACGTTGGGGATCCTCTGGATGGTGGCCCAGAGGAACTCATCTGGGCTGTATGTGTCCTGTGCCCATTCCATGAACTTTTGAATATTTTCATTTTCCAGCACATAGCCTACATATTCCCTACTGACCACGAAGTAGGCACTGCCTGAAAAGAGAGGGGTTTTGAGTGGAGGCTGCTCTTTGACTACTCCAGTGTTTGTCAGCTTCCCATCAACAATGGCGTATCGTTTTTTCCATCTCTCTTCCTTGTTGGGAGGCATCTTCTCAGTTTCCAAGTTGTTTTCCCCTGTGAAGGACTTGAGCTTCCTGACAATTTCCAGGTTGGTTTTAATAGGAAAATCCATACCACAAAGATTGATCAAGTACTTCCAGTTTGCACTCATTCTATACAGGTCCTTCATGCAGTTGAGGTCAGCCTTAACCCGACTCCAGGATGCATAAACAACATTCTCCAACTGGCTGGCCACAAAGACATTATCAAAGCAGGATGCGATGCCCAGCACCGCGGCTAAAAAGGATTCCTCTGCTTTTTTGTCCACGTGAATGCAGTAGAAATTCTGAGGCATATAGATGGCCCTCAAGAGCCTGTCAAGCATTTCAATCTTATGATGAACCACTATGGAATATGCAATTGGGAAGCCTACTTCTTCTTTAGTAAGGGGCTCCATAATATATTTGCGTGTCCTGATGAAAGAGGCACAGTCACGGGTCATGTTTATATAGTCATGCGGTGTCCACCGGGGGCGCTTCTTGAATTGCACTGTTAGTATCTCAAGCTTCACCTTCTGGATTTCTTCTGAGTCACCCTGTAAAACTTTGGTGCAATTAACATTGCTATGGGGATCGTCTCCAGCAAGCTCCAAGTGTCTCACACTAACAAATTCAGGCTTCTGATGAATTCTTAAAACAGAGAAAGTAATTAGAGAGAGAACAAGAACTATAAAGCAGCATTTTGTAGGATAAGAGAAAAGTCTCCTCCGAAACAAGTTTCTCAGCATTTCAAAGAACAGTCAGGGGCTTCCTGGGATGGTGGGACAATCCTCTAGGCCTTGGATGCCAATAATATTTCCTCCAGTGTCCTTCTGTTGTGGTCAGATAAAATGCCAGTTTATCAGAGGGACAAGATATCACTGCACAGGACAGAGCTAAAACAAAACAAAAAAAGATAACAAAGAACATATTTAGTAAATGCAATCGTTTACAGTGTCTTCTCAGGCTCAAAATTATCCCCTTTGCTGTGAGGCCAGATTTTGTTTAAAAAAAAAAAAAAGGAAAAAAAAAAGAGGTTGACTTAATTAGAGAATAGAGATGGCGTCATAGAAGACCTATTGTTCTCATATTAAAGCCAGAAACTGGGGTAAAAATAAGCACCAAACCTAGTATAAGGATGTCCTAAAATATCCTACAATAAACATCTGAGGTTCGACGTTGTGGCACAAACCTTTAATCCCAGCATTTAGGAGGCAGAGGCAAGTCTGGTCTATGTAGTGAGTTCCAAGAAAACCAGAACTACAAAAAGACAGACTGTCTCCAAAGCTGGAAAACCCCCATCTGTAGATATATGAAAGTTCAGGAGCACACGTGGAGGTTGTGGCTGTAATGTCTCAAATGTGCACGTGCCAGTACTCTGCTGGTTTGAGAACAGGCACCTCTATCTTAATATCATCACTAAGTTTCTCTCAAGGACATCAACAGGTAGGAGATGGGTGCAAGAGTTAGATCCATCCTGCCTTTTTCTGATTTAAAGTGTTGACACACTTAGAGAAAAGCTTAAAAACAATTGTGATTATGAAAACCCTGGAAGCAAGACAATTCTGCTGAGTATTCAAAATGGACTGAAAAGACCTAGCTGAACTGAAGCCAGATTGGTGACTGTGTTGAGTTGACCTCTAAATGTAGCTCCATGGTGATAATATGTTCATGGACAATACAGATTTGCATCTCCCACATAAGCTCTGACAGATTATAAGCCCTTACAAAAAAACAATACTTGGGCTTGGGTTGTAGCTTAGTTCGTAGAATGCCTGCTTGGCAGGCAGAAAACATGGGATTCAATTGCCAGCACCACATAAAATCAGACGCAGAGCTCATCTGTAACCCCAACATTCAGGAGGTAGAGGTAGAAGAATCAGAAGTATTAGGTCATCATCCCTGGATACGTTTGAGGCTACCTGAGTAAAAACCAACCAACCAACCAAAACAAAAAAAACAAAAACAAAAACAAAAAAAAACCAAAAAAACAAAAACCAAAACCCTCACTTCTATAAATTGCAACTTATGGTAGATCTAAATTCAAATGCCAAGAGCCCAAACAACTTTTAATATATAAAATGCTTATATATGAAATAAATAATGAATAATATTTATATATACCACATAGTATATTATATGTTTATATATTTTAATTATTTATATAAAATATATAATAAATATAAGTATATTTATATAATTATATAGTATATTATACTGTATATTAGTATGTATAAGTATATTATAGCATACTACATATAATTAGTATATTATATATTAGATAATATATTATATAGCATACTATATATACTAAATAGCATTAGTTAGTGTGTGTGTATGCACTCAAGGCACACATGTGGAAAGATGAATATGCATATGCTTGTATATATGTATTGTTTCTCAGTTGCATTTTGACATGCCTTTTTGCAACAGGGTCTCTCATTGGCCTACAGATGACCAAGTACAGCAGGCTGGCTGGTCAGTGAGTCCCTGGCCTTGACTTCATCTGCCTCTCAGCACTGAGATGACAAACTATATGACTACACCAGCTTTTTTTCTTTTTTCTTTTTTTGGTCATGGACCACCATGGCTGGCTTGGAGTAAATTTCCGACACCAAAATAAACAATGGCTCTTGAAAATATCTCATTAGGAAGTAATCTGTTACCACTAAGTAAGATAAAGTGAGAAATAAAATAAACCACTGGTCACTGTAAGTATAGCATAACATTAAGAAGGTAAATGGACAGAACTTGAGAATATCATCCTGAGTGAGGTAACATAGACCCAAAAGGACATATACAGCAGGAGTCTAGCATGGCTGTCCTCTGATAGGCTCCACCCACCAGCGAACTCAGATGGGGATGCAGAGACCCAGAGCCAAACAGTAGATGGAGCTTGAGGACTCTTATGAGAGAATTGGATGAAGGATTGCAGGTCCCAAAGGGGTTAGGGACTCCACACAAAGACCAACAGAGTCAACTAATCTGGATCCTTGGGGCCCTCAGACAGTGAACTATCAACCAAAAAAACAGACATGGACTGGACTGATCCACTCCTACCCACCCCCCAAAACACATATGTAGTAGATGTGCAGCTTGGTCTTCATGTGGGCCCCAAACAACTGGAGCTGGGGGCTAGCCCAAAAGCTGTTGCCTGTCTGTGGGATATATACTTCTAGTTGGGCTGCCTTGTCTGGACTCAGTGAGAAAGGATGTACCTAGCAGAGACTTGATGTGCCAGGGTGGGAGAGGTACTCATGGGAGGGGGGGACCTCCATCTTCTCAGAGGAGAAAGGGAGAAAGGAGAGGGAGGATTGTGGAAGGGAGTGACTTGGAGGGGGGGGGCCTGTAAGCAGTATGCAAAGTGAATAAATAAATAAAAATAAATAAAATAAATAAATAAATAAATTTTTAAAAAGAAAAAAGAAAAACATTTGGACTTCATTTTACCATTTAGAACCACAGGAAGTCTGAATCTGTCGAGGCTCTGATTCCCAATGACATCCTGTACTTGCTCAGAGGGGCTCTTGTGCTGCCAAGTCTCTCTCGAGCACCAGGCATCGAGCGATGATGACATGGCCCAGCAGGCTTTTCCAACAGTCTGTGAAACAGAGAGGGAGGGGAGGGAAGGGGCGTTGATGGTGTGTGTGCTTATCATATGCACACCACCAGAAAGCAGCTCTTCCAGTGTGTTTATCTGATGCCCCTCCATCAGACACGTGACTCGCCAAGGCCTCTAGTCTTACTTCTTTTTCCAATACTATGTGGGACTTAGGTTAATCTCTTTTTCTTATTTGCTAAGTAAGCTGCATGGGTTAAGCTTTCTAAAATGAACTTTAACAACATTCCGGAAATGAGTGCCAGGGAATAGATTAACAGTCTAATCTAATCAGGAAATCTCACCCGGTTGGGTTCATAGTCCTTACTATGAAGGCTTCCCAACGCTCACCGACATATTAGCAACGACCTCACAGGTAAGTAAGCTGTTCACATCATTTTCTTCCAATTATCAATACTTGAAGTTTCTATTACTAACATATCAACAATGGGGTGGGGGTGGAAGATGCCTTGAGAGAGGGCTTGCAGTTCTTCCAGCCGACATGAGTTCAGTTCCCAGACAACCATGACAGGTGGCTCAACACCACCTGTAACTTCAGGCTCCATACTCACACATAACCATACACAATAGATAAAATTCAAAATAAAATAAATATTAATTTAAAATATCAATATTAACTTACAAATATCAATAATAAACAATATTCCTCTAAGTAATTCTTGCCCTGTTTTAGTTTAGGGAAGAAGAAAAGAGTCCCTCTGACCAGCCTTTCACAGATCAGGAAGCTGACTGGACAGAGACTTCCCCCTTTCTTTTTCTCTTTCTGAGACAAAGTCTCACTGTGCTGCCAAGGCCTTCAGTGAGTCTGTAATCATCTAGCCTCAGTCTCTAGGGTGCTGGGATTACAGAGCTGATTAGAGACTTGAGTGGCTTTCTCACAACAATACAGCTTCTAAAAAAACAAAACAAAACAAACAAACAAAAACAAAACAAAATAAAAAAAAAACAAACAAACCAAAGGGCACTAAACAAACAGTAGTCACAAAAAGGGTGGAAGGTGTGAATTCCAGAATCAACAATGTATCACAAGATGCACAGATACAACAACAGACACTTACAAGGCATTCACAGAGACCAAAAAATCAGCCCCATACATAGGGGGAAAGTGGTCAATTCTATCCCCAAAGGCGGCCAGGCACTGGTCTTAACAGACTACCATTCAAACAAAACAGACCAAATAACTACTATACATCCATTGAAACAAAACAGATGCCGGGCAATGGTGGCACGTGCCTTTAATCCCAGCACTTGGAAGGCAGAGGTAGGCAGATTTCTGAGTTCGAGGCTAGCCTGGTCTACAGAGTGAGTTTCAGGACAGCCAGGGCCACACAGGGAAACCCTATCTAGAAAAACAAAACAAAACAAAACAAACAAACAAACAAAAAACAAAAACAAAAAACAAAACAGACCAAATAACTACTATATACCCATTCAAACAACTTAAGAATTAAACAAAATTATGAGATAGCTACCAAATTGAGAAGTTGAGAATGGCAGTAAAAAAAATTTAGTTCTTAATAAATGACTAACCAAAGTCTGAAACAGCCAGGTTACTTACAATCACTAAAGGAACCTGACACATTACAATGCTTGAACTGACTAGAGGGATCCAAAAGCAGGGTTGAGCTGACATAAAAAAGAAAGAGTCGGAAGCTGGAGAGATGGCTCAGTGGCTGGGCATAGTGGCTATGTTTCCAGAGGAACTGGGTTCAATTCCCAGCACCCCCATGGCTGTAACTCCAGTTCTAGGAAATCTAACACCATTATGCAGACAAAGAGGCAAAACAACATCCACAAAATAAAATCAATCATAAAGACCAAAAAAAAAAAAAAAAAAGGCAGTGAGGCTGAAGACAAGCTCAGTGACAACATTTAGTCTGAGGAACAAAGAAAACAAACATGGCACACTGACAGTCTCTGAGACCCAGGAGACAACAAGAAAAGAAAGTGTCTGAGAAGATGGGCAGGGGACTTCTAGAAGAACAGAAGAAAGAGGGGAGTGGGAAGAAATGTTCAATAATGGCTGAAAAGCTGTATTCAAAATTGCCAAAATTTGGACACATGATGTCTTTCAGTAAGTAAATAGATAAACATAATGAGGTATACCATAACTAAGAGCAATGGGTTCACAGCTCACAGACTGTAAAGTGGAAATACGCACAGCCAAGACATAAAGACCTGGAGAGGAAGTTCCTATAACAGGCAAGCTGAGCGCAGCCGTCATTTCCACAGTGTGGACGTCTTATGCAGGAAGTCAATACAGTCGATGTTTGGGTGGGATCACTCCTAAAGAGATTCAGTTTAAGGAGGTAACGGAGAATACAGAGATAGACGGAAGTCCTTCTTGACATGCTTAACGTGTACTATAAAGGTTTTTTTTTTTTTTTTTTTTTTTTGGCTGGGAACAAAGAAGATGCTCCAAGAGTGTGGTGACAGGAGGCTCCTCCTGAGAGAGTTAGCCTCACTTGCTGGCTAACATCCACTCAACAACAGCGGCACATGACAGATTGACAAAAGGAAGTTAGTTATCTCAGTGAAACAGAAAGAAGCCAGTTGGAAGAGGTTGCAAACTGTGTCCTGCCAAATGCTTGGTGTTCTAGAAAAGACAAAACTACAGAGAGAGTACTAAGATTGATATTTGTCAGAGGTGTGAAAGAAGGGGGACAGGAGGAGTAAGTGGGGCTTGTTAATGACCATTATTACTCCATGTGATTGCGGCTAAGAGACATTACGTAACCCTTGGGAATGATCAGCAATTAATTTCTGAGCACCGGGGTGCAGCTCACCAGTTGAGTACTTGCCTGGTATGTATGAAGTGCTGGGTTTAATCTTCAATGTTGAGGAAAAGGGCGTAGTGGGGTGTTATAACAAATACACCATATGTGGGGGTGGTGCTTGGTGCTCTTCTAGAGCATCCATGTAGAGCACCCATGTTAGCTACAACCACCTGGGGCTCCAATTAAAAGAAGATACAGCGCCCTTTTTCTGGCAAGGACTCATATACACACAACACACAGACATGCAGACAGACAGACACAGACAGACACATAAACACACACACACACACACACACACACACACACACATACACACACACACACACACATACAAATGCAAGATGTTCATAATGAGAGAAATAGTGTGCGGTATGGAAACTACTTTTCTCTGCAATTTTTCTGTAAAACTAAAACCGCTCCACAGACATCTATTAAAACGAACTGTATCCCCTGGTTCGCTGAGCTTCAGTGAAAATAAACTCAAAAACCACCAGGTATGGTGGTCAGTGCCTTTAATAGGAGTCCTCTAGGGACAAGCGTCTGGGCTATATAGTGAGACCAGGCCAAAAAAAAAAAAAAAAAAAAAAAAAAGACAAAATAAAACAAGATAAAAAAAAATCCACAAATGATTGTCATCAAAAGTTCAACCATCAGTGAAGTCATTAGAAATTAGGACAGTCTCAGAAACACTAAATTATACTAATGTAAATGTTCTACAAGGAATAATAAATAGAGTCATTTGGCCGAAATAGAAGGATGTTAGACATTAATCCAAATCCACACATGTTAATACAACACAGCAGTGGTGATGTACACACACATAAGCATACAGACTGTTAATATATGTTCTCAGTGACTTGAAGGACAACTGAACAAACTAATAGTGACTTTGATTTTGTACATTTATCACCATGGTAAATGGAGACAGCGGTTCATTAAAATTTTTCACTAAACTTAAACGAGTAGAGGATTCTCTTAAAGTGAGGAGACAGGAAGACAAGACTTTATAGAAGAAGGAATTTCCATGACAAACAGAAGTTGGAGAGAAACATGTATGAATGCTATGCTAACAACTTACTAAAGATTCTTTTTTGTTGTTGTTGTTGTTTGTCTTGATTTTCAAGACAGGGTTTCTCTGTGTAGCCCTGGCTGTCTTAGAACTCAATCTGTAGACTAGGCTGGCCTTGAACTCAGAAATCCGCCTGCCTCTGTCTCCCATCTACCACTGGAATTAAAGACACAATACTATACCTTGCTAAAGATTCTTAATTTATGTAGAGAATAGAACTGAGAAAAACTGGAGCAAAATAATTCCGAAGTGAGAAGAAAGAGAAGACCCTGAAAACAGAGGCTATGAACGTGTGACTTAAACAACACAAGACTGCACTCTAAAAACAAACTCTTGGTTTGTTGTTGTATTGTTGTTGTTTTGTTTTTGTGCCAGTAATAAGGAGAGTTGGTAAAGGAAAGGGAACAAGGGAAGAATGACATGCCTCAAGGACAATACACTTACTGGGTTACAACATAAAGTAAATAACCACCTGCAATGCAAGAGGCATCTTGGTCCTCAATGGAGTAGTAAGGAAGACAAATGACATTGGATGAAGAAAGGAGTTAGAAAACCAACCAATCAACCAACCAACCAAACCCCCTGAACTGGAAGAATAGAGTGAAGACAAATAACGGAGAAGCCATGTGGATCCCAGCCCAGAGCAAACAGAAGGGATGAGCTCTATTTACGCTATAGATCTTCAGAAGGTTCAGGGATTGATGCAGGCTGGTGCACCCTTCAAGAGCTTTAGAGGTTGTTTATGAAACACTTGGGTCTCAAGCCTGGCCAAGACCCAAGGTTTCCTTTCTGCAGAAGTGCCCCAGGAAAGGCGTCTAGGTTCCCCAGCAAAACCCAGAGGGACCCAAGCGCGTGGAACAAATCTCGCTCTAGCTCACTTGTCTGCCCTATCAGTTCCTGGAATTTTGGTTACCAATGCAAGGCAGTTTATCTACCAGGGAATCTAGACTAAGAGGCAATGAGACTCAAAATATTTTTCTTAACAGTGAACACTTCAAAGGAAACAGAGCTTAGGAAGAAGAAAACTACTATCAGCATTCTCAGAGAGACATTTTCTCTTCAAAAATAAATAGATGACGGGGTTAGTGAGAAGACACAGCAGGTAAAGGTGTGTGCTGCCAAGCTTGACAATCCATGACACCCACACGGTGGAAGGAGAAAACTGACTTCTGCAGGTTGTCCTTGGAATCCACCATGCACCATGACTCATGCACCATGACTCATTCAGGAGGCATATGCACACACACACACACACACATACACACACACACACACACACACACCTTAAACAAACAAGTTAAACTGAAAAACATAAAAACTGTGAGGTAAATTACATTGTCAGAAGATGCTAGACATGCTAGACATCTCTCCTATGCTCTTCCATAAGATGACTTTGCCAGCCCAATAACATCCCTGCCCCCTGACACACTACACACACACACGCACACACACACACACACACACACACACACACACACCACACACACACTTGATCATGTAGACCAGCAGAGTTTGGCAGGAGTGAGACTGAGTGGCAATGTCAGCCCACATAGGAACACACAGCTTCCACCTTGCTGCCTTAGAAAATGGGCTCGCCAGAAGCTTTTTTCAAAATAGATTCCATGCTATGAGAAGCCACAGGGAGGTATGAGAATGTGGGACCCCAGCCACCAGTTCCAGTCATTACAGGTGCCACAAACAAATGGATAAATGATTGTCACTGTTGCCCAGGTCTTAACTGAACCCTGGAGCGTGTGAATAAAGTATAAAACAGACGGGGCTGCAGTCGAGGTGGTTTTCCTATAGCAATAGGTTAGTAGAACAAACAGGAAACCACAGAACACCTAGCAAATAAAAATAGGCTCTTGAACATTAATGACATGGCAGCAAAAATAAGAACAGTCAATAGAAAGGGTAGAAGGAGTTATGTAGACAAAATGATTTGTGGGACAGCACAGGAAAACATAGGAGTCTTACACAGCATAATCAGAATCACCAAGAGAGTAAAAGGACCTCAAGTAGAAAGCACACTTACCCCATGAACCTGTTCTCAGAAAGCTGCCCAAGCTCAGCTCAAACACAGAGAGTGAATCCCAGAACTGTGACAGAGCGAACAGCAGCAGGAAAGGCCCCACGAGGGATATGTTCACGAAGATAAACGGACAGGAGTGAAGACACTGCAGAACAGCTTAAACGACAGCAGCCTTTGGGCTGAATTTGGTAGCTACTTCGAAAACAAAGCAAAAGAAGTGAACTAGGAGTACAACCTCGGAGTTCAAAGACGCCGTGTATGTGCTAGAGTGACGGCAGTCACACAGCTAGCTTCCCATGGTTCAGCTCCGACAATCCTGGGTCTTAGAACGTAAACGCTATCAAACAAAATCCAATAAAACTATGCTCTAGGCTGTGGGATCCATCCCCCATATCAGAGAAGGAGAGAAGAGGAAGAAGAGGAAAGGATGGGAGGCAGAGGGAAGGAGAAAGATCAAGCTCAGTAAAGCAAGGACAGGAGCCGTAAGCCACAGGAGATGAGTGTGGAAGGGGCACTTTTCTCAACAAAGCCCATAACTAACCAGAGCCCCATGGAGACACGGTTTACCCTGCTGCTGTAAAACACAGGCCTCTTTCTACCTTTATTTAACCAAGAAATGACTATTTTCCACAGTCCAGTATGTGAGGCTCAGACAGGAACAAGTCAAGCAGGGCTAAGGGTGCAAGCCAGGGCAGGGCTATTTTTACAGAAGATGCAAGCAAGGCCCGAAAACCACTGATTGTCAGATCAGATTCATCTTGGAATATGCAAGACACACAAGAAAACGGCCAATGCAGATGAGGACATTTCAAAACCACAATCTATTTGATATAACCAGGACACACATCTATTTCTCAAAAAAAAAAAAAAAAAGATTCACTCATATTCATCCCCCAAACCACACACTTACAAGTGTAAGTTAATTTTCAGAAAGACCGATGCACAAAGGGAAAAATTTGGAACAGTAAGTATTGTAAGAAATGCACGCTGTGGCTAAGGCTAGACCTTTGTTACAATTGTATGTAAACCATTGACATATCTCCTCCATTAGGGGGAAGGATTTTTATTGGAAATAAGAGAGAAAATATCCAAAGGCATCTGGAAGAATCCAGAGAAGAGAGAAACACAGACTGGACATGGCCAGGGCTGGAGAAGCAGGAGAGTGCTGCAGACAGCAAGAGATGAAGAGCAGAGAGAGCAGGCAGACAAATCACCTGGATTATAAGGACTAGCTGTGATGAAAAACTCTTTGGGGGATGGAGAAGCCATTTCACAAGTTGCTAAGCAACAGTGGATTTTATCTAATCCCAGAAATCCTTCTAGAGTCCATCTTGAGCTCATTTCTAGATACACGAAGAGCCTGAGACCCGACAAGTCCATAATAATTAAAAAAAAAAAAAAAAAAAAAAAAAAAAGAATCAAGCATGGTGGTCCACGAGTATAATCCCAGCATTTAGGAGGCAGACAGGAGATTAGGAGGCAGACAGGAGACAGAGTACCAGTTCAGCCTGGCCTCTACAGCAGGACAGAAGAAGCTGGACAAGGTGGTGCACACCTTTAATCCCAGCACTCAGGAGGCAGAGGCTGGCAGATCTCTGGGAGGTCAAGGCGAGTCTGGTCTACATAGTGATCTCCAGGATAGCCAGAGCTACATAGTGAGACCCTATTTTAAAAAACAATAACCAAAAAGCTTTCTATTCTCACATGTGTGTGTGTATGTGGGGGGGTGGGGGGTATTATGTATGCATGTACCTGCCTGCCACAGTACTCACATGGAGGTCAAAGAATAACGTATAAAAGTTGATTCCACCATGTAGGTTGGTCCCAAGGATCAAACTCAGGTCATCAGGCTTGACAGCAAGTACTTTTACCCACTGAGCCATTTCATCAGTTCCAAAGCAAGAATTTGGAGAGGTGATTGCTCACAACAGAAACCAAGGCCTTCTGAATACTAGGCAAACACATCACCTGAGTCATATCACCGACGCTGTCATATCATTTTTAAAGCAATAAAAATACTCCTTAAAAACTGCACAGGTGCTCGGTGATAGTAGCACAGGCCTTTAATCCCAGCACTCAGGAGGCAGAGTCAGGCAGATCTTTATGAGTTTGAGTGAAGCCTGGTATACAGAGTAAGTTCCAAGACAGCCGGGACTATACAGAGAAACCCTATCTTGAAAAACAAATAAATAAATAGGTAGGTAGATAGGTAGGTAGATAGATGATAGATAAAAATAAAATATACATGTACACAAAATATATGCACACACCTATATAACCATATAACTATATGGGCATGCAGGGCAGACTCCGTATCCCACTGCAGCAGGAAGCATGGTCTAAATCTCTTCAGTTAGCATCTCGTCCCAGGCAATACTCTTGTGCTCAGTCTCTCTCAGCGACTGCTGTGACATGAGCAGGATACCAACTCCTGTGTGTAATACCAAGCCATACAAGTGTCTCAGGATTCTGACTCCAGTGAGAAAGCCTAAAGTGCCACCAGGAGCAGAGACATGTCAAGAGACATGCTAAAATGAGACTGCCGAGGGCAAGGACTGGACACGTGGGTGGGGTTCTTCTTTCTTGTTATCTGCATCTTCACAGCCCTTCTTCCTTCGGGCATGCCCATCCTTTGCCCTTCCCAGCCCTTTTAGGAGGTGGTTTCTATTACCTGCCCACTGTTGTATGTCACTCACTGAGGTCTGTTTAGATTCTGATGTCTCCCAGTGAAAGAAACTCTAATAACCACAAGGAAAGCTCTTTCCATGGATCTACTGCTCTCAAACTTTATCTGGAGTTTTCTGAGGCTCCCACTGGGGGGAAAAACATTAAGCAACACAGACTTTTTTTTATAAATGGTACTAAGTTGCCTTTTTTGCGGTCCATTGAAAAGAGTATTTAGTTTTAATATTACAATCAAAGTCTGATTACATGGCGAAGAAAGGAGAGTCAAACCCAGTGCCAAGCATAGCTGATCACCAGATGATTGCTGAACGAGTAAGAGTGTAGCATCTATCTATCCCCTCATATCTTTAATCCCAGTACTCTGAGGTCAGAAGCAGGTGATCCTTCTGAGTTCTGTGGGCCAGCCTGGTCTACACAGCAAGTTCCTAGACTGTCAGGGTGACACAACAAGCCATTGTCTCACAAAGAAGAAAGAAGAAGAAGAAGAAAAAAAGAATGTTAATTTGGAAGCACAAAACAGAAGAGAAATCATGGCTCAGCCTTTTCAACCATAAGCGCCGGCTTACAGTAGACAGAAACTACAAGTACTCGTTAAGTCTTTAAAGCATTGCAGAACACTGAGTACTAGACATCCTTCTCTCTTGCTTCACAGACCTTACCAAGGGCTCTGTGATATGCAATTTCTCAACCAAAGAGCTGTGGAAACAGGATTACAATGCGGCTATTTTAAGTTCAGCTAAAACATGTAAAGCACTACTGTCCTAATTTTTTCCTTCTTGCCAGCTAACGTCTTTAAAAAAAAAAAAAGATTTCAAAAATGATGACTTCTGTTTTGATGCGATGATTTACTGTTGTTATTTTCACATAAAGTATATTTAAATACTTAGTTGTTCTTATTTATGTGTGTGTGTGTGCCAGTGTCTACAAAGGGCCAAAGGGTGTTAGAAGCCTTCAGGCTGGAATTTCAGGTGGTTGTGAACCATTTGATGTGAGCACTGGGAACTGAACTTGCATCCTCTGGGAGAGCAGCAAGTGAACTTAAGTACTGACCCATCTCTTTGGGCCCCGGGTTGTAGTTTCTAATAGCATAAGTATTATTAATATCAATCATATCTATTCTAACTAAACAGAAGCTTTCAGTATGTAGAGCAAAAGAGTTGTTTGTTTGTTCAGTCTGTATTAATCTGATTTTAGGGCTTTAAGAGGTGGCTCAGCAGTTAACAGCAAGGATCAGAGTTTAATTCCTGTACCCACATCTTAGTTCACAACCAGGTGTAAGTCCAGTTCTGCAGGATTCAATGCCCTCTGCTGGCCTCCGTGGGCTCCAAACACACACATGGTGCACAAGTATGCAGGCTGTAGCTGCAAATTTTCCCCGAAAGTTGGGAGGAGCTAAAGTGGGAAGAGTAAGGAGAAGAAGAGGAGGAGTAAGGAGAGAAAGAGGAAAAGGAATAGGAGGAGATAGGGGATTTGGGGAACATGGCAGCAGAAGCCCTGTGTCTCTAGCAGTCAAAAGTAGCTGATATATCTAGGTTGGGTATTGAGTAACACCTCTAATTGTATGAGCATCTTGTTATTGAGCACAACCAAATATATAAAGCTATTAGATAATCTTTAAACACTAGAGTCTCATTCATACCGGGTACTGTGTGAATGGCGGAATGGTCTGGGCTCATCTAAGCATTGTGGAGACAGTGTGGAAGATTGGCAGAGCCATCTCCCACACTGGCATCTTGTGGGTGGCAGGGCCAGTGTCTGACCACCTGAGCTGTCTGCTTGAGCAGAGCAGGGGCTGAGAATACCCTGCTGCCGCTCATGGCCACAGGCCTTGCCTAGTCGGGAACATGGTGGCTCTGTAACTACAAGCCAGATCAGATGCCACCATTTTAAATATCTCACACAACAGCAGGCAAACACTCAAACTCATTAAATAAAATAAAGACTTAAAGTCATCTTGTAGTTATTACCTCGTTATCATCTACTTGATCTGTCAACATTAGGATTTCACGAAGCTGGGCATAGTGGTATATATCTCTATAGTCCCAGTGCTTATGAGGTAGATGCAAGAGAACCAAGAGTTTAAGGCCTGCCTAACCTATATAAGATCCTTATTCTGTCTCAGAAACGAAAGCACAGCAAATGGCAGGAAAGAAAGAAAGGAAGGAAGGAATGAAGGAAGGGAGGGAGGGAGGGAAGGAGGGGAGAAGGAAGGAAAGATAAAGACAAAGAAGTGGGGAAAAACAAGGAGGAGAAAGAAGAGGAGGAGAAAAAGAGGAAAAAGAAGCAAGCAAGCAAACAAACAAACAAACAAACCAACCAGAAACAATCTTGGCCAATAAAATGGCTCAGCAGGTAAAGAGGCTTGCAGTGCAGACCTAATGACTTGAGTTCAATATCCAAATGCCATAGTAGGAGAAAGCTGACTCTAAAAGCTGTCCTCTGACATCCACATGCCTATCATGGCACATGGGCACCTACCCTCACAGCCGTGCAGCACACACACACACACACAAGCAAAAAAATTTGAACATATATATATTCAAATATATATATGTTCAAATACATATATATAATGCAAATCTTTTGTTCCTACTGCTACTGGCACAGAACTTCTTCACTGATGGCCTAGGAGCCTTGTCTCCTGCAGGATTCACAGAAAGTCAGTTATCAGCTCTACAACAGGGCACAGTAGCAGTCTGTGGCACACTTGTGTAAACAGGTTTTTGTTATGTTATTTCTTGTTTTATATATGGCTCAGATGACCTCAAACTTGCTGTCCTTCTGCCTAAACTTCTGACCAATTAGGTTTTAATTTTTCACATTATATGGTTGGAAAGATGACTCACTGGTTAAGAGCACTGGCTGCTCTTCCAGAGGACCTAGGTTCAGTTCTTACCATATACATACTATAAAAACAACTGTAATGCCAGTCTTAGGGGACCTGGTACCATCTTCCAGCTTCTGAATGCATGTGGTGCACTTATGTGCAGACAAAACAGTAATATACTTAAAATAAAAATAAATAAGTTTTTTTAAATAATTAAATTCCCATGTTACATCTACACCAGGGAATGACTTCATTTTTATTTTTAAAAAATGTACATTTAAGCTTTAATTATATGTATGTATGTGTAGGGGTTTATACATGTGCCCACAGAGGCCAGAGGCATGAAATCTCTTGGTACTATAGAGCTACAGGTGGTTGTGAGCCACCTTATGTGGGTGCTGGAAACCAAACTCAAATCCACTGGAAACACAGACTATGCTGCTAACCACTGAGCCACCTCTCTACCCTCAGAGACTACAGCTTAAAAATTGAGACATATAAAGTTGACCAATCAGGTTGTAAACTTAGGTGCTTCAGCCGGATGTGATGGAACATGTTTTTAATGCCAGCAAAGGCAGGGGAATCCCTGAGTTCAAGACCTGACTGATCCACAGAGGGAGTTTCATGACAGCCATGACAGAACTACACAGAGAAACTGACTCAAAAACCAAACCAAAACAAAACAAATAAAAACAACAAAAAATACATAAGCAAGCAAGTAAGCAAGCAAGCAAGCAAGCAAGCAAGCAAAGAGCCTGTGTGAGTCCTAAGTCGTGAGAAGAACCACAGGGATAAAGATTTGGCTTTTCTCACTGCTTTCTTGGTACAGTTCTAGCCTCTGTTAAAAAAAAAAAAAAAAAAAAAATATATATATATATATATATATATATATATATATATATAATCTTTATCTTTATACTATTCTATTCTAGACTACTTGGTGCACATTAGTGACACATGAATGCCTTCTTAACTTTCACTGAGATGAAATAAAATTAGGCTTCAACTATATATCACATACATAAGAAAAACCATTCCTCATGGCTGAACTAAAGGCAGGGAGAAATCTACAGAAATTTTTCTTACTCATTTCAGAACTGAGACTAAACATTACTTGGGGAATTCCTCGCGCACTTCACCCGTGAGTGGGCGGTGTTCTCTCCTCCCCTTGTCTCAGCACACTCCCCGAAAGACAGAGCCATGAACATGAGCAGAGAGTAAAGCTGCCTTTGTTGCCCACACAGTTTGCAAGAAAGATGAAGCAGTCCCCAGGGGATGCACAGAAGAAAGAAGGGGGTGAAGAGGTAGAAAAAAATTCCAGCTGGCTTCAGCTTAGTCAATCACAGGTGACTTGAATCGCAACAAAGGGGAGGGTTGAGGTCCGGGAAGATAAGGCATTCCCTCATGTTATGTCTGCTCAGGAAGTAGAGACCTCAGGCAAGGGACAGAGGAAGGAAGCAGAGTCTGGTGCACAGTCAGCCGACAGGAAGGTGAGTAAGAGTGACGTAGTTTATCTTCAGGTTGTGCAACTTGGCTTGCTCCTCTGCACATCAGCTGCATGTGATAGAAAGGTGACAAACGGAGACTCTCTCTCTCTCTCTCTCACACACACACACACACACACACACACACACACACACACA
This sequence comes from Rhabdomys pumilio, assembly GCA_030674055.1. Lineage (NCBI taxonomy): Eukaryota > Metazoa > Chordata > Mammalia > Rodentia > Muridae > Rhabdomys > Rhabdomys pumilio. The sequence goes on from JANHMN010000003.1 coordinate 144,648,884, forward strand.
CACACACACA
>JANHMN010000003.1:144648903-144664260 GCA_030674055.1 Rhabdomys pumilio
ACACACACACACACACACACACACACACACACACACACACACACACAAACGCTCTCTCTCTCTCTCTCACACACACACACACACAAACAGTCATTACAAAACGTGCACACCTGAGAAGCAGGCCAGTTTGCAGAAGCAGAGTCACCTGGCTCCAAAGCCAACTCTGCTCTGCCCCAGGCTCCTTCAGGATCTCTTACCTATAAAATAAGAAATGGCAGCTGGGCCTTTTAATCCCAGCACAGAAGAGAGTGAGGAAGCTGGAGCTCTGTGATTTTAAGGCCTGTCTGGTCTATGTAGACCATTCCAGTAATAATAGAAGTGTTCAGACCTTTTCCTAAATGGAAGGAAGTTAAGGAAGAATGAAGACACTGCTCTGAAAATTTTCTTTACAAGCAGCAAGTACAGAGAAACCATAAAATAGGCTGCGTCTTCCAGATGCCTGTGTCTCTGTGTATATCTGTCTGTGTATATCATGTGTATACACACATGGGTGTATGCGCGTGCACACACACACACACACACACACACACACACACACACACACACACATCAAAGATGAAGGAAAGCTGGTGCGGCCTGCATGAGTCTTTCTCCTGAGGAGAGTCCGCTGGCATCAGAACACTTGCAGAGACCCTCTTATCCCAGTGGGACCTCCCTTGGAGACTCCTTGGACTCCACTGAGTGTAGACACTATAGTAGAGAATGGTCAAAGCCAGATGAGGGGAAACTGGGGGTTTAGGGGCAGGTTTTCCCACTCAATTCAAAGGTGACTTCAAGGTTTAATGTAACACTGTGTTTTCCACAACAAAAGCTTCCTCTATCCTAGCTTTATTTCTCCATTACTAATATCCTTTACCATAGCTCTCATTCAAGTTAAAATTTTGTGCTAGAAATACATGGGACTTTAACTATAGCAATTTTGCACATTTCACACACTCGCTTGAAAGCCAAAGGAAGTCCATAAGTACCCAATTAAGTACCAAAAAGACATCACATTAGAAGCTAGAAGAAGAAACAAAATGTGTTCTGTCAACAGAGTAGAATGGTATTCAGCCTTAAAAGAGGTGAAGTCACACTCTGTAATACTGATGACCCCAAAGGGACTATGTTAACTGAAATACAAAGACACAAAAGGACAGATTCTCTCAGATTCCAGTTGTACAAGGTACTAGAGTAGCCAAATTAGTGCAGGACAGCAGCACGTATCTGTCTGTCTACCATTCATCTGTCTGTCTATCCACCTATCTAGCTCTCTGTAGGGCTGGGGCTCAAGCCCGAAGCAGCCTTACTCATGCTTGACAAAGGCCATACACTGAACTGAACTACACTCAGTCCCAAAGCATGTAACTCAGAAGCATATTTTAAGTTGACTTTTACTCAGACACTGAAAGGAATTATTAATAGAACACAGGTGGGTAGGATGCAAGGTTATTCTCAGGGGAAGAGGACAGACAGCTCTACTTCCATGGTGTAAGAATTTAGAGATGAGCTGGGGTTGTAGCTCAGTAATAGGGTGTGCCTGCCTAGCATGGACATGGCTTTGGGTTCAATTGCCAGCATCTGATAAAAAAGAAGAAAAGGAAGGAAGGAAAGGAAGGAAGGAGGGAGGGAGGGAGGGAGGGAGGGAGGGAGGGAGGGAGGAAGGAAGGAAGGAAGAAAAGGAAAACAGAACTTCAGATTTGCTCCGAACAAAGATTGCAGAATCCTTGTCTCAAAGGTTGCTCTGTTTCCTCAGCCAAGCTGGTGTAGTATTACCCCAACATGCTGAAGTGTGAGTAACTCTGCCTTTCACAGGGGAAGCCCCACCCTCTCAGGCTGTCCAGGCAGCTAGAGAGCTGGCCCACAGACCCAACAGACTCACATCCACTCATACATACACAGAAAATTGCGTCTAAAAGAAATCTTCAACCTCATTATCATTACAGGGCAAAAAACCAGTGAAGGATCTCCTGGCCACTTCCACGTGACAGTCTGTGGGTGTCTTACGTGTATTCCTCTTTTCTGAATGCCCCAGTATGTTATTCTGTAACTATGGCAGAACAGTTTGACGGAAACAAAACTTTAGAGTGGAATGTAACTCTCAGGTTCATTGTTGTCCACTCCAGGTTTTTCTCAGTAAGACATGAAGATAACCAGTAGCAGCTCTTAGGCAGAGATTCCTGTTGCTGTGGAAACTAAGCCAGAAGAAACTTCAGCCCATTCTGTTTGTCACGTGACAGGCCCAAGGCTCTGACCAAACCCCATCACAAATCCTCCCATCACCCCATTGCTTCCTTAGTTCCAGAAATTCAAACATCGTTTGAGAGGCTGCCCCCAAGTTTTGTATCTTTGGTTTGGTAAATGTGATTACTGACATATTTTCATTCCAAATGACAGTACAAGGCTACCTATGAGCAATGTCAAGAGCTCTTTTCCTATGTGCTCCTGGCATGCTAAAAAACTCAGCTCACTGTCTTCCCCATGATCCCTCCCACAAATCACATGGGCACTGCATCCTTGAAGCCCATCACTCACTATTAGAAGACACTGGGCCAAAAGAGGTGAAGGCAAGCAGAAATGTACAGAAACTAACTTGCCACTTCCTAACAGACACCTCTTGAGTGTTAAGTTTCCTCATCTAAAAATAGAGATCGTGGGGCTGAGGTCCAATCTACAAGCCCCCCTCCTCCAAAAACCTCTCACTTAGTGATGACTTAGAAACCAGCAAAACGTTAGCACGGTGCTGCCCAGTCAATTGAGGACTTCACTATCACAGTGAAAACTAATCTACATGTGTGTGTGTTCTGGTGAGCTCCTGCTCACCAGACTGACTAGTAACTAGTCTCAGATCCCTTTCCCATCTCTGGCTACTCATACTGTATTCTGAACCTAGCTCAAGCTTATTCAGTTAGGAAAGACTGAGGAAGAGAGACAGAGAGAGGGGGGAGAGGGGAGGAGATCCCAACATTCAAACACACCCATACCTCCCTAAAAAGTAGGGCAGCCTCTTCGATGCTTTTCTGTTCAATGAAACTGCCTCCAGACAAAGAGACTCACGTTCTGTACCTACACGGTCCAAGTTGCAGTGGGCCAGGGAGTCAAGGAACAGAGCAGGAATCCAAAGCACCCACTGTTGGCTGCTACAGAAAGAGCATTTATAAAGAAACCCCAAACCACAGGCCTCCTCTTTGGGCAGAGTTCTCATCCTACTTGGGGATTATCCCATTGTTTCTAAACTTTAAATTAGAAAGGGAGAGTGCTGAATTTGGTCAGAGGTGCCAAATTCCTGAGTGTTAGTGTTCTTAGCTGCTCCTCAGCAGGTTCACCAGGGCCAGGGCAGGAGAGGTTGTCTGCTGTGTTTTGGGCCTGCTGGGAATGGGGACAGTGGTTTAAGCTTAAATAAAATTATCTACTTCTTATAATGAGCGGCTTTGAATTTGATGTGCATCTGAAGATGAATGCAAAAATGTCCAAAACTATGGATTAGTTTGCTTCCTCCTTCCCATCTTCTTCCTCTTCCTCTTCTTTCTTCTTTCACCTCCTCCTAGTCTTGTTTTCGAGACAGGGTTTGTTTGGGATCCACCTGCCTCTGCTCCTGCCCCTGCCTCCCAAGCACTTGGATTAAAGGCAGTTACCAACCCCACCACTTAGAGTAATTAATATTAATAATGAGCAAGAGTTTCATATACATTCTCATTTAGTCCTCATCACAACCCTCTGAGCAGCCATTTTTGTTCTCACGGAATAGTCAGAGTAATAAAAAGCTGAGGCTTCAACTACTTTACATGTGGTCGTCTGCTCTAGTTTAGCAGCAGTCAGGGATGAGGAAGGGCTGACACTGGACAGAGACCAGAAAACAGGCTTTATTTATAGCCAAGAACCACACAGCAGACAGTCATTAATGGCTCCCTGTGTGTCCCCTAGATTTCCACATACTCCCCACCCTCCCACTCCAGTCTTCCTGCAGGCTGGATATCATAAACTCTCCTATGAAGTGTGTCTGCCCAACACCCTCAGGAGCCTCTTCATGACCTGGCCTCTGCATATGACTCTATATTGCTTCAAAATCCAACTGGGAAATGTCACCCACCATGTTCACTTTTAGATACAGTTGTTAAATTTAAAACCATCTCCAAAACCAAGCATTTCTCAATGTAATGACATCTTAAAATGTCCCTGAGAAGAAATCATAATTAGTATGCTCAGATTAGAAATCATATTCCAGTATGCTCTTTAAAACAAGTATACAAGTAAATATATCAAATATACACAATGAAAAAAAGGTGGGAAGCACATACTCAAAATTATTCAGTGAGTACCCTTTTTCCTATAGAGAATTTTTATTTGAATGAAATAATTAAAATTAAATTTATATTTGCATTTTAGATTTTCATTCCAGCATTTTTTTTTTAAATTTCAAACTATGCTAGGCAGTTATGGCACATACCTTTAATCCTAGCACTTGGGAGGCAGAGGCTTGTGGAACTCCAAGTTCCAGGCCAGCCTAGTCTACAGAATAAGTTCCAGGCCAGCCTAGTCTACAGAATAAGTTCCAGGCCAGCCTAGTCTACAGAGTGAGTTCCAGGATAGCCAAGGCTACACAGAGAAACTCTGTCTCAAAAACAAAACAAAACAAAACAAAAAATTACCAAGAGGCAGAAGGATCTGTGTGAGTTTAAGAGCAGGCTAGACTACATAGCAGGTTCCAGGACAGCCAGGGCTACACTGACAGACCTTGTCTCAAAAAAACAAAACAACAACAAAAATTATAGACTGAGATATAGAAGACATCAATCAAGTCAGTCAACATTCCAGCATGGATGAAGAAGGAATTCATTGATTCAAGCCATTGATGCTAACTAGAGGAAGGAGTCTGGTGGGTTGCCCATGCTCCAATGGTTAAACAGCCAGGAGGTCTGAGTGGCAGGAATTTTGGACCCAGTGGGTTACATTTATTTTAAAAGAGGAAAGGGAGAGGCCAATAAAGTTGAACTCAATGGGTGGAGGGTTCCGGAGATGAGGACTGGGGAATGCATATGATCAAAATACATAGTACACATGCGTGAAATTCTCAAAGAAGGAAGTTTCAAACTTCTAAACAGGAATCAATACTCCAACATCAGCTCCAGTACAAATATTCACACAGCACCATGATATTTTCTCAAAAACAAATTCACAATGGTACCATTTCATATTTTTCAGATTCACTCCATTTGGAGGGTTGCAGGGTATCCAACCGAGGGTCTTACACATGACAGGCAAGGCCACTGAGCCTCCCCTGGCCCTGGGTTCACACTTCTCCACTGCTTTTCATAAGTATCTGTGAATGTTACAGACTCTCTTATTTGATCACACTAATGCGCAGTGGACATTATTTCCTGTCTTTTTCATTTCCTGGATATCAAGAATGTTTACTGTTTACACCACAACTTGTGTCTTAGAGCTGAATTTGGGTACTTCCAAATTACATTGTTACGAGCATTTGCTATAAATATCTTAGTATACTTCTAGCTTTGCTTTCTTTTAAAGGATTTCTTTGGAATTCCCAGGAAAAGCATTCCTATACCAGTATTTATACATCTCTGTACACCTTGAATGCCCTCCAAATGAACCATAAGTTACATAGTACCACTTCATCTGCAACTCTCTGAAATTATTTTAACTCCGCGAAACACATGCATAGACTCTATGACATTTGTCACTGTCTCAGCTGTGATGCGATAGGTCCCTCACCGAGGTTCCCTTCTGTATTCTTCACCATCAGATATTGCTTCAATACTTTCTCTTGAGTTTGCTCACAAATGAGGAACAGGAGAATCTGATCACAATGACCTCTGGAGCCAGCCAGAGACAGTCAGATTCCTGGAAACAATCATTTAAGTAACAATTCAGATTCCAGAAAGGCCTTAAGGTCTCTACAGTGTCTACTTTCAAAATAATTTAAGGGGCATGCAGGAAAAAAAAAGAAATTTAAATGTATTTCTTTCGAAGGTTTAGCTATGTAATGCAGGCTAGTCTCAACTCCCAACATTCAGGGGTGAGAAGAGGACATGGGAAGGGAGATATCTTCCTCTATCACCCTCTACCTTACTGCCTGAGACAAAGTCTCACAGTGAAACAGAAGGTCACCATTTGGCTAGGCTAGCTGGCCAGTGAGTTCCCAAGTCCATTAGTCTCTGTTCTCCAATGCTGTGAAGACAGGGGTATGCAGCTTTTACATGGGTGCTGGGGTTGTGAACTTGGGTCCACTCTTAGCCACTGAACCATCTCTCCAACCCAGAGAAAACCCTTTCTTTTCCAGCATGGTACCAGATACTCCAATGTAATTCAAAGTTACTATGAAATTCTTCAGTGTATTTAATTATAATTCCACATCGAGCACCTTCCTCAAAACAGACTCCAGGTTCTGGGGAGGAAAATACCAAAATAAATAATTCATAGGACCAGCTCTCGAGGAACTCACAGTGTTTATTTGCTAAGCCTTCTAGAGAAAATTGCAGACTTCGTAAGAGTAATTAAACATTATTTTTGGAACAATGTGTCACTGTAAAACTGAAAAGAACTTTGGAGAACAGAGTCCCAGGAATAGTTACTGGGTCTTCGGGGTGTGGGTACATACTGCTGTCCTGTAATTTAAGAAAAATGTTGCCATAAAGAAACAAGGTCCTGGGCTGGGCACTGGTGGCACACGCCTTTCATCCCAGCACTTGGGAGGCAGAGGCAGGTGGATTTCTGAGTTCGAAGGCAGCCTGGTCTACAGAGTGAGTTCCAGGACAGCCAGGACTACACAGAGAAACCCTGTCTCAAAAAGCCAAAGAAAGAAAGAAAGAAAGAAAGAAAGAAAGAGAGAGAGAAGGAGGGAGAGAGGGAAGGAGGGAGGGAGAGAGGGAGAGAGAGAGGTCCTAAGCTTCTGCGTTCATTTCTTAGTACTTCAGATAATAAGGCAAACACTTAAAGCCAGGAACACATAACAGCATTGCATCAACTTACATGTCCAGAATCCTAAAGAAAAAAAGTCTGTCTAGTTTAAAGATCCAAGCACCGATGTAATTGATGAGAAAGAGACCGTGAAGGTCTAAATGACTTTTTTCTGTTTGTTTTGTAAAGAGGGGCTCCTTATGTTGCTGTGGCTGGATTTTGGAGACCAGGCTGGCTTTGAACTCAGAGATCTCTCAGCCTCTGACTTCAAATGTTGGAATTAAAGGCATGCACAACCACACCCAGTTCTAAATGGCTTTCTAAAGGTCAGGATGGTGTGGGACGGTAGAGGCTACACCCAGTCTGGACCGTGTCCTTCCACACTCCTCTCCATGGTCACCGCTCATCTGCACTTCGGGAGGAATGAAATTTGACAATTTCTTGTGGTCATTATTATTCAAATATGGCTTCTATTCCTTTTCAATTCAGATAATTTGACTATCAACAACAAATAATTCTGTACCAGTCACCTAGCCTATTCAAAGATACATTAATAGAATTCATTTTTAACATAAAATATTAATGGCCATGATCAATCTATCAATCTATAATGTAAACTTCTTATGTATCTATTTTTAACGTACACATTTGTGTGTGTGCATGAGTATGCATGTGCGCGTGCATGTGAGTGTGTATGTGTGTGTGTGTGTGTGTGTGTGTGTGTGTGTGCGTGCATGTGAGTATAGGGACTCACAGAGGCCTAGAGGCATCTGATCCCCTGGAACTAGTTTCAGACCATCTATCATAAGCTACTTTGCATGGGTGCTGGGAACTGAACTATGTCCTCTGCAAAAGCAGTAACCACTGAGCAATCTTTCTAGACCACTACTAACTTCTTGTTTGTTTCAAAATCATGTCTACCGAAGAAGAGCTCCCTTCACAATGGGAGTGATTTAGCACTAAGGACACACTTCCCTTAAATGTTAGAGATACCTATGACACTAAATAAAGCATTTGATGTAAAGACAATTGTGTAAGTTTGTTTTAATTTGTTATTATTATTTTGTGTATATGAGTGTTTTGCCTGCATACTGTCTGTGTACCACATGCATGCCTGGTGTCTGAGGAGGAGGTGAGCCTCCAGGTAGATGCTGGGAATTAAAACCAGGTCATTTGCAAAAACAAGTGCTAGTAACTACTGACCAAGTTCTCCAGTCCCATCTTTTTGCTTTTTTTTTTTTTTCCTTAATGCATTTTTTGGCTACAGTTTATATGATCATTACATTCTTTATAATTTACTTCAAAAATATTTTATCAGAAAGATAAGATTTATATCAATAGTAAATACTTGTCAAGCATACCTGAGGTCCTGTGTTTGATCCCTGAATAAAAGTGCAAAAAGAGTACAAAAGTATACACACACACACACACACACACACACACACAGAGGCTATTTGACATACTCAGGTGTATAGGTCTTTCACTTACAGCCTGTGGTATATGAGGACTAAGCCTCATGCAATTTTAGGAAAGACCACATGGTAACTATGGCAAGGCTTCCTAAGTCCTAATGGCTCTATTACCCAGAGAAAGGAATAAGACTTCACTCTCACTGGCAAATTCCATCCTACAACTTAATAAATTGAGGTCTTGTGCTCCAACTGTTGATGGTTAGACATACATACCGACAGTTCTACATTCCCCTTACAACGACAAAACAAGCAAACATGGCTAGTGAGACAGCGTCCTAGGCACATTCCTATGTCCAGTGGCTGATTCCAGAAAATTCTTGACTACCTGACTCCAGCTGAATCCTACAGCTGACCTTTCACAGAAGGCTTAGTCAGAGCCCACACTGATAACAACACGGACCTGAGACTTGCTTGTCAATATTTACCTTTACCTGTTCTCACACTGCTGTCCAGAGAGCAAGAGCCCTCACAGATGGGCTTTCGAGAGCAAGCAAAATGGCTTAGGCTGATTCTCAACAACAGCATGTGAACACCACATGCTGATAAAAGTGATAAAAGTAGTAGCTAAAAGAATGATATCACATCGCCAGATGTTTAAGTCATTGTAGCATTGCCATATGTTTATATGGAAAGTTTTTATTTTACTTTTGGGTGGAGCTAGAGTTCAAACTCGAGGTCTTCCACATGCTAGCAAGTATCCTATTGAGCGATACTCCCACCCTATAAATACACTCTAATTGGCAAATAATTACATTTATAAGCACAATGAGATACACAAGAGATTATATATGTGTAATATATTATATATATTATATTAGATATATTACTATATACAATGCTATATAATATATATTATATATTCCAGGAGAACCCACTATACCAATCACTCTTCACAGTCTGAGCACTATGTGTGTACCTGTTCACATGTGTGGGCAGGTACACAGACATGTACTTGCATTTGCATGTAGAAACCAGGTCAATCTCAGGTATCTTTCAGTCAGTCACTCCCCTGCTAACTTTTTTGAGGCAGAGTATCTCACTGAACCTCAAGTATGTATGCAGATTCTGCTCGGCAAGCTCCTTGGATCCAGTAATTCCTCCCCAAACCCAGCCCCACGGCTGTGATTATAAGCCTGCAGCATCAAGGTGGGGTGCTTCTGTCAGGGTCAGTACAGTACTTGCTCAACAAACATGAAGACCTGAGTTCCACCCTCAGAAACCATGTAAAGAAAAAGAACAAGAGGAGGAGAAGAAAGAGGAAGAGGAGAAAGCTAGAGATAGTGACAAACACTTGTAATCTCAGCACTGAAAAGAAAGAGACAAGCAGATCTCTGGGGCTCCTCGGACAGCTAGCCTAGCCAAATCTAACCTAGCCTTATCACTAAGCACTAGATTAATAACAAACTATATCTTAATAATTTAAGTGTAGCCAGGTAGTGGTGGTATACGCCTTTAATCTCAGAACTCTAGAATCAGATACAGCAGAATCATTTGAGTTCTGAGTTCAAAGCCAGCCTGGTCTACAGAATGAGTTCTAGGGAAACTAGACCTATTAAAAAAAAAAAACCCACAAAAAATAAAACAACAACAAAACCCTGTCTCAAAAAATCAAAACAAACAACAACAAAAAAAATTAAATGTAATGTTTCTAAGAAATGGCACTCAAGACTGTCCTTTGGCAACCTTGGCAAAATTACTAAGACTCATGTCAGGTGTATCTAACATTAAGTCACCCAAGCACAGGGTGAAAGGTAGGAAGCAGAGCTCAATGCAGGGCAGACACTCAGCTCCACATGGTCACCAAAGCAGCTTACGAGGTTCTGTCAGAGACCACTACTGGAATTTAAGCACAGGAGTTGACAGACACAAAAGTTCTTGGGGAAAATTACAAATATATCCAGATTGGGTGTGGGCTTCTTAAGGGAGAGTGGTACTTCCTTGTCTTTACAGTGACCATAGACAAGATTTTGGTGGCAATATGAAGTAACATATTAAATGGTTCACCGTTTACAAAATGACATTGGAAAAGCCCTAGATCACCAGGTTAGCTGGAAGCTAATACGTTCACAGTATAAACAAAAGTCTGTGACTGGTCCAGAAAGTGTCCAAGGAGTGAGGCCACACCCTAGGTCCAGAAAGAACTGAGGCCACTCTCCAGTCCACCCACATTTCTTACCTCTCCCTGGTGTTCCCACTGGCTCATCAAGACAGACTTAGGTGGGACCTGCAGTCTCTCACTGGCACCACCTTTGGTGAGCAGGGTTTCTATTCACCTCTTCATAGGACAAATTAACTCAATAGCAGTGAACACCATTCTGAACAGTTTTCCCTAGAGCTCAGTCATGGACCTTGGCACCAGAAAATACTCCAACAGGCTGGACTGCAGTTCAGTAGAAGAGAGCTTATCTTTCATGGGCCCAATCCCTAGCACAGCAAAACTAATATTTTTAAAAAGAAGAAACTTTAAAAAAAAATACACTAATTCAAGAAATAAATACACACTTCAGAAAAAAAAAATACTCAGCTAATGGTCTTGATTCCTTCTTTTGAGCAAATTGAGATAAAGTCTTGAGTCCCAGATATAAAGCAACCTCGTCCATCTTCTGCACTCCCACCACTCCTGCCCCACTGTTCTTGTCTCTGGAATCTGGTCCCACCCTCTATTTCTCCATACTTTATTAGCCACTTATCTACCAGATGTTTCCAGGAACAAATAAACAAATGCAATGTCTCCCAGCTCAATCCTAACCAGACAAAAAAAAAGGAAAAGAAAAGAAACCAAACTCCAGAAACCACAGACGCCAGGTTTTCTGCCTTGCCTGCATGTGTACCTGGTTCCTCATGAACAGCAGTCATAACTGGCCTCTCTCCCAGCACAGGGAATGGTCCTTAGCTGCTGAAAAAGACCTTTCCTCTCTGTGGAGGCTTTAATACCCAGGTCTGCAGACTCTTCCAATGTCTACAGACACTCCATCCCAGATCTTTCTAGTTGACGGCGCCTCCGCTCCATCTGGTTGTTTCACAAGCAAAACAGCACTAGAGGGAAATTACCTTCTCTCCCTAACCTGGTGCCAACCTTATCCTGCCCTTCCACCTACCTTTACCCCAAACCTGGTGCTTCCAGCACCATAAATGTTTTCCCTATCCCCACCCCCACTCAGATGTTCACACCACAAACTTCTGAGTCATCTTGTCCCTCATCCCACCCGTTAACAGTATTAATCACCACTATATTTCTGATTTCAACCACAAACCAAGTCTCATTCTCTCTGCTTTTATACTTCATCCATCACACTACCTTTGGGTGACTGCAGGGGCACTGGGTGGCACTGTTTGCTAACACCCACTCTCCCCTCCTGGGTGGCTGCACATGACTGCACAGGCTGAGCCACATGTCTGGATGAGGAACTGAAGCCTTTGGTGCTGCTCTCTCTGGGAGTAAAAAGCAGTTTTCTTACACTGGTGCCCCACAAGGGCACCACGGGTCCCAACAGTACCCACTCCTCTGCACAGCTGCAGGATGACCATTTGAAAACCTATGAGTGGGTATCACCACTACCATCAAGATCTTACAAATGACCCAAAGGCTTCATCCCAGCCATTTTCCTTTTGAGTGCAACACTCTTCTCTAGAAATCTATTCCCCCTAACTTATCTGGTTGTTTCCTGTTCACTTTTGGGTATGTTAAATATCAAACACAACCTACAGTGAAAGAGACCTTCCAGGTCTCCCCTAAACCATGCAAGGGGCCCTTGCTCAACAAACAACACTCTATGCTTTTCAGCAAACACTGCCACTTAAGATCAGGATAACCTATGATTGGGTGCTTGTCTGCCTTTCTCCAGCCAACAGACTCAAGGATGCAGTGAACAACTGCAGAGCCATTCATCCAGTCACCATCGCAGCTGGAGGCCCAGAGCCGACAATACCAGTGTCTCAGTAAACAGCTGTTCAGTGAACTCCTGATTGAACAAGCAATGAGGATACCCAGAACCCCAAGGAACGAAGGCTAACACACACACACACACACACACTCAAACCATGGAGGGATTTCTTTGGAATTTCCTAATTGGATGGAAAATTACTGATCAATGACTCAGAAACTCCATGTGAGGCTGATTGGGAACAAAGCCCAGAGGAAGTATACCTGCCTAGGTGGAGCAAGGCCCTGAGTTTGATCCCCACCAGGCACAGAAAAAAACAAAAACAAGAGACTCCAGTGTTTGGTGGTAACAACATTGCATTTGGGAGACTTGCTATTGAGAATCACCATTCTCCATTTAGCTATGGACAGAGAGGCTTTAATAGAGCCAACTTCACTTGATACACAGCCTGAAAGTCCATTACATGGGGCCCCTTAAATACTCTGTTGCCACCAGTCTATGTTTTTTACACTTTAAACTAACAAACAGTCTCCCAAATTATGTATCTAGTCCTAAGTTCTACAAACTACTTTAATTTCTGAAGGGGTCAACTCCAACCAATTCCTGGATAAGAATTCACCTTTCAGAGCCTGGGCTATGCTTTTAGCTCCCTAGGCTTATTGATCTAAGGCCTACAATTCCTTCCTGTATCAGTTACTGCTTGTATTTTAAGGTGCTCTTTCCCCTTATTTTTTGGGTTCTCAGACTACAGAAATGCACAGCAGAATGCCCGTTGGCTAAAGGTTGATTCTCTTCTACCATATGAGACTTGAGGACTGAAGACAGGCAGTCAGGCTTGGGCAGCAGGCATCTCTTCCTGCTGAGCCACCACAATGGCTTTATTTACACTGAGTCTCAGCTGATCTTGTTTGTTTGTTGAAGGTGGGGGGGGGGCACGACCTTGAACCATTAATCTGTCTATTCCAGCCTCTTGAGAGCTAGGGTTAAAGGTGTGCACTGAGTACTCTTGTTTAGTTTTCTTTGGGGCTGCTACTTCAGACTGTCAACTTCCTCTACTCGCTGAGCGCCACCAGTAGATACCTCTCTAACTTCAGAAAGCTGAAAGAAAAAAAATGAGTATATTAAAAGAAATATCAAAATTAGTTTACCATTCCTTTTTAAAAGATTTATTTCTTTATTTTAGAGCATATGTGCTTATGTCTCTGTGTGTAAAACGTTGTGCTTGTGCATGCAGCTAATGAAAGAAACCTGAAGAGGGCATAGGACCCTTTGAAGCTGAACTTGTAGTCACGTGTTCTGGAAACTGAATTCGGATTCTCTGGAAGAGCAGCAACTGCCCTTTTAACCACCGATGGGTCTCTCAGTCCCCTAGTACTTCTTCTCCAGCTTTGAGTTTCTAACGCTAGACTCTTACCAAGTTTTACAACAGCACAAAAGCACCTGAAATTTCTGTGGCGGTAAAACTTGGCAAGGTACAGAAACCATTTACAGGGAATAAGAACTCTGTGCTCTTTGTAATAATAATAAAAAAAAGACTTATATTTTCAGGCATTTTCATTTATTGATAGCTTCTCTACTCATTGATAAAAAGTACTTAACCAATAGTCCACTGATACTTAGAGCATTTTCTATGTAGACCAATTCTCACCCTCAGTGGCCAACTTTGCTCCTCAGAGAAATTCTTGGCAATGTCTGGGGCCATATGAGTTTATTGTCACTGGAGCAGGGGAGGGACTTGGAGCACCCTGTGGGTACAGGAATGCAGGTAAAAGTCCTATAAAGTACACAACAATCTCCTGTCACAAAAAACATCTGGCCAGGGACTAGGGCCACAGCTTGATGTGTACAGTACTAGCCTGCCAGGAAGAAAGCTCTGGGTTTGGTCCTCGATACCAAACACATAAGGGGGTGGTGGTGCTCACCTACGATTCCAGCTCCTGGAAAGTGGGTACAGACGGATTAGAAGTTCAAAGTCATTCTCAGCTTTCATAGCGAGTCGCAGGTTGTACAGACTCCATCACAAAATGAAATCTATTTGGTCAAAAATGTCAGCAGTGCTATAAACACGTGTGCCATTTGTCTCCAGTAGAAACCTGACAGTATCAACCCGCACCTCCATCATCAAAGCTAAGAATATAGTCCCCAATAGTCCCCATAAGCGTATACCACACTTGCTTTACAACCACAGTCACCTGGGAACAAACACTCTTTTCAGCAGAATTGGGTATTTGACATCCTGACCCAGAACTGTAAGCACATTGCACGTTTATTAAGATGAACACTATAAATAGTCTCAGGGATCCTAATCTGTCCATATACAAGGCTGCATTACTCAGCGCAGCTGAAATACCACACACTCCATAGCAAACAGCATTTGAGTCAGTCGTGCTATATAGGCCTGAAATCCCAGCACTCAGGAAGCCGATCCAGACTTTGAGGCCAGCCTGAGCTATACAATGAGAACCTGTCTCAAACAAACTAATAGAAAACTGCATCTGACATTCAGAAAAGACTTTCCAACAGTACTATTTTTTTTTCTACCACCTAATTTCTAAATTGGCCGTTTCTAAGAAAGCAAGGTTTCCTACCTTTAAAGTCTGAAAAAGAAAGAAAGGTGGAAGGAAGGAAGAAGGAAAGTAGAGATACCTGTAGTTTTCCATCTTTCCAGAACTGAAACCTTTTTTCAATCCTCCTGCAGAGGGGCCCCTGTCTACTAACAGATAATTTACTCTGATTTAAAAAAAAAAAAAAATTATCCCTCTTCTTCCTTTCCAGAAGACAAACCTGCCTTTCAGAACAGCTCTAAATAGGGGCAGCAGGCCAGAGGAAGAAACCGTATTGCTACACCCCCACCCCTCACCAAATTCAGGTCACAGTCCCACCCACCCTCCTTCTCGAGTCAACTCTCTAAACACTACCTCCTAGCAGTTTGCCTCTAGCTCCACTATTTGTAGTAAAGCAGTTCCCTTCTGCGGTGAAAAGGAAAGATAAAGAGTACACATCAATCTGACACTTAAGTTTTTGCGGAGCCAAGCTCATATCCTCCATAAGAGGAGGAGCCGCCACAGTTGCGCGGGGGGGGGGGGGGGGGGGGGGGGGGGGGG
>JANHMN010000003.1:144664360-144679221 GCA_030674055.1 Rhabdomys pumilio
GGGGGGGGGGGGGGGGGGGGGGAGGAGGGGGGCGCATTTTTTGTTATGCAGCTGCGAGCGTGAGATGGACTTCTCACTCTTGAGGTGTGGTGGTGCTCATCTTTAACCTTGGTAGACAGAGGCAGGAGGATCTCTGAGTTCGAAGCCACACGAAAAAGAGAAGGAAAGACGAAAGAAAGAAAGAAAGAAAGAAAGAAAGAAAGAAAGAAAGAAAGAAAGAAAGAAAGAGCGAGCCGGACAGTGGTGGTCCCAGCACTTGGGAGGCAGAGGCAGGCGGATTTCTGAGTTCGAGGCAGCCTGGTCTACAGAGTGAGTTCCAGGACAGCCAGGGCTATACAGAGAAACCCTGTCTCAAAAAACAAAAAACAAACAAACAAAAAAAAAACAAAAAAAAAAAAAAGGAAAAAAGGAAGGGAGGGAGGGAGAAAAAAAGAAAAGAAAAACGAATAACCCAAAGAAAAGGCAAAAATTAAAGAAGTAACGTGTCTGAGAATTACCTGTTTTCGTAACAGACCTGAAGCCCAAGGCAAGAGGAAGAGCGGCGACTGCTTGGACCCCAGACTGGCCGGACTAATTGCCTAAAGCAGTCAGTCTCCGCCCCAGCGCCGGCTTCTCGGTCGGTGCTCTAACAGGGAGTCACAAACATCTCTAAGGTTTCTACGGTGGGCTATGGGCTTAAGAAGTTTAAGTCCTTGGCGCCCAAGACACCGCTGTAACCGTTCGCCTCTACTTTGCACGCCTGCAACCAACCCCGATTTCTAAGCCCTCACTCATTACACCAGTCCGGGAAAGAGTGGCCAGAAAGTGACTTCTTGATGCCACGTGTATCCGAGTCCCACCGAGGGACCGGAAGGAGAGTGGGAAGAGGACTCCTGCTCCATCCTAGCCCGGGGTGCCCGGACCAAGAGCCCTCTCTCCCTGCTCCAGCTCCACTCCCTCCTCGCCGCAGCCCGTCTCGCCCGTTAGATCCGGCTCGGTGCTATCCAACTCTGCCGGGCTACCCTACCGCTGACCCGGCCTAGGTTACCTGGAGCCTGTGCCTGCAGGGCGCACGAAACACCGCTGGATCCACTCCCCAAGCAGATACTGGCGCGCTCAGCCTTCTACGCTCCAGACCTCCGGGACAGCGCCACGCCCTAGGACCCACCCTCTAGACCACGCCCCCGGGCCTATCCTTGAGACCACGCCCCCGTCCCACTTAGCCCACCTGCGGCCCCGGCTCGAGGTGAGGGCGCCCTCTGGGCGTTGCAGTGGTCCAGGAAGAATGCTAGGATCCAAACTTCCTCTTGCTGCCTAAGAATTCTTGGTTCTCTGAACCAAAGACAAGATACCTGAATGGGATCTTCTAAAAATGTTTATGTCTTCTTCCTCTGAGGCAGGAAATGTGCCAACTGTTGTCATGTCTGATCTGAAAAGTATGTAAAAAGTTCAAATGCCAACGTGTTTATACTTCATAAACTTCAGAGATGCCCATACCGTATCATTCTCTAGATAAGCCTTGTATCTCGTTTTGTGTCGCCAGAATGTCAGAATTTATTGAATAGCCAATATATTCACAAGCCATGTCAGTCTTTTGGATGCAACTTGCCAAGTAATCCTGATTTTACTTGAAAGCTGGTTCCTCTTTCGCACTTTAATTCGTAGTACCAACTCACTTTACACCTTATGCTTTACACGGTAAATAATACACACATATACAGATTATAGAAATTAAAAGTCTGCAAGCATGTGAGCCTCAGGTAAGCATGCTCCGGGTCCCTCAAGGATAGAAGTCATTATCCTTAGGAGTGTGGAGAGCAAGGCTAGGCTGTTTTGGAAGCACCAATCTGTACAGTTCACCCTCTTGGGCTATAGATCTGAAGAGTTTGCCCTGAGGACTGGCTGCTACAGTGTTGCAGTTGACTACTGAGTGGGACAATAGCACTCCAGCTAATGTCAACTCCAGCCCCATGTGTCCTTTCTGCTAAGCTTGGGCCCTTCCTCTTCTATTCTAGGGGTTGATTCTCGGAAAATTGCGTCTTTTGCCTTGTTCCTGTTCCCTCTCCCTCCCCTCTCCCTGGAGCATTAGGGGGGGGGGGAAGCAACATCAGCTCTGGCCACCTGCAGAAACAATGACCTGGGTGTTAATGATTCCTTCCTAGAACCTTGTCCCTTTCCCTAAGAGATTTCCCCTCCAGTGACAGCCTTACAAACTATTGCTCTAATTTATGCAGAAAAGTAATGTCTTAATGCATGTTTAAGTTGAATTCCATTATTATTTTTATGTGTTATGTGTATATATGTTCATCACATGTATACAGTGCCCCCTGAGGCCAGAAGCATCCATTGCTCCTCTCAAACTGGGGTTACAGATGACCATGAGTCTCCACACTGGTGGTAGAAATTGAACTGGGATCATCTGGAAGGTCTTCCAGCTCCTTTTATAATGGATTATGTGTTAGGTCTAGAACAGAGAGAGAAAGGACATTGAGCCCCTTCTAGTGTGAGGTTTATAATTTATTTTGTCATGGAAACAAAAATGTAACAAGTATCTTTTACAAAATGCACATAGTTCGCATTCTGTTCCAACTAGATAAAAAGCAACTGTGATTTTTCTTCTCTATTCCCAATCCACTTTTCTCTTTACTAAGAGACAAATTATTGTAAGTGAAAATGCATAGTGAAGCCTCCTAGCGCATATGGAATGTCACAATGTGACATCTGAAAGTCAGCCTGTCACTTGTTTTCATGAGAAGGAGCTGTCTTCCCCATCCTCTCTGAACTGTCAGTGTCTATAAGAAACACACACACACACACACACACACACACACACACACACCTACCTCCCTTTTCCATTGTGTTATTTTCTGTTTGTTTGGTTTCAGTTTGGGTACTGTAATAATAACCAGGGACTTAGGCATGCTAAGCAAATGCTTTGATTAGTTGAGCTACACCTCTGAGCCAGCCGCTGACCTTCTAACTTTAATGTGTAGTGTCAGCTTTTAGAATAAGTCTTATGTAAGGCGGGAGAGTACTTGCTCCTCTTACAGAGGATTCCGAGTTGGATTCTAGCCCCAACACAGCAACTCTTAATCACTTGAAACTCTTGTTCAATTTCAGGGGATCTAGTACCCTCATTTAGCTTCCATGGGTACCAGACACACATAGTGCATACAGATACATGCAGGAAAATACTCAAACATTTAAAATTAAAAAATAAATGAAACATTAAAAAAAGAGTAAATCTTATTTTCCAGTTGAAATCAGTATACCATATATGCAATCATTTATTTGGCTTTAAATGCTGCTGTAACACATATGCATTCGACTATACTTTGTTTCTGGATTGGAGTATTGGGATGTGTGAATCAGGATCTGGCCAGAAAACAGACATCAAAGCAGTTGTTTTTCCAGAGACATTAAGGAACTGCTGGGAAAGATATGGAAAGTTAGGAAGGACCAAAGAAACAGTGCTTGAGGCAGAAACACTTAACTGCAGGAAGCATCTGCCCCTCAATTAGGGAGAGGAAAACCCTGGGCTGCTGGGATTCACACCCTTGAGGAGGTAGCGGTTCTGCCCTGGGACCTTATTTCTGAATATCAGCCCTGGGGCTGGATACAGAAGGTAGATTAAATCCCAGAGATCAAAACCAGCCACTGCAGCCATCAAGACACACAATCTGCTAACACCATAAGGAAGAGCAAGGAAATATGGTGGATTACTTTTTTCCTTGCTCCTCCAGCCTTCCAACTCCTCCAGTGCCCCCTACTGGCAAAACCTTCCAGAAATCCGGTGCTCAACCCCAGGACACAGTGTAGAAGGGTGAGCTTCCGGACTATTTTCATAAGCATCACAAACCAACTCACTTTCACAAACTTCTAATATTGGTGTGAAGTATGTCTAAGAGGCACAACTGTTATACTACATACAACATACTGGTACATTAGTAGTGATATACTTGTTATAAGTGACTGAATATATATATATATATATATATATATATATGTATATGATGTATATATGTATAATTTATTTTATGTGTACAATTGTTATGACTGTAGTCTCTGTACCATATTAGTGCCCAGCATCCACAAAGGCCAGAAGAGGACATCAGACCCCCAGGGGTTGGAGTTACAGACAGTTGTGAGCATCCTTGTGGGTGTGTGATACCCACACCCATACCACAATCAAATACAGGTCCTCTGGTGTGTGATAAACTTTTCTTGAAGAGATGCCACACACATGTCTACTCAGCCCGATAGGAAGCTCATTATAGACCAAAGTATGGATGAAACCAAAGTCTAATTTGGTAAACCATAGGTTTTATTGGGGTTACTTATAGGAGCAGAAATGACTGGAAGATACATACAAAAGCTCACCCCAGTACAGGTGGCAGCCTACAAAAGCTGGGTACCTGGAGCACACAGCACAGACTGTAGGCAGCTCAACAGGATGGAGAGTGTCCTTTCCAGGTACCTCAGTTGGTCTAAACTTCTTCCAGGCAGCTGGGCTGGTCTCTAGAGTCTTCTTGGCATCTCAGCTTCCTTTGAGAGGAGCTCTCAGCTTCTATTGCTTACTGTGGCAGGGAGAGACCTAGTGAATCTGGTCAGTCTGAGGGACTTCCTGCAGCAAATTTGAGTCGTTTACTTTCCTGCTTACAGAGCTTCCCTGTAGGATGGACTATTTCAGTCTCAGAAGAAACTAACTATTGCATAACACCTTGGTGAGCAATCAGTGCTCTTAACCAATGAACCATTTCCTGGCCCCCAGCAATACCTTTTATAAATATCACCAGAGAACTGCAGTATATATAACACACTCCTCGGTGAGCTATGTCAGAGACACAGATATGTTTGCCTTTTTTCTCCATGTCATAGTGTATTAAAAGGATATAAATTCAACACCCTAAGTCCATTTCATTGGCTTTAATTCTCTACTTATTCCTGATTTTATTTGGTATCCACTACCCTCAGCAATCATAATTTCTTCTACTTCAACCTTTGTTGTTTTGTTTGTTTGTTTGTTTGTTTGTTTTTGTTTTTTCAAGACAGGGTTTCTCTGTGTAGCTCTGGCTGTCCTGGAACTCACTCTGTAGACCAGGCTGGCCTCAAACTCAGAAATCCACCGGCCTCTGCCTCCCAAGTGCTGGGATTGAAGTGTGCCACCACTCCCTGGCTACTTCAAACTTAATTACTAATATCACTGATGTTGTGGGTGGGGAGATGTGTCTTTTCCTGAACTCCATCTCTAGCTTCTGATCCAGAAGAATTCGCAGCAGGATGCAAGCAGGGCAAGCAAGTAATTGGGGCTTATTTCAGCAGGCAAGAAAGCAAAAGGGCAGAGCAAGGGCAGGTGTAACAGTGCAGCAGCACAGGGCTACCTGGCATCGGGACTTGTGACCCCTCGTCAACCATTTCTCCTCCTCTTGCCCAGCCTTGGGGCAGCTTGCAGTGGTTTCCTTCCAGAAAGAAGCAAAAGCCTTCTTAGAAGCTGTCTTATCCATAATTCAGTCTGTTTTAATTATATGCATCAGATACGAGAATGTGTTTAAATGTATTGAGAAATATTAGGAGAAAGAGTAGCAGTGTCTTGTAGATTTCTTGAGGCTGGGGGTTGGGGGTGGGGCTCCCTGATGGCTGGAACCTACCAAGACCAAACCAACTTTGTTTTTTTTGTTTTTTGGTTTTTTTTGTTTTGTTGTTGTTTGTTTTTATTTTTTTGGTTTGTTTGTTTGTTGTTGTTGTTGTTTTCCCCTCCCTAAGAACCCAGTCCTTTTTCCTCTTTCCCGGTCAGCTTGACTAGTCAGTTTGCGCAAGGCCTCATATTTACCTTTCTAAATGTTTCTTAGCTTTGCCATTCTAACTATAACGTTCATGCTAAACCTAACCTTTGTTTTACAGTTTATTTTTACAAGCTCACCCATCACGCATCACAAAGTTGTGTATGGCTAAGGCATCACCCAGGCTGTGTTGAAGGCAAAGGCAGAAAGCCGGTAGAGATGCAAGGACATTTTTTTTTTCTATAAAGGATCATTTAAGTTTTGCAAACCAGGTCACAGGCACAGGGTTGTCAAGTGCCTGCAGATCTGGTGGCAGAAGCTTTTACATGCCAGCCTGGGTAGGTCACACAGGAGAAACCACGCTTTAAGTCCATAGATGAACAGAGTTCCCTTACTGTGGCAGTTTTCCTAGATAAAGCTCACGAATGACCAGGTGATGTCAGTGTGCTTGCTATGTCTATCTTAAGGTATGTCTTTTACCATCCGTTGGGTGAGGAATACATCTGGTGTGATTAAGAAGCTTGTTTGTCTGGAGCTTCTGACGTGAATCACCATAATCTCGTGTGTAATTATTTATCAGCACAGATAAATTATTTAACAGGTTTTGGCCCCTGGTGTACTGGCAGATGGCAGATGGGCACTTGTATAAACAAGATGTAGTCATTCTACCTTGGCATTTATGATCACAATGGAATGACTTAGGTCAAAATTGTTCTGCATAAACTAAAGTAACTGAGGCTTGGCACTTTCTGACAACCACTTCTCTGGAGCATTCTGCTGCTTCCCCAGTTTGTTCTCCCCGGAAGCAATGTGGACCTTGATCTATCCATGCCCTCCTGGAAGGTGGGGAAGATTTAAAAAAATCACCTCTTGCAGAGATTAACTAATCCTCAACTGACTTAGATAAGACCTGTAGGTAACCTCTTCGCTTACAGATGAGGTCTCACACAGATCTTAAATTCCTGTTCTCATCTCTCAAATGGTGAGCTCATTCCTATACCCTTACTCATTGAACTGGTCAAAATGCTTTACTGGACCAAGCTTTAGTCTAGTTCTCTTCCCAGCCTTTGATTGTCTCACTCACCCTCAGCCTAAAGAAGTATTGAAATGCAGGATAAAGCCTGTAAGGGTCCCTGACAAGAAGCATCTTCCAGCTCTCCAGGAAGAAAACTTCTTCCTAGTCACTGTCCAGTCTTACTTCCTGACCAAGCCATTCCCTGGGACTTGTCCTTTGTAGCATGGTTCATGGTTCTGAGATCAAAGAAACAAGAGAACAAAGAAAGGAGAAAGAATTTTTAAGAGTGTTTGTGTCCTGGTTTCTCTGTGTAGACCTAGCTCTTCTGAAACTCATGTTATAAACCAGGCTGGCCTTGAACTCATAGATCTGCCCGCTTCTGCCTCCCAAGTGCTACGATGAAAAGTGTGAGCCACCACCTCTGGGCTAAGAGGTTTGGTTTTTTCTTACTCTTTCTTAAAAATTATTTTCTGCCCAACCTTACCAAACACTCCAGATCTTATAGTTGAAATATCCCCACCCCCACGTTAGACAAGCAAGCAGCTCCCTTACCTTGCCTTAACAGCCTTGCTTTCTTTGATCTGTCTTCCTTTATTCCCATCCCCCTCTGTGCCTGTGCCCCTTCCCCAAGCTCTCCCACCTACAGCTCCGGATCACAAAATTTAGCCTTGGAGTTCTCCTTTCATTTGTGTTGCTCTGACAAAACACCTGATAAAAAGCAACGTAGGGGAAGAAAGGATTGATTTGTCTTAAATGTCTAGGTTGCAGCCCATCACTGAGGGAATTCAAGGCAAGAACCCAAGCGTCTAGTCACACATCACAGCAGCAGCAGAGAGAAAAGGACGTGAAAAGTTGATAGAAAACATTGTGGGAATATAAATGTGTTAAATATAACTGTGTCAGAGAGCTTTGTTTCAACAGTAGGAACATTCTGAAATGCACCGGTGACTTGATGCTACCTAAGATTCCTAGTTAACCTAAAAACCTCGGGAGTTTGGGAGTGCTGCTCAGGGTGAGAGCACTTTCTCTAGCACCCATTACAACAAAAAGAGACAACGATAGGGCTGGAGAGATGGCTCAGCTGTTAATAGCACTGCCTGCTCTTCCAGAGGACCTGTGTTCAATTCCCAGCAACCACATGGTGGCTCGAAACACTGGGATCTGATGACCTCTTCTGGCGTGCAAGTGTACATGTAGACAGAGCACTCATATACATCAATTTTTTTAAAGTAAATCTTAAAAAAAAAAAAAAGCTACAGCAAAAACAAAGAAACACCCCCCCACCCTAGACTTATACAAAATAAGTTTAATTAATGGACCCTCATTAACAACTCCATAGAGTTTTTAGGTCAGGCAGAGTAACAGAGGGCAACTGTTTATATAAAAAAAAAATTTGCCTCTTGTTTTTATGATCCTGAGAGGATACATTATTTTGACCTGTTAATAGCGTATTCATTGTTTGTGGGTTGTAAAGGTGTGCTACAGGGAAGTGTGTAGCCATAGAAGCCAGGAGCTATGCCCTGGTAGCTCATGCCTCTGGTACCAGCATTTTTGAAGAGGGAGAGAGAGCAGTTTGTGTTTGAGGTCAGCCTGTGCTACATAGCCTAGCCTAAAGAACAAGACCCTGAAAACAAAGAAGCAAACAAACAAAATCGTGAGCTGTACATTGTCAGGTTGGACTTCTTGAACCTGCTAGAGGACAGCATAACTTGTACGCACCTACTTGTCTATCTTTCTTCTGTTCTTTGAGTTGCACCTCAGATTCCATGGCCTGTACGGCCCGAATTTATTTTCTCACAATGCCTTCTGTTGTTGTTCCTGCCAAAGATGGAATTCAGTCACCTTGCATGCTGGACAAGTGTCCTGCCACTGAGGCAAATCCCCAGTCCTATTTTTTCTAAGACTGGGTTTCCCTATGTAGCCAAACTAGTCTGGGACTTTCAGGGTAGGCCTCAAATCCTTTCTGTCTCAGACCACTTCAATGCTGGGATTTGAGCCCCAGCGACTACTGTTGCTCACAGCTTCCTCAGAATTCTCGAGGCTAGAAGTCCACGATCAAGATCAAGGGGTTATCAGTGAGCGTTTATTAGGCCTTCTCCTTGCCTTGTCCATGCAAAAGCTAAAGTTGCTTGTTAGCTTTTTTCTTTTAAACAGGTCTTTGCCCATATCCTGTGCTGGCTCTGAACTCACTATGTAGCTCAAGTTGGTTTAAGGCCTGCAACCCCCTGGCCTCAGCCTCCTGAGGGCTGAGATTGAAGGTGTGTGCACCCATTTCTGGGTCTTAGATATCTTTATGCTACTACTTCCGTGGTTTAGTTATAGATACTTTTAAGACACACGGCCACCCACCTTTAACCGAAGGTTCAACTCATTTACAGGAGAAACGCCTGAAGGGACCCTCAGGAGACTGTGACATCCTAACTTGTCCAGGCAGTCCTCTAACAGCTTCTGAAGTGTTAAGTGATAAATGGCCTTGGACAGAAAGAAAGAAACAGTAAGAGGAGTCATTACCCATGAGGGATGAAGCTCCCCGGGCAACTACACCCATGTTAAAGATTGTACAGGCAATTGACTGAAGAGAAATTTCTGAGTTGCAGAGTTGGAATGCTGCAGATCCAGATCCAAATTATATAAGGCTGTTAGTCCCCTTATTAGCCACTTATTTTATTCTTACTACCCATTTAACTGACCCCGTGTCTGACCCAACATTTCAACTATCAGGAAAACACCGCATGCACGCACACATGCACACACGCACGCACATACACTTTTAAAAAATAAATAAAAGAGGTCAGAAGAACCATACAGGCTCACGGACGTTTTGAAAATAAGAATTCCTGGCCTGAGGTAACAGAATGATCCAGCAAGTTTTGAAAGTGACCTAACTGGAGCATGAAGTGTGGAGAGGGCGCCCTCTGCTGGTAACAGGCTCACCAAACAGAAAAACAAACAAGCTCACCTAGCAATATGAAGATCAGATAGTAGAAGTAAATATTGAACAATTTATACTATCTACCCGGTAGAGATGGTTTTGCTTTGTTTTAATGTTGACTAGATACAAGCTAGAGTCATCTGAGAGGAGAGAGCCTCAATTGTTAAAATGCCTCCATAAAATCCAGTTGTACATAGGACTGTAGGGCTTTTCTTAATTCACGATTGATATGGGAGGGCCCAGCCCATTGTGGGTGGGGTCATCCCTGAGCGAAGGTCCTGGGTTCTATAAGAAATCGGGCTGAACAAGCCAGGGGGAGCAAACCAGGAAGCAATATTCCTCCATAGCAATATTCCTCTACATTAGCTCCTGCTTCCAGGTTCCTGTCCTGCTTGAGTTCCTGTCCTGACTGCCTTCCAATGATGAACGTGTATGTGTAATAACCCTTTCCTCCTCAAACTGCTTTTGGCCGTGTGTTTCATCACAGCAATAGAAAATATGACTTATGAGACCTTGCTCCTCATTGCTCCTATTGGCTAACTTATTTTGAAAAACATTCCATCTCAGCTTATGTTGACCCACTTTCTTCTTGCCTGTGTGCTGCAAGGGATGCACCACAATATTTAAATTGATCCCTGCAATATTTGAATCAGTCTCTGATCAGCATTCAGGTCAAGTGCAGTTTTTCACCTTCACAAACAACACAGCAATGAGCATCTCCACGAATGTGGAATAAGGTACCGGGAGTGGGGTTACTTGGTCAATGATTCAACTTCCTGAAAAGATGATAGGTTCAGTGTGTGGTTTTCCTCAAGAGGATCGGTAATTGACAAAAGACTACCTGACAAGACTAAAGGAAATGAATTCCCAGGCCTGTGACCATGATAAAAATATTAGCCCTCTGGAGCTGGAGATGACTCAGCAGTTAAGAGTACTGGCTGCCCTTCCAGAGGACCAGGTTTTAATTCTCAGCACCAACATGGCAGCTCACAGCTATCTGTATCTCCAGTCCAATCCCAGTCCAGTCTGCATGTATAACACCCTTATACACGCAGGCAAAATAAATGTCTTTAAAAATTAATTAAACCCCCAAGAACTTTGATGATGCTCCGTCCATCTGCCATTTCTTCCAGGAACCTTCTTGAACCTTGCTGGATCCCACCAGATTCTTCCAAATCTCCCAACTATCCCAGGTTCTTCCTAGATAATCGTTGGAGTTAGATTTTATTTATTTATTTATTTATTTATTTATTTATTTACTCATTCATTTATTTTTGAGTCAGGATTCCTCTATATAGCTCTAGCTGTTCTGGAACTCATTAAATAGAACAGACTGGCCTTGAACTCACAAATATCCTCCTGCCAGTGAGTGATTGGGATTAAAGGTGCTGGGATTAAAGATGTGCACTACGATGCCCAACTTTGGTAGATTTTAAGCTCCTAGACATTAGGGGCTTCCTGATGTATTCATGTCTTTCATATAGAAGTTGTACTGTTGGGGCCATTGAGTTGACTCAGTTGGTCAAGGTTCTTAATGTCTAACAACCCGAGTTTGATCCCTGTGATCCAGGTAGTAGAGAGAATGGACTCTCAAGTTGTCCTCTGACCTCCACATGCCACTGTGACATGCATGACCAGACACATACCCACATCTACTTGCTTACACAAAACAAATCAGGTTTTTTTAAAAATAGAAATTGTGCAATTTAGAGTCTCAACAACAATGTAAGGATTCTCGCTTCTTCACACTCCCACCCCAGAATTTTGTTGTTGGTCTTCTTTTGGGTGCTAGAGATGGAAGCCAGGCCTTCCTGACTACCAGGCAAGCACCCTGCTGCTGACCTGTATCCTCAGGCTCCCTCGTGAGAGTAGGATAAAAACTCAACCACAGGAACTGAAGAGGTGGCTCAGGGATTAAGAGCATCTGCTACTTTTACAGAGGACCCAAGTTTAATCCCCAGCACCCATGTCAGGTAGCTCAAAACCTTCTATCACTCCAGTTCCAGGAGACCCAGTGCCACCTTCTAGCATCCTTGGGCACTGAATGCATGTGATACACATACCTGCAGGCAAAACATTCATACAAATAGGAATAAAATCTGAAATATAGTGTTAAATTTTATATTTCTTTCTAGGTATGGTGGTGTACACATTTAATCCCAGAACTCAAGGAAGAAGCAAGCATATCTCTTTGAGTTTGAGGCTACCCTTGTCTTCATAATGAGTACTAGGATAGCCTGGGCTACATAGTGAGATCATGTCTCAAACAAACAAACCTAATAAATTTTACATTTCATCATGTGCAAGGTACCACATATTTGAACAAAGCGATACGAGGGGATGCATGTATACACATTAAGAACGACCATACTAGGGGATACATGTATACACATTAAGAATCAGACCATCTCTTCACTGGAACACTTGGTCCTGTTATAAGCCTCTAGTTCTCTTTCCTGCAACTTTAGTTTTTATTCTTGCCAGTTCATCTTTTGAGAGAGCATTTTAAAATGCTGTTTTTTCCTTCATTAAATCTTCATTTCTATCTGGGATTCGTGGCTGGTGCCCATAGTCACAGCTATGCAGGAGGCTTAGACCAAAAGACTGCTTTGAGGCCAAGAGCTAAGGCCAGCCAGGGCAACACGGTGAGACCCTGTCTCAATCTTAAAACCAAGCATGCCTGCCTCTTTTCCTTTCCTATCCTTGCCTCAATCTTCTTCAGTCTCTCTCTCTCTCTCTCTCTCTCTCTCTCTCTCTCTCTCTCTCTCTCCAGAGTCTTGATCTATGTAGTCATGGCTGTGTTGGAACTTGGATAGACTGGAACTCAGACGTCCTTTCTCTCACACACCGCAGCTGAATTAGACATGCTTTCTTGAACTCCTTAGCTATTTCCCTAATACTTCCTTCCCATGGATCCCTTTTACAGCAGAGCCTCCTCTTCCTACAAAGGGCTCTGTAGTATGTTGAACATTGTGGGCTATATAGTGTCTGTCACAACCACCTAACTTCATTACTCTAGGGCAGTGGGCAGTGGTTCTCAACCTTTGGATGGTGACCCTTTTGGGGTCAAATGGCTTTTTCACAGGGCTCACATATTGTATATTCTGCAAATCAGATATTTACATTATGATTCACAATAGTAGCAAAATCACAGTTATAAGGGAACAACAAAATAAGGTTATGGTCTGGGGTCATGGCAACATGAGGAACTATATTAAAGGGTCACAGCCTTGGGAAACTTGAAAAACCACTGCTTTAGGGTGAGCTCTATCTTATACAACTCTTAATGGCACTGTTGAGTGCAGCACAAAGAGCTCCGCCTTCCAGAGTGCTGACCTTGGCCTCACCCTGGCTGTGGTCAGCAGGGGAGCCAAGCAGCCATCCTTACTACTGGCAGGTGTATCTTGAGGTTTCCAGAATAAAACAGAGAGGCCCAAAAGGTGAAAGCCTCCGAGTGAGAAGAGCAAAAAGAGTCTTGTGGTAGTTTGAATGAAAGTGGCCTCCATAGGGAGTGGCATTACAATGTCACTCTCTCTTCCTGCTTCCTGCCAATCCAGATGGAGAATTTTCAGCTCCTTCTCTAGCACCATGTATGCCTGTGTGACATCATACTTCCAGCTGTGATGATGATGGACTAAACCTCTGGAACTATAAGCCAGCCCAATTAAATATTTTCCTTTATAAGAGTTGCTGTTGTCATGGTGCCTCTTCACAGCAATAGAACAGTGACTAAGACAAGTCTATAAAAAAATTTCATGTAATTCATGCACACCTGTGTGTGTGTGTGTGTGTGCATATGTAAGTGTGCTCGAATGCATAGATGTGTATCTGGAGGAGGAAGAGGCTTTTGTGAAGAAGAAGGGATTTATTGGGAAAATAACAAGTAGAAAGGGGATAAGAGAGGATAATGAAGGGTAAATATGGTCAAACAGTAAAATTTTCAAATACACTGGGCCTGGAGAGAGCACTCACTACTCTTCCTTCCAGGGGACTTACATTCAATTTCCAATCCTCATGTCAGGCCACTCAAAACCACCTGTAACTCCAGGGCTCAAGTCTCTCTTATGGTCTCTGTGAACACCTACACACATAACAGACACACACACACACACACACACACACACACACACACACACACACTAAACCTTTAAAAATATGTTAAAATCATATACACACAAAATTGTGAAAAAAATTAGAAAGAATCATTTCTATTTGTATTCCCTGGAACTTTCTGTGTAGATCAGGAAGGTCTTGAAGTCACAGAGCTCCCCCTGTCTCTTCCTCTCACTTGCTATTGCCTCCAGCCAGGTACTTAATAGAATGCATCTGGCAAACTGCTCCTGTCAACGCCTAGAGCATTAGCTGAACTGCTGTAACAGACCCCAGTCTTTAGTAGACTCCCGCCTGACTCTATGATGGAAGTGCCATGGAAGCCATAAAACTCAGAGCTTAGACAAAGAGAAAATGCAAAGACAGTACCACCACCTGCCAAAACAAAAACAAAGACCTAATCTATCCAAGTCCATCGTTCTGGCAAAGCCTCTAAATCTATTAACCTTGCTTTTTGGCTTCTATAGTTCTGATTCTGGCTAACTGTTCTTGTTCACTGAAGTATGTCAACACAGTGTTTGTTTTTTGTGCTTAAAACCTCACCCCAAAAAAGGGTTGGATTATACTGGGATCCTGAATACCCAGTGTAGTCACTAGCTGGCAAATAAAGGGTTTCTATTGCTTTAAACCGGTGTCTGAGCAGTCTTCTCTGGCAAAAACCCCACATTTCCAGAGGTCCCACCAAAATCTCAGAGACAAGACCTGGAAACACCAGGGATCTCAGATCCCCCTCAGAGTGAAGAAAAGTGTGGTGATCAAGAAGCCTGTAAGGATTCAGCAACCTGAGAAGTTCCAGGTTCCTTTGATGAATCAGTGCCTAATGCTTCAGAGGACTCTGACACCTCCATCCCTAAAGGTTACCTGGCCTGTCACTTCCAGGGGTAAATCTGGTTAAGGTACCTTGTGTTGTGTTTGGACACTTAGGAGAGAGGTCTGTGTGAGAAGTCACCAGATTTTCTCTTTTCAGGTGGTCATTTCTGCCTGGTTCCTGGTTGTCTTCTCTCTCTCTCTCTCTCTCTCTCTCTCTCTCTCTCTCTCTCTCTCT
>JANHMN010000003.1:144679231-144706843 GCA_030674055.1 Rhabdomys pumilio
TCTCTCTCTCTCTCTCTCTCTCTCTCTCTCTCTCTCTCTCTCTCTCTGTGTGTGTGTGTGTGTATGTATGTATGTATGTATGTATGTTTTTGTCAATTCTGTTTTCTTATATTGATCAATGACATTCTCTGGTGTAACCACCCCACTTCACTAGCTTAAGACCTGTGCCCTCTTGTTGGGGACTCAATACTTTGAGCTCTGCCAGGTCATACAGAGACACCCTCCCCCTAAATAAAGCCTATTTTACTTTCTGTTCTACTCCCAGAGAGGTTGTTTGTTTCAGTCAAGGTCAGGTCCCTGTGTGGACATGAGAAGGGCCAAGCCTCTCCTCTCAGGCTGTCTACTATCTACATGGAATGTAAACAGGATGGGGAAATAATTCCCAGAGGAACATTTTCCCTCTACCCCCACACCTGCTTTAAGCAACACCAAAAGAGGAAAAAGAAAGCTTTGTTCTTTCTTCCTTCATGATTAATGTCTTTTTTTAAACCAATGGTCCATAAAATTTGAACATTCAAAAGCCTACCATTCTCAAAGAAAAGAAAGGAAAAGAAAAGAAAAGAACAGAAAAGAAAAGAAAAGAAAAGAAAAGAAAAGAAGTAACTCCCACTTCTGCCTTCCATTCCTGCTGGATAATTAGGCCTGTATAATTTTCTTTCTGTCCAACACTGACCAAGGAGTTTAAACAATTTTAGCTAGGTAATTTTTAGAAAGATTAAAGACAATTGCTAAATTGATTTACTTTGTCCTAGTTGCTGGAGGTAACTTTCACAACGCAGAACCAATTGAGAGGCAGGGTGTCTTGCATAAATAGAAAGCCACTGTCACCTTTTTTGACAACAAAATACAGTTAGATTTAATGATAGCCAGCAAAATTTTTGTATCTTCCCTTCTGTCAGATGAAAGTCCTACCCCCAGTCAAAAAATACAGTTGAACTATATCTCAGATTAACAAAGGGGTGTGGGCAGAAACCAACCTCCCAGGACTGGCCCAATACCAAGTTCCTAAGGCTGTACAGCTAACCAGTTCAGATACCCCTTTCCAGATTAAACAATACCCAAAGACCCCAGAAACAAAAAGGAAAATTGTGGTCCATACAGGCTGGCTTAGAGAAATAGGCATCTTGGTGCCCTGCCAGTCACTCTGGAATACAACTTTCCTGCCTACGAAGAAACCAGAGTCCTCTGATTCCCGTGAGTCTGATTCTTCCAGAGACATAGGTGTACATTGTGTTGGACCTGAAAGATTCGTTCCTCAGCTCCCCATTGGCAGTGGTGGGTCAACCCATTTTTGCTTTTAAATGGACAGACCCAGAGGGAGGTTATAGTGGGCAACATACCTGGACTAGGTTTCTCCAATTATTTTAAAATTTTCTAACCCTGTTTGATGAGACACTAAATGCTGACCCCTGCCCTTCTATCAGAATTTTCTTAGGACCATATTCTTGCAATATGTAAATGACCTCCTCCTAGAGTCTCTAGAACTAAAATTATGAAAAGGCCACTGGGGAATTGCTCCAAGCTACAGACCTTGGTCTATAGAATATTGGCTAAGAAAGGCCAACTTTATACATCAGAGGCTATCTATCTTAGCATCAGCTTTGGGGAGGCAAAAGAGCCTGTCTCAGAGTGGAATTGCTGCTATCCCTTAGATTCCAACTCCAAAGACTAAGACAGAGACAGGTTCAAGAGTTCTTAGTTTTGGCTAAATATTGCTGCCTTTAGATACTAGAGTTAGTGGAAATAGCAAGACCTCTCTATATACACCATCACAAAGAGAGGCATGGATCCCCTATTATGAATTGAGATGAACCAAAAGGGATGTGAAGCTTTAAAAACAGCTCTGACTTCAGCTCTGGCCCTAGTACTTCCAGATGTCTCAATACCTTTTCATCTGTTTGTCCATGAAATAAAAGACATTGCAAATAGGGTTTTAACCCAAAATTTGGGGCCATGGAAATGCCATGTGATACAACTGTCCAAACAATTAGATGCTGTAGCTACAGGATCGTCCACCAGTCATCAAGATCTGTGGCAACTACTGCTAGTCTAATGAAGAAAAAAAAAAATAAAACCCTCCTTAGAGTCCACTGGAGTGTGGATTGACATCCTTCCTTTGCTTTGCTTTGGATCCCATTGTACTGCATATAAGGAGAGACTTACCTCCTATGAGATTATGTTTGAAAGGCTCCCCAGCTGCTTCTTTAGCTCAGAGACTAGCAGCTGACAAAACTCTCTAACCGTTCACCACAGGCCCTCCAGTCCTCTAAAAAGGCTGTTCTTTGGACTATCTGAAAGATCCAGCCAACCTACAAGTCCACCCCCAGTTTTCTTTTGAGACTAGTGATACTAGCTGGGCCAAGTGGGTAGCCAAAGGGGTGACAGTACCAACCTGAAAGGACTCCATCGTCTCTCCACTCCTGCAGCCATGAAGGGAGCATGCATTGCACCATAGATCCAACACACCCGAGGCATGATAAACCACGGACTTATAATACCAAATGGACTTTCTATGGCCTATAGACCACTTAAAATCATGGTTGCATTGTGTTCCAGGTCCTTTTCCTCCACATCCTCCTGAGTCTTTTGTTTGGTATGATTCCAAGGTCATGGTCCAACCCCCACTACCCTCAGACTTGGACTTGCGAACTGAGGAAGACACAGGAAAGGTATTTATTTACTAATATGACTACAGACCAGCAAACTATGTTCATCTTGACCTTTGCTCTCTGATACCCACTTTAAGTGTCTGGTTATCTGGAGAAATGAAAGCTGTGAGAGTTTTTCTTTTGAGAATGGAATACAGTGTTTATAATTCTATGCATGCCTTGGGGGGTGAGCCTCCTAGTTGCCGAAAACAAGGGAGTTTCCATTGTAAAAATTTGTGTTATGAAACAGGCTTCCTGAATAGTTCCTTGAAAGATTCTGGCCTTTGGGAAACAGGGACTTTCTGCCAAGGAAGACTCTGGGGATAGATTCACTATACTGAAGAACTTACTCACACACACCAGGTCCCCAGACCTTTGGATCCTAACAAAGATCTTCTACCCATGCCTAGGCTCCAACAATGCTCTCTTCTAAAGCACTTAACACACCTGGGGCTCAAATCCCACCTCTTACTATGAGTGCATCTCCATCCCCAATTTCCACTCTTGAAAACGTCCACTACTTAGACCTCATTCCTGGTCAGAACCTGGTTGGGATTGCTGGTTATGCTTAGACCTGTGGCCCCTATACTACATAGGGAAAAGAACTAACTAAAAGACTGTCACCCAATGGACTGACAAAACTAAGTGTGATTGGGGGTAGCCCAAATTCAGGTAAGAGGACTTACAGGCAGCTGAGACTTGTCTAATGTCCAAAGCCTTTAATAGGGGCACTCCCCCTTATTCTGATGGCATTTGTTATCTGCCTTATGGGTTATTTCATCTGGACAACAAACATATTACTGAGCCCCTGAGATTACTTAATGGGCATGCTCTAATGGTTTAACTAAATGTGTTTCTTCTGATGCTTTATAAAATGGAAAGGGAAAAGATATGTTTTCATATAGACCCTGGACAGAGGAAAAGAGAACTGTAGTTGTCTTCATCTGTTTTCTGGTTGGAGCTGGCATAGCTGCCCCAACAGCTATAGGTATGTCAGCCTTTATCATGGGGCATACAAACCTTAAGAAACTAAGTAGACAGGTTGATCAGGACCTAGGTATATTAAAATATTCCAATTTTAAATCAGAACAACAGTTAGACTTCCTGGTAGAAGTGGTCCTACCAAATTGGAGAAGCTTAGATTTATTTCTCATGAGACAAGGAGTATGGCGTTAGGAATAAACTGTTGTTTCTGCACTAATCAAGAGTATTTTAAAAAAAAAAACAAAAACCTGCCATGGTTGGGAAAAAAACTGCAGAGAGAGAGAGAGAGAGAGAGAGAGAGAGAGAGAGAGAGAGCGGAGAGAGATACATTAATCAGATAATTGGTACCAATCTCTGTTCTCTTGGCCCTCCTGGCTAACTACTTTGCTATCAGCACTGGCTAGGCCTTTAATTTTCATTCTGATTGGATTAACAGCAGGGCCCTGCATCTTAAATTATATGACCAATTATGTATCAATTCAGTAAAATTTATAGTCCTTAAAAACTATTATATCTCTTTAGATCAGGATAAGCTCACAATCTGACATTCACTAAGACCAATGGGGAGTTAACAGGCCACCAGACCTTAGCACAGCTGACTCCATGGTGGAAGTCCTATTCAAGCTGTAAAACTCTGCACATAGTACCACCTGCCAAAACAAACAAACAAACAAACAAACAAACAAAACAAGACCTAATCCATCAAAATCTTTAGTTCTGGAAAAGTCTCTAAATGTACTAACCTTGCCTTTTGGCTTCTATAGTTCTGATTCTGGCTAACTGTCCTCGTTACCTGAAATATGTCAACCTAGCACGTGGGTTTGGTCCTTACATGCTCATCCTGAGAAAGGCTCAGGGCTACACTGGGATCCTAAACACCCAGTGTAGTCACCAGTCAGCTAATAAAGACTTTCTATTGGCTTAAACCAGTGTCTAGGTAGTCTTCTCTGGTAGACCCCCCACAACACTGTGTCACAGTTGTGTCAACAACTGTGACAGGACAGTTCCATGTCACACAATACCCTTTGTCATGTACCCTGTTTTTCACCTGGGTTCTGAACCTTAGCAGCTTTCTCCCTGTCTCCCTTCTGGATGAGCCTGTTCCAGCACCCTCATCCTGGTCCTGATGCTGGAGACCCTCAGCCTCAGCTCTTACCCTCTGCAGTTCTTTCTCACAGCCTCATTCATCCCATGATTTAAAACCTATCTGGATTTCAGACTGATAGCTTCTACTTTCCTTACCCTAGTGAGGCCCCACCTTTTGAGGTTCAAGCTCATATTTTCAGTGTCTTGGTTGATGTTTCTACTCAGATTAAACATCTCAGATGAACCTGTACAACACCTGCCCTAATCCTCTTCCTCCCTACGACTTCATCCTTCCATGCAGTTGCTCAGACCCAAAATCATCAGGCAGCCTTGTCTCCCCTCCCCCACACTTTTCTAACTTACCGGCTGAGTCATATCTCAGCCCCGTTTTTGTTTGTTTTCTTTTTTTGTCTTTTTTTGTTGTGAACCTTAGCTGTCTGGAGAGAGCTAAGATATCTCTTCAGACCCAATGTTTGTTTGTTTGTTTTTTAGGGTTGGGATTGATCCCACAACATTTTGCATGCTAAGCATTTGCTCTACATCTGAGCTATATCCTCATTACAGCTTTGGTTTCTTTGACGTCTTCTTTCCTATGCTGTCCCCAACATCTATAAATGTTCTCTACTTAAGAGAGAAGCTCAGCTGGGTGTGGCAGCAAACACTTATGACCCCAGGACTTCTGACTAGGAGGCTAGATGTGAAAAGTCTAAAGTCATCTTCAGATACTCAGTGAGTTCAAGGTCAGCCTGGGCTCCATGAGACCCTGTGCCATAAACTAAGGAAAAGAAAAGGAAAAAAAGAGGGGGGGGGGGCAATAACATTTGATGAGTGAATAAAGGAACTGATTAATAAATGATTCACGTGTCCCTCTGTGACATAAGAGCTGTGTTCTTTTTTATTCCTTCCAGTAAAGGAGAAAACAATTCATCTGTTTCTTTTTGCTGCTATAACAAGTCACTAAAGATGTCCTGAATTTAAACACCACATATTTATATCTTTTCCATTCTGTAGGTGAAATCTGTAAAAGGCCCTCTGGTCTAAAGCCAAGGTGTCAGGCTTCATCATTCTGGAGGCCCTAGGGAAAACTGTGATCTTTTCCAGGCATGTGAGGCAGGCGAGCCTAGAACTGGGTCAGTAACACAAGGCTATGCTTGGTTTGGGTTATGTACACCCATATCCACGTTTACAGTGTTTATTCAAATACGTTGAATGGATCCAGATATGAAGAATAGATTGATCTGTCCTGATCTGGTTTGGGGGATATGTCAGTAAAGCAACTTCTCTTAAGTGTACTCTATGGAAAATCCCCTATTGGCCATCTTATGCCCATGCATAATCGGACTACATATGACTACAATGGGATGCATTATGAGAAAGACAGAAAAAACATGCTCAGAGAAAAAAAAATAATTGTATGGCCTAATCTGTCAATCAAAACACTGAATGAGCCTCACTGTTCCCCCACTAACTAAACACCTCCTTCTCTTGAATCCCATGAAAGAAAGCTATAGACAATAACCAGGGCCCTTGAGTATTTTCACTCTTAATAGCACACCCCTCTCTCACCTGGGTTAACAATCCACATAGTTATCTTTCTTCTTTTGAAAATCTACATAAAGATTCATTTTTAATTCTTTTGGATAAGAGATAAAAAATCTGGAAATATCTGGCCATTTTCTTCACGCACATTGGCAAATGGCTGAACTAGCCAGTTTAGTTGAAGTGCTCGCACACTGAAACCCATCCCTCTCCTTCACTACACGCCCCCACATTGCCAGGCCTCAAAACAGCAGGAGCTCTACAGAGAAGTGTTGCTGAGAAGCCCGACTGACAGGACTCAAGGATGTTTCCCTGATGAGCCCTAATGGGTCCCCAAGTTCTTCTAGGGTTCCTTCTGTTTTCCAGACCAGTGACAGGAACTCACTATATATCCTTGGCTGCCCTAGAACTCACTATGTAGACCAGGCTGGCCTAGAACTCACAGAGCTCTGTCTGCCTCTGCCATTTCCTTGGAGTGATAGGATTAAAAGGTCTGCACCACAAGTACTGCTTGTGCCTGATGGTTTTTAAGTTTGTTTTTTTCCTTTTCTCTCTCCCATTTCTGTTGGGGATTGGTTCTAATGCTTTGTCTTAATTCAGCTCCCCAAAACAGCACTCCCAGATGCTGAGGATCCCTGCCCCCAATTGGCTTTGATTGGAAATAAAGAATTGCCATATAGCCAATGGCAGGGCAGGGAGACAGAGGCAGGACTTTTAGATTGGGAGGGTGAGGGACCACGTTGGGAAGGACAGGAACCACAACAAGATGAGGAAGCAGAGAGAACAGACTTAAAGGCCTGCCAACATGTAAGAATCTGGGAAACTGGCCCAAGGGGCCACTCCTCTGGTTGGGTCTGGAGTAGCAGAAATGAAATATAGATTTTTTAAAAGTCATTAACTCAGGAATACTGGAGGGAGTGTGTGCTAGTTTAGAAGTGTGTGTTAGTTTAGAAGTGTCCAATCATTGAGCTAGTTAGGCATATTAAAAATTAAGCTGACATGTATGTGTCTTTTATTTGAGAATCCAGAGAACTCTGGTGGGTAGCTAAAAGTTCGGTCCCTGCCAGGAACTCAGAATGGATTAACAATTCACCATTACACATTTCCTTTGCTTCTACATTTCCTTTGGGTTTATACAAAACTGAAGTAATTCTACTTAACTTTCTATCCCTGTAAGTAAAACACTGAGGTTCCTCTTCCTCCTCCTCCCCTTTCCCCTCCTCCTCCTCCTCCTCCTCCTCCTCCTCCTCTTCCTCCTCTTCCTCCTCTTCCTCCTCCTCCTCCTCCTCCTCCTCCTCCTCCTCTTCTTCTTCTTCTTCTTCTTCTTCTTCTGATTTATTTACTTATTTTATGTATGTGAGTACACTGTTGCTGTCTTCAGACACACCAGCAGAGGACATCAGATCTCATTACAGATGGTTGTGAGTCATCATGTAGTTGCTGGGAATTTAACTCAGGACCTCTGGAAGAGCAGTCGGTGCTCTTAACCGCTGAGCCATCTCTCCAGTCCCCCACTCCTCTTTTAATATTGTTTCTGCTCTCAGGAACAGTCTAATTCTGATGCTATTTAGGTTCTAAGAATTTATCTGGAAAATAATAAACAAAATAAAAAAAATCAAAACAAACAAGAAAGTAAGTGAGTAAACAAAGAACTTTTGGGGGGCTGCAGAGATCACTCAGCAGTTAGGGCCATTTGCTGTTCTAGAGGACTTGAGTTCAGTCCCCAACACCCACATGGAGTGGCTCACCATCACCTGTAACTCCAGTTCTCGGTAATCTGATACTCTCTTCAGGACTCTATGGATACCTGCATATGTAATATACACACACATAGACACATGTGTAAACATAAATAAAAAATTAAAACAAAATAAAAGGTGCAGTGCCTTAGTCAGGGTTCCTATTCCTGCATAAAACATCATGACCAAGAAGCAAGTTGGGGAGGAAAGGGTCTATTCAGCTTACACTTTCCACATTGTTTGTCACCAAAGGAAGTCAGGACTGCAGCTCAAGGTCAGGAAGCAGGAGCTGATGCATAGGCCATGGAGGGATGTTACTTACTGACTTCCTTCCTGCTTTATAGAGCCCAAGACTACCAGCCCAGGGATGGTACTACCCACAATGGGCCCTCCCACCCTTGACCACTAATTGAGAAAATACCTTATAGCTGGATCTCATGGAGGCATTTCCTCAAGGGAGACTCCTTTCTCTGTGATAACTCCAGCTTGTGTCAAGTTGACACACAAAACCAGTCAGTACATGCAGGGAACATCTTGGAAGAGAAGGCAGAAAGAACATAAGAACCAAGGACCACTGTGCAATGCTGTCCTCTGGATGTGGCATGGCTGTTGCACTCAGAACTCACACCAGCTCTGTTTACTTGCCCAAGATCAAGCCAGCCAAAATTCTGCATAGGTGAGCTCCAGGCACCATCCCTTACTGAGGAGCTTTTGGCAGTTGATAATTATGAGGAGGGAGATTCATTCTGGGGAGTGAGGGGGCGCTAATAGACTTCTATGTGATAGAGAAGTGGTTCTCAACCTTCCTAATACTGTGACCCTTTGATACAGCTCCTCATGTTGTGATGACCCTTGACCACAAAATTTTTTTGTTGCTACTTCATAACTATAATTTTGCTACTGGTGTAAGCCATCACATAAATATCTGATATGCAGGATATCTGATATATGACCCCCTAAGGGGTCACAACCAACAAGTTGAGAACCGCTGCTCTAGAGGATGGCCCCATACCCATGGCAGCACTAACTAGACTTAGTGGGTTATTAAAAAAGAAAAAGAGAAAAGACATGATGTTTGTAAGGGTGTGTGTTGTGAATATATAGGGAGTTGGAAGGAGGAATGGGGATTAGATATAATCAATGTATATCTGTATGAAAGTCTCAAATAAAGAAAAATAAAATGACTTAAAAAAGATTCCAACTCCCCCACACACTTTTTTTTTTTTTAATTTACCATGTCTGGCATTAACTTTTTTAAAAGGGCTGATCAGATTCCCTGGAGCTGGAATTACGGACAGTTGTGAACTTCCATGTGTATGCTGGAATTTGAACCCAAGTCCTTTGAAAGAGCAGCCAGTGGTCTTAACCACTGAGCCATCTCTCCAGCCACCAGAAGGGGAGGAGTGATGGAGGAATGGACTATGTGTGTGGGGGGGAACTAGGAGGAGTGGGAGTTTCTAATCAGAATGTAAAGTGAATAAATAAATTAATTAATTATAAAAGGGGATGATCACCTGTTTATACCCAAGCAAAATACTCATACACAAGCACT
Source organism: Rhabdomys pumilio (assembly GCA_030674055.1). Taxonomy (NCBI): domain Eukaryota; kingdom Metazoa; phylum Chordata; class Mammalia; order Rodentia; family Muridae; genus Rhabdomys; species Rhabdomys pumilio. The sequence continues at coordinate 144,688,780 of JANHMN010000003.1, forward strand.
AAGACAAAAATTTAAAAACCATGTTCATTTTACATCTTAGTCTCAGGATTCCCAAATATGTAACCTGCGTTCATAATGATGGGGCTATGATCTGGGTGACAGAGAGTGTCCTTAGTCATAATGCATTTAGTCTAAGCACACACATGCATGAACACACACATAAACACACAAACATATACACACAGACCCACACATACACTAACACACACACATAAACTCACATTCACATACATGTCCACACATAAACACACAGATAAACATACACACAAACACACCCAGATAGACAGACACACACACATACACAGACATACACACTCATACACAGGCACACACATACACATGCACTAACACACACATAAACACACAGATACACAGATAGACACGCACATACAAAGACACACACACATACGGACAAGAAATTAATATGTGACAAGTCTTTTCAAATTAAAACTTTATGAATTCTTTCTGGTCCCAGAGAACTGGAGGGACTAATACTGCTTGCACCAACCACTTCATAGGCCTTACTGGGAGCAAAGGTGGTGTTTTAGGGTTTCTGGTTCTGTGATAAATCCCATGTCCAAAAGCAACTCGGGAAGGAAAGGATTCATTTGGTTTATAGGCCACAGTCCACCAACTGAGGAAACCCAAGGCAGGAACTCAAAGCAAGAACTTGAAGGCAGGAAATGAAGCCGACCATGGAGAAGTGCTCCTTATGGGCTGGCTCCTTTACTTTCTTATACATCCCAAGATCATCTGCCCAGGGGACGGTACTGTTCACTGTGAGCTAAGCCCTTCCATTTCCATTATCAACCAAGAAACTGCCCTGCAGGTTTGCCTACAGGCAATGTGATGGAGGCATTTTCTCAGTTGAGGGTCCTCTTCCCAGATTAAGTCTAGGTTTATATTAAGGTGGTGGAACTCAAGGAGCACAAATGATGTCTGACCTTCTTTCTCACTACTTCTTTCTCTGTGGCCTTCCCTATACACGGTGTGCCACATGGTCTTTGTGCCTTCATTTGCCCCACCTGTGAACTTGATGGTGTTATGGACGTGTAACTTCTTAATGATTAAGTGTTTTGAACAAAATTGTTGTAAACACTTTAGCTCAGGCCTGGCGGTTGGTGGCACACACCTTTAATCCCAGCACTCTGAAGGGTGACAGAAGCAGCTGGATCTCTGAGTTCAACGCCAGACTGATCTACAGAGCAAATTCCAAGACAGCCAAAGCTACACAGAAAAACCCTGTCTTGAAAAACCAAAATCCAAAACAAAACAACAACAAAAAACAACCAGCTTACCAACCAATGGAACAAGCAACCAACCAAATAAAACAACAACAACAACAACAACAACAACAACAAACAATTTAGCCCATGGTGACTGAGATTTTATTCACAAGTTATTCTGGTGCTTTTAAACATTCTGCATACTATAATTTCTTGAAAACTCTAACCTCCCAACTCAACAAGGTGATGGTGGTAAAGGTCTTTAATCCCAGCATTTGGAAGGCAGCCAGGCAGATGTCTTTGAGGTAAAGGCCAAAATGAGTTCCAGGACAGCTAGGGATACACGGAGAAACCTTGTCTCAAAACCAAACCAAAACAAAACAAAACCAGGTCTCCCAATTCCTAGTTTCTATACTAGATACTGATATACTGCTGAGCAGTGTGGCCCTAGATGAGGCATTTTTCAGGGTTCCCCAGACATTCAATTACTCTTCAAACGCTTAGACCCCAAAGGCTCTGCACAGGCCTCCGTGTTCATGGCACCCTGGACCCTCTTACACAGTACCCTACACATGGGTCTTCATTTAGCCCCAGACTTTTGTTCCCAGGAAGCAAAGGCTTCAGGACCAAGCCACACTATAGATACCAGCTAGAGTGGAGCTCCAAGCTAAGGGAAACTCTGGACTCTGACCCAAATGAAATGGTACATGATACCACTGTAATCCAGGGTTCCTGCTCACTATTACACATTGAGGGGATGTAAGTTGGTGCCACCATCATTTAGCACAGCTCAGGTGAAATTTGGGAACTTTGGACTCTTTTGTTCCTAAGGCAAACAAAGGCTTTAGCTTCACAGTTTCTCTGTTTCCTTGAGGATTGTATTAACTGGTGAGTGGAGATTAAACTGAACTTTCTCTAGAAGAAAAGGTCAGAAGGCAGGAAAGAACAACCCACATAGAAAACGTAGGTGGTGAGCTGTCTGGGGTGTGTTTCTTTGGTTTAGCCTTTGCTTTAAGGGCACCTTGGTCCCAGGCCATGCAACCCCTCTCTTTCAATTCTTTTCTAATTCTTTTTTTGTTTCACCTCCCCCCACCCCTTTTAAAAAACAGGGTCTCTCTGTGTAGTTCTGGCTGTCATGAAACTCACTATGTAAACCAGGGCTGGTCTTGAACTTACAGATCCACCTCCTGGGATTAAAAGCTTTTGCCACCACTGCCCTTTCCAAATTCTTGAATAAACTTGCATCCTTTGTTATTGCATTAATGCTAGTGCAAGCAGAGTGTTGTTCTCTAAGAATCCAAAGACGTGGGGCTAGAGAGATGGCTCAGCGGGTAAGAGCACTGACTGCTCTTCCAGAGGACCTGAGTTCAATTCCTAGTAACCACATGGTGAGTTACAACCATCTGTAATGAGATCCAATGCCCTCTTCTGGTGAATCTGAGGACAACTACAGCGTACTGAATGAATAAATGAATAAGCAAATACATCTAAAAAATAAAGGAATTCAAAGAAGTAAAAGAAGAAAAAAGGGGCATAATATAATGTTTGAAATTTGTTTCTGCTATTTACTCCCAACTCTATTAAGGAAACATGGGTAAATATTTAAAGAGCACAATGGCTTAAGAAAATGTTTTTTGTTTACCTCCACATTGACTTAGAGAATACAGATAAATATTTAAAGTCTATTGGCTTGAAAAAAAATACAAGGTGTCTGGCTGCTTAGGTATATACTTTCATTTCTTTACTGGGCAGAAAAAGAAAAACAGAAGAAGGAAGTTAGAGAGTTCTTAGAACTATGACAGCAATGTGGTCAGACCCTGGCGTGTGAGATTGAGCTTAGAGCTCAGAACCACAGTGATGGTCCAGCATGTAGAAGGCCCTGGGCTCCGTCTCCAGTATGGAGGGCTGCAGTGGGAACAGTATGGATTAAACCCTAGACTGCTGACCCCATCAGAGTTTCTGATTGAGTGGGTGAAACCTGGCTCTCCCCAATGATGTCAACCACCTGTGTGGGAACTGCCCCTCCCCACTTTGAGAACACTAACTCACAGCACTCTCATAGAAATGATTTCCTGGTGTGGTATTTATCATCAGATGCTTTCTGAAACATTAGAAGCATTACAAGAAACGTGTGCTATGGTTAAATGTGTAAGGAGAATACTGGATTGAAAGAGGTTGTTAAAAGAAACTCCTTTTGAGAAACCAAAGCTGTTTGCTGTCTATATACACAAAACTTATTGTCAGCACTTGCCTGACTTTTAATCCCAGAAAATTCTTGCCCAGAAAGATGATATAAAAAAGAATCTTGCCAGCCTGGTCTACAAAGTGAGTTCCAGGACAGCCAGGGCTACACAGAGAAACCCTGTCTCGAAAAACTAAAAAAAAAAAAAAAAAAAAAAAGAATCATATTGTTTGTTGCAAGAGTATCCTGAAAATTCACTGAACATTATTGTTTGTTGCAAGAGTATCCTGAAAATTCACTGAACATAGGTTACTGGGTTTACCTTTGCTTAATGAATACCATTTGCCCAGATAATAGATCACAACAAAAGATTGCTTACTTCCCAATACAGCTTGTGACCTCGCCCTGCTCCACCCACTGACAATCTCTCAGGTCACATACTGGCACAATTCTAATTTATTTACAGCCACACAACTCAAGGCTCTTATATTGGGATGAGCAAAAGAACTAGGCTCTGTACTGGTGACCTTGATGCTGGTGGACTTTTGGACACTTCTGGGTGGGTTCATCTGCAGGTAGAACTAGGAGGCCCAGAGCATGGTGACAGAGACTCAGGCTCAAAGCTCTCCCATGCTGCCTTGCTTCTGGAACAATTGCTACTGTAAAATGCCAATCATTCTTTTTAGTATTTTGCAGTTACAGACAAAGTTCTTCCAGAGGCATACATTCAGCAATGCTTTACTACAATTGGGAAAGACTAGGGATGCCACCAAAGAACTGAAAACTGAGGACTTGCTAAGAGTCACAACCACGTGAAAATGCAAGGCATCAAACCTTCTTTTAAGTCCACTGCTCAGCTTCCTGTCTGGCAATACAAGGTAATATCTAACTAGACATTGAGCAGTTCTAAATTTAATCCCCCAAGTCTTCACTACATGATTTTAACATAGATGCCTTGGCACTTGGGGGCTGCTCTTAGTATAGTTTATTCTGTATCGTATGGAATTGTTTGTTTCTGGAGCAGGTTTCTGGTAATACTCTGATTAGGAGTGCCTGTAAGATGAGAATGTCTTCAGTCACTCACTGGGGACAAGTCACCACTTGATTCAAGGGTTCAAACACAGACATAGTTTTGTCCTTCTGTCTGCCATCCAGAGAGAGCATGAGGGCCAGAAGTGATTTCAGTAATGCAAACAGCCATCAAATCCACCATGCCCAGATAACACAACTTTAGTGAAAAGCTCTGGACACAAGTTCATCTGAAGTGAAAAAAAGTCTTTAAAGAAGAAAGAAAGAAAGAAAGAAAGAAAGAAAGAGAGAGAGAGAGAAAGAGAGAAAGAGAGAGAGAGAAAGAAAGAGAGAAAGAGAGAGAGAGAAAAAGAGAAATGCATTTTACTTTAAAAAATTAAGCTGGCACAGAGAAAATATCCTATTTCACCTTGCACACATGGTCACTGATTTCTAACAAGGCTGACAAAGCAATTTAATGCAGTTTTTCTAAAACATGATGTTGGACAACTGTTTATCGATGCCAAGGAATAAAGCTAAACTCTTATACATCTACAAAAATTAATTTAAAGTAATCAAATGAGTCAAGCGAGGTGGTTTACACCTGTAATCTCAGCACTTATGAGGTGAGGCAGGAGGATGGCCACAAAGTCAATGCTAACTCACGCTATGTAATGAGCACAGAGCCAACCAAGGCTACATACTGAGATCCTTTCTTTTAGAAGGTGAGCTGGTATGCCAGGCCAGGCAGTGGTGGCACACTTTAATCCCAGCACGTGGGAGGCAGAGGCAGGCAGATTTCTGAGTTCGAGGCCAGCCTGGTCTACAGAGTGAGTTCTAGGACAGCCAGGGCTACACAGAGAAACCCTATCTCTAAAAACAAAAAACAAAACAAAAAAGGTGAGCTGGTGAGGTGCTGAAGTAGACATCCCCATCCTAGGGGGGTGTCCCCACCCCTAACCTGGAAATTAGCTGTAGAGTAGTCTCACTAGGTATACAAACCACATTTAAAAACAGGCCCAGCAGTAGATTACCAACAGAAATAGAACTCAGCGTGTTTTTGAAGATTTTGATGTTTTTTTTTTTAATTTTGTTTTATGTTTGTTTTTATTTCATAATGTTTTATCTGGGAATTTACCTATTTATTTATTTAATTTTGCTTAACAGATCTCTTGCTTAGATACTATGGTTTCCAAGTTTGTTTTTACGAGTTTTCTGTGTGTGAATGTGAGTGAGTGTCTCAGCGACTGTACGTGTTTCTTCTGCTTGCTCCTTTGCCTACCTCCCTTGCCGTTAAAATCTGTTTGGTTTGTTTGTTTTTATTTTATTTTCTTCGTATTATTATTAGATTACGATTTGTATTCTAATGAGGGAGAAGAAAAAGTTGTGAGTTTGGGTGGGAAGAGAAGTGGGGAGAATCTGAGAGAAGCTGGGGGAGGGGAAAGTTATCAGAATATGTATGAAAACAATCTACCTGTCATAAAGATTAATTAATTACTTAATTTTAACAAGGAGCTGGTGGGATGGCTCAACAGGTAAGGAAAGGCACTTGCCTCAGAGCCTGATCCCATGATCACCATACCTAGAACCCACACAGTGGGAGGTGAGAATCTCCTCCCACAGTTGTCCTCTGACCCCCTGACCTCCTGATTTTTTTGACATTGATTTGATGATGAAAAGCACACACAACAAAGGAAAACAGACTTGAGAACAGAGCTTAGTGATAGGTTGTGTCTTCTAACTCATACATAAGGTACTGGGTTCGACTCCAACACTGCCGGGAAAACAGGTAAGCACACATACCACATTTCTAATTTCTGCTCTCAGGAGGCAGAGTTGGTTGGATCTTTGAGGCCAACTCCTGCTGCTCTGCCTCTTCTGCAGCCTTCTGGGCACTTGACTGCTTTACAGTTTGGCCTGACAACTGCTAGGTTTTTAGTTCTGCTGCTTCCAAAGCAGCAGACAGTCCTCATTGTTGCCTTGCTTCTGAGCTGGGACTCCATCCTATAGCTTTGCCTCTTCTGTGGCCATCGAAATGCTGGCCAGTCCCCTGGGGAAGCCACTGCTGCCACACAGACGACATCACCGTCCTGTTCTTCCTGTTTCTTTTACCAGCTCTGCCAACCCCAAAGGTAGACAAGAAATGACCAAGAAGGAAGCCTTCTTTCTATTGGGTCTTAATACTGCAACACCAGGGCAGGCATCACAGGTACTGTCTCCCAACCAGCTCACAAGCAAGCCGAACAGTAGTCTACTTATATAGCCAGAGTGTGTGCACCAGCCTCAGCAAACCTTTCATGCAAATGAAGCCTTCTAATTTTACTAATCTAGGCATTCTCTCTTTAGCAACCAACACAGTGCTTTTTCTGCTGGGCTACCAAAAGAAGTTTTCCTCTTTTGGCCTTAGTAGACTAGGATGCCTGAGAATTCACCAACACTTAGTAACACCCAAAAGTCCAGTGTAAACTGTTTCAAACAGTCCTGGAGGGATGGGGAGTCTTCAGGAGCCAGAGCAAGGAGCTGCCACCATCCAGAGTCAGATATCCCCACGGTGTCTGTGAAACATTTAAAATGGCTAGTTTGGACACAAAGGCAGCCTGGAAGTCTGTTTGAGTCAAGGTAGACAGAGCAGCAAGAGTCCAACAGCTCCCAATTAGGAAGTCACATTACTCCATGCCCCAACATCTATGGCTAGGCTATAAACACTATAGGAACTATTTCAAACAACTTGTTCTTGCTTGGCCTGGCCGTGCACACCTACAGTCTGAATATTCAAACAACTGAGGCAGAAAATTCAAGTCAGAGCTGTCTCAAGAAACACAAGAAAGGAAAAAGGAAAAGAGGGGAGGGGAGAGGAGGAGAGAAAAGGGGGGAGGGGAGGGGAGACGAGGAGAGAAAAGGGGGGAAGAGGAGAGTGGGAGGGGAGGAGAGGGAGGAGAAAGAGAGGAGAGAAGGGGAGATGACAGGAGAGGAGGAGAGGGGAGAGGAGAGAAGAGGGAGGGAATAAAGAAGAGAGTTTTTTTTTAATTAACATTAGTAAAGATATTTTAATTACTTTTTAAACATTGTGTGTGTGTGTGTATGTGTGTGTGTGTGTGTGTGTGTGTGTATTGCAGGCATGCCATGGTACTCATGTGAAGGTCAGAGAAATTGCTTTAAAAAACAAAAACAAACAAAAAAAAAAAACAAACTTCTGCCTGGGGATCATACTCAGGTGGTTAGCTTTGGCCACAAGTGTCTGTACCCACTGAGCCACCTCACCAGCCTCTAGTAGAGATTTCATTGTAATGTCACAGTGCTTTAATAATAATGCCCAGGACCTGCTCAGTGGCTCAGGGGGAAGTGACTCACCCTCATCTGTCTCAATATCAGTTTCCACTGCTAGGACAATCTCTGAAACTAAATGTTTCAGATGGCACATGCTTACAATGTCAACACTCTGCAGCCGAGACCAGCTTGGGCTACATAGTGAGGTGCTATTTTGAAATCAAAACACAAATATTCCCACAGAGTAGGATCCCTTTGCCAACACAGTTGCTTTCTTTATATTTTTGCCAGATTGAGGAATGCAGCTACTATGTGAATGTATGTATTTTGATTGTGACCACAGTGCAGTTGGTCCTTAGGGCCGCTGAAACAGACACTTCCTTTCAGAAGTGGGTGAGAGTTTGAGGTGATGGTACAAGTGCTGTCTGCTGAGGCCTCTTTCTCTGGCTGACTGGCTAGAACCTGCTCTAATAATCTTTATATACATATATATATGTGTGTATTATGTGTGTGTACATATATATATACATACATTATATATACATAATATGAATACGTAATATATACATAAGATATAATTATATGTATATTATATAATTTTGTATGTACATATACATATACATATTTTCACTTTTTGATGTTATAATATAATTATATCATTTCTCCCTTTCATTTCCCTTCTCTAGTCCTTCTATGCACCTCCCTTCCTCCTCTCTCTCAAATTCATGGCCTCTTTTTTCTTTAATTGTTCTTGTGTGTGTGCTTGCCTATTACACATGACATGAGTAACATCAACTCGCCCAACACAACTATCTCTACAAACAATAATTGCAAAAACAAAGAAAATAAAATAAGCCTGAGAAAGTTAATGAGATCTTGTTTCAAAAATAAAAACAGGAGAAGGCTGGAGCAATAGCTCACTGGTAAGGAGCTTCCACAAGATGTTTGCTTATATATAAACTCTGTTATCCCTTGACTTCGCTACAGATAACTATATTCATTTATATTGTACCATTTTAATGGGGTTTTTTAATGATTGATAAGAACTGATCAATTCTAGATTGCTCATCATGACAATTTCCCAGGCGATTGTTCTGCTTAACTTCCATATGACAAAGTTTAGGATTTTGTTTCCATGAAGCAGTTTTATTTAATCAATAAAACAATCCTTTTCTTTATTGTTTTAATTGTAATTTATAGATAGAATTCACCTATATTGTTTATTTATTCATTCACTTACTTTTCTGTTTTTTGAAATGTGGTCTCATTCAGACTGGCCTTGAACTTGTGATCTGCTGCTTCAGCCTCCTCATGGCTGGGACTGAGGCATAAGCCACTGTGTGCAGGTACTTTGGCTTAATGTGAAGTAGGTAGGTCCTTTTTCTTCTTCATCGTCTTCTTCTTCCTCTGCCTCCACCTCTTCCTCCTCCTCCTCCCCTTTTTCTTCCTTTTCAATATAGGGTTTTTTCCATGTAGCCCTGGCAGCTCTAGAACTCGCTCTGTAGATCAGACTAATCTTGATCTCACAGAGATCTGCCTGCCTGCCTGCCTGCCTGCCTGCCTTTGCCTCCCAAGTGCTGCGATCAAATGCATGTAGTGCAGCCGTGTGCAGCAACTTTTATCATCCACTGTTCACATATAGACTCTGTGTGTGTTTTCACATTTAAGCATTTAGCCCAGATGGACTTCATGTGATATATACCATGAAGGATGAAACTTATTGTATTTTCATAATTTAATCAGTTACTTAAATTTTGTGCTCATGTTTTTGAGTAAATAAATATTAAAATTTTCAAAGGCTAGAGACACAGCTCAATAGGAGAATGCTTGGGTAGTCTGTGTGAAGCTCTAGGCTCAATATCCAGACTTCCCAAGTGATTTTTTAAAGTACTGTTTCTTATTAGACTTTTGATGATTTATTTTTTAAATATGAGCTTTGGTGATGGTTGACTGTACTTTTATTTAATGTACTGGAAAAGGTACATTTCACTGTTGATTTTAGTAAGGGTTGGCTGACTTCACTGTTGCTGGTTTCTGGGGTGGGGTAAGTGATTCATCTTTTCCTTAACCAATATGAAACTTTTAACCTTTGTCCTCTGAGCAGGAAATAAGAAGACATGGCTATCTATCATCCAGCTCTATGCTACTCAAAGTGTTCTTCAGAACGGAATAGTCTTATTTGTTTTGTTTTATTTGGGCTTTGGTCTTTTTGACATTAAAGAAAATTTATCATATGAGGCTGGAGCGACAGATGAGCAGTTATGAGCACTAACTGTTCTTTCGATGACCTGAGTTCTGTTCCCAGCACCCACATGGTGATGGCTCACAGCCACCTGTAACTCCAGAAGATCTGATGCCTTCTTTGTCCTCTGAAGACACCAGATAATCATGTGGTTTGTACACAGACACACACACACAGACACAGACACACACACACACACACACACACACAGACACACACACACACACACACACACAGAGGCACACACACAGGAAAACACTCATATACATAAAAGTAAATACTTTTTCAAGAGAGAGAAAATGTATTTAGTATGTCTTTTGGATTACCCCTGACCCCATCTTTACGTGAAAGTCATTGGTCTCTTCTAGCACTTATGGTAGTTGCCCGTTTATTGTCTTGGGACTTGAAATCAGATTTTATCTCACTTTTGAAAGGTGCAATGACTCAGAGAACTGGATTACATCATAACACTGAACAAAGGATACTCATCCAGCACTTGCCTATCAACAAGAATGGATATTTACTTCCTTAGGAAAAACCCAGCTTCTTGAATTTCTCTGCCATCCTTAGTGCCTCCTTCGAGACCACTGAAGTTCAGGAAATGGTACCAACATTATGTGCAAAGGCAAACCATTTTATCCATGTTAAAAACTAGTTTTGATATGGTAAGTTTTCCAAGGAGCCAACTCCAACCCCGCCTTGGGAAAGCAAGTCTTTGATCTGCTAACCAACTTGTTCAGACTATGCTTAGAAACAAACAATAAAAAAGCATTCTGCTCAATAATTTTGCCATTCTACGTTGGCAGCACAATGAAAGCTTCATGTTGTTTCCCTCTGTCATGCTCAGTGGACCATCTCATTGCTTATGTGATCCTTACCTGAGCTACTAAGTCCCCACACAGATGAGAAAAGAGCTCGATGTTCTTGTTCCTTTCTCCTTGAAAATCTGTATGGAACATGATATTTTGATGTGCAATTTAAAGGATTTGTTTCTTCATTGAAATCTTACACAAAGTGGCTGCAGAGATGGCTCAGTGGTTAAGAGAACTTGTTCTTCAAGAGAACTGGAGTTCAATTCCCAGCACCCATATGGTGGGTAACTCCAGTTCTAGGGTTCTCGACATGTTTTATAGCCTCTGTGGGTACCAGCCCTACCTATGGTACATAAATATACAATCAGCAAAAACACCCAAACCCATAACATAAAAATCTTACCCCAACTTGTAGCTATGAGAATCTCCAGGGACAAAGGTATGGTGGGTAGAGAAAGAAATGGTGACAGTAGCAGTCAAGGCTGGGACATGCTTACTGTCTCCTTGAGCAGTCACCATGATAACTTGGATTGTAGGGGACTGAGGAACCAGCTAGAGCTGCCAGGCTCTTCTGGGCATGTGCAATTCACTATCAGCCCATCTATACTGTCTGTAGTGGAGCGTTGAATGAAAGGGTCACCATACAAGCAAATGGTGTTCCTTCTGAGTCACCTTTGAGTTGGGTGGAACCTGAGGAAACCTCCATAGGAATGTAGACTAGATCTGAATTTGGCCCTTGGTCCTGGGCAATATTAAGAGACAGAGATTCAGCATGATTGTTCAGTTGTCTATTTGTGGGAATCACAGACCTCCAATGTTGAAACTTCTGAGAAGGCTTGAGAAGGAATGCCGATGGGCTATTGGCGCTGAGATAGTAGCCTAACAAGGTAGGCTTTATTCCTTCCTTCCTTCCTTCCTTCCTTCCTTCCTTCCTTCCTTCCTCTCTCTCTCTCTCTCTCTCTCTCTTTCTTTCTTCAAAGGGGGTTCTGTGCTAGAGGTGACAATAGGGGCTTTCATGCTGGGGAATGCCAGCATCAGGATCGAGGTCTTTAAGTTGCTTCAGATTGCATCTCCAGCTTTGCTCTTGGATTGTTCTCTGCAGAGAACTGGCCCTGACTGCATGCTGTGGGAATTCATGGAGTACTCAGGAGTAGAAATTCGTCGACACCTCTATACTCTCTCATGTCTCCTTTTGTTTGTGTCTGCCTGCCCATCTGCCTGTCCTTCTGTCTGTTCATCCACCCATCTATTTGTTGATCTATCTATCTATCTATCTATCTATCTATCTATTTTTCTGAATGGAGAGGAAGTATGAATTCTGTTCTGTGTAACTCTGAGTTCTCTTCACCTCCTTCGTCTTACTCTTCTCTACTGAAATACATATTCAAATATAGCATCAAGACTATAGGGTTGCTGGCTTAGGTCTGTTTAGAGAGTCCTTGTCTAGTATGTAGCAGGAGTGTGTCATCCTTCGGTACATACTTAGTTTGAAGACAACCTGGCCTGTGTGAGACTCTGGCAAAAAAAAAAAAAAAAAGAAAGAAAAAGAAAAAAAAACCCCAAATAAAAAATATTTCCAAAGAAGCCCCCAAACAAAGTTATCGTAGCCTATGAAGGGAGGTAGAGAGCAATGGTTATACCTCACCAAAGACCCAGTTCTGAGTGTTTGAAAGAATAAGAAGCCAACCTGCATCAGGACAAAATCCCTCAAGCCTGCTGTGGAGCCTGGCCTGGTGGGAGGCAATCTAACTCCCTAGCTCTGATTTTCGGTTTGCATTTCTAAAGTCTAATGGCTGTGAAATCGTCTTTAAAAAGTAGTAGTGCGCCACCTTGTGGATAATGGAAGAATCGGATACATGTGAGGTTTTGTTGGTGAGAATTTCAAAGCTTATCCACCCCCATTCTCCTCCCTCTGGCACAAGCAACCATTTCTCCAGGAAAAACAAACACAGGGAGAAGAAAAACACAAAGAACAGTGTGTTGTAATTGTTTAAATTATCTGATATTTATACCAATAAAGATACTGGAGACATATTATATACAAAATATCTACTTACAAGCCTGATCTGACAACCAACTTCTAGCTCTTTAGAAGTTAGTCTACCTTTCTATTGAGCTCTTCCAAATCCAAGAGGGCTCCTTAGTTCTCTTAGAATACTGCTTTACCTGTGTCTTGTCTGCTGCTTCTCTGTTGTTCCTGCGAGACCAAAGAGAAAATTTCTATCTCTGACTAGGAGCTCCTTCCATTAAGGCCCTTCCAAGCCAAAAGAGAGAAAGAACTCTCTCAATGGTCCAATTGCTTATACACAAGTCTCTAGCTCCACATGCCCACACCTACCCTTGGAAGGCTGAACCATCAAGGTGGGGTTGCAGGAGGTGGGGGGCACTCCAAGCTAAGCCAGTAGAGGCTGAACCATTTCACCTTTTTGGTGGGGTAGCTTGAGGCCATTCAGCTGATTTTGCCTCTCGTCATAGTGCAAAGACCACAAAACCTCTCCCTAGCAACTGATCTTAAAATAAGCAGAATTTTCCATTCTTTAGCATGGTTATCTATGGAGGCTTTTAGAGGCACACCCAAAGTGCTTCTCTTCTGGACACGCCTACCTAACTGCATCTGACAAGCACAATATCTGTTCAAGTTTTTATATTTTGCTAGCAATTATGTTTTTTTATGTACAATAACCAAATATTACCTTTAGCGCCTAGGTGAGAACAGTGGTAGTCACCCCAACCTGTATTTGGAGTATACTCCACTGAAGCAGGGGTTGGAGAAATGGAGGGATATTTTAAAATCTGACTTTACGTCAGGACAGATGTCATCTTCAGGTCCTGCTTGACATTAGGGTCTCCCAGAGAAGTGACAAATGTTCTATAAAGGAGCATCAACTTTGGTTTATAGCCCACACAAGGCAGATTATATAATTATTCATTAATGTCCTTGATATCCAGCCCCAAGTGTGTGAGAGGTGTATTTAACTACACAAGCATCTCACTACAGGTTTTTATGGTACAGCTGGACAGAGATAGGGACCTGTTAGCTTCTCAGCATGGGTGAGTGAAGGCCATTGTCAAAGACTCTATATATGTCATAGATTCTCCATGGCCTTCTGGGTATAGCAGATTACAGGATCTTAGCCTCAGCTTCCTTTTCTACAATAATAGACTCAGATCAGATTTAAAAAAAAATACATTTAGCCAGATGTAGTGGTGTATACTTTTAATCCCAGAGACTTGGGAGGCAGAGACTGGTAGATATCGGTGAAGTCAAGGCTAGCCTGGTATAGGTAGCAGACCCTAGGTCAGCCAAAGCTACACAATAAGATCCCATCTTTAAAAAAATTTTTTTTTTAAAGAAAAAATTTGTGTGCTCCAATAAATTACAAGTGCAATTGATCCAAATTTTACTAAAATAGTCTATGAATTTAATTTTCACGGTTGTCTTAGTCACTGGTCTACTGCTGTGAAGTGACACTATGACCAAGGAAACTCTTATAAAAGAAAGAAACTTTCAGTTTCTGAGGCTTAGTCTATTATCATTATGGTGTGGCAGGAGATGGTGGCATGCATGGCCTTGGAGCAGTAGCTAAGAGCTACATCCTACTTTGTAGACAGGCAGAGAGATTGGGCCTAGCATGGGTTTTTGAAACTTCCTAGTGACACACTTCCCCCAACAAGGCCACACCTCCTAATACTTCTAGTCCTATTAAAGAGTTCTGTTCCCTGATGAATAAGTATTCAAATATATAGGTCTATGAGGACAATTCTTATTCAAACCTCCACAATACTGTCTATACATACACACACACATGTGCGCACACACATATATTATATATATAGTATTTACTGTGATATGAACCAAATTCAGCTGTACTAGTATCTGTCGAAGGAAATTAGAATAGATAACCATACTTCTTTAACATACGAATTGTTTGAGCTGGTCTGAAGACCACAGGCAATGACATTCACATACACACACCTACACACACACACATAGGCATACATGCATATACAATCAAACACAAAATAAATTCTTTTAAAAAAATTACTCGAACTAAGAGCAAGCTCTCTCTGCCTTCATAGCAGCAGGGCATAGGTTTATAGTGACAAAGGTATCTTCCTCCTCACTCTAGCAGGAAGTTAATCCCTGAAGCTGCCAGCCCAAACAAAAACCCTGTAGGAGCTGGTTTTGTGTGTCAGCTTGACACAAGCTGAAGTTACCAGGTCAAGGCTAAGCCAAGTTCCATTCTCCACCCGCAGGATCATTCTTGAGAGTGAAAAATTCTCAGAATGTGCTGACTGATGGTCACCTGACCCTCTGGAAAGTTGTAGAGTTCAAATGCATGTCATGCTTGCTAGCCAATAGATTTAAAGGTCAATATGCTTAGCCAATAAGTTTGAACTGTAACCTTGCTGATGTAACCTGTGCCCCTAAAAAGTATAAAAAACTGCTTGTAATAGCCATTCGTGGTCGCCTTCTTGTCACTGTCTCAAGGGACTGATTGAGGCTTGACCCTGACCCACAGGGAAAATAAACTTCTTGCTTTTGCATCAATCTGCGGCTCGTGTATCAGTGTCTCACTCAGGGACATCTCTAAGTAAGTACCACTGATGGATGGTCAGGGTCTCACAATCCATGTCTATACCTGCCATGTCAATGTGTTCTCACTGAGTCCATCTGCACTGCCTAAAGTCAAGTTTCTAACTTTGAGCCACAAAATACATATTTACATGATACAATAACATATGTTTTTAATACTGGGGCTTCTTAGAAGACATTTATGTCTGCTCTCAAAGGAAGACTTTTATATGTCTGCTCTCAAAGGCTAGCCTGCAGCTTGAGATCCTCTGCCTCAGCCTCCCGAGCACTTAAAGTACAGCATGTGCCACTGTTGGGAGCCGACTCCTAGCAGAAAGCGGCTATCATCTTTGCAGTCATCTCGAGCCATCTACCCTGACAAGAGACTTCTTGTCAACAGCCTTTCAACAGCCTACAACAGCTGAGCACACTCTGATAACATCTTGGTTTTCCCACATATCTTGTTTTGTTTTTTTAGTGCCCCCAGCTCCAAGGTGCATGTGGTAAAGTGTCTTCAGCTGTGTTCCCCTGCGTGTGCTTATAAATACCCAGGATTTCCTTTCACACCCTGTCTTGTCCCCATTCTTCGAGTCTCTTCCCCTCTATCCCCACTCTCTCTCTTGCTAGACTCTGACCCACAGACCAGAGCAGCAGCTAATCCAGGACACAGTGGCCCCCAAGCTGGGCAGTGT
Organism: Rhabdomys pumilio; assembly: GCA_030674055.1. Taxonomy (NCBI): domain Eukaryota; kingdom Metazoa; phylum Chordata; class Mammalia; order Rodentia; family Muridae; genus Rhabdomys; species Rhabdomys pumilio. The sequence continues at coordinate 144,704,785 of JANHMN010000003.1, forward strand.
GGGCCTCAACATGCCACCACAACTGGCCTATGTGCTGGACTTTATAGAAAAAGTATGTTTAAGTTTATAAACTGCCAAGAGCCTTGAAATTGGCTGCCCCATTTTGTATTGTCAACAGAGACGGTTGAGATAACCCACCCTTCACTTCCTAGTAGTTAACGTTATCAGCATGTTAGATATCAGCAGTTGGCTGTGTAGTGTTGTTTCCTTATCTTCTTATTTGTTTATTTATTTCTGAGACAAGGTCTTACCATGTAGCCTTGGCTGGCTCTGAACTGAGAGCTATCCACCCTAGTTCTGGATTTAAAGGTATACACCATCCAGCTTGGCCTGATTTTTTTTTTTTCTATTTTTATTTGATGTTAACTTTCTTAATATTAAAATTTTCTTTAGATACATTTTAAATTGCTCACTAAAGAAAGACTATCTTTTCCTTCACTAGTTCCCAGTTTAATGTCACTGTGGCCTTTCTTCCTGAAGAGACAAGTTCTCCAGAGAGTCTCCTTCCCTCCAGGGTCCCCTTCCCTCAGGGTCTCCTTCCCTGCAGGCAGAGGCTGGGTGCTACAAGTGCAATTCAGAAAGAGAAATAGAAGTATTTTAAATAATTTATGTTTAAAAGCACTAAACTTGACAATTATACTCTCTCGCTCAATCCTGAACCAAATACATCGGAATGCTATTAATGAATGAAAAATGATAAATGACATGGCCTACACATCTGAGTATCTGCAAGCACTCCTGGCTCCCATTTTTGAAGTGGCATTGACAGATTCTGATTTGATTCCTAACTGAAGCAGAGATAAAGCTCGGAAGGGCAACTTCATTCTTAAGTAGAAGGTAACTGTCGCTGTCAGAGGCTACCAAGACGCAATGGAAAAGAATCAGACTTTTCTCTTTCATTCCTACCCACACTAGTATACAGTATGCATCTATAGGAACACATGTCAATAGCTGCATGTGGTGGGGCCCACCATTCATTTTAGGACTTGGGAGATAAGAGAGAGACCTCTGTGAGTTCAAGGCCATTTTGGTCTAAACAGCAAGTTCAGGTGAGCCAGGGTTACACAGCTAAAACCAAGCCTCAAAGTTAGATGAGAGAGTATGACACATGCTTAGCACCTATTTGCCTTCCTACTTTCTTTCTTTCTTTTTTTTTTTTTGAGACAAGGTTTCTCTGTGTAGCCTTGGCTGATGTGGAAGTTGCTTGGTAGACCATAAATCCATACCCTTCTAATTACCCTTCTAATTTAATTTTATTTCTCAAAAAAAAAATCTATCTTAAGCCAGGTGTGGGGACACACCTTCACCTCTTTAATCTGAACTCAAGAGACAGAAGCAGGCAGATCTCTGAATTTGAGACCAGTCTGCTCAATAGCTCGAGTTCCAGGACAGCCATGGCTATACAGAGAAACCCTGTCTTGAAAAACCAAACAAAATACAAAATCATCTATCTTTATTCCTCATTTTATCTCAGTTCTCTCTTTCCTTAGATGGTGGACTTGATGGCATAAAACCCAGCATGATTTATCAGATTCTTACCTCCATGTGTGGTTTATCACTCGTGATGAAGAAACTGAGAACTACAATTCTAACATATCAACTGTTTGGAATTAAAGACACCTGGAAAGCAGCAGTAAAAACCATTCTTACCCAGTTGTGTTAGTGCCTATAGTCTCAACACACAGAAGGGGTAAGGCAGAATTGTAAGTTCCAGGCCAGTCTGGAATAGAAGTGAGACCCTATCCCATTACCACCACCTTCGACAAAGAAAAAAAAAAAAAAGGAAAAAAAAAAGAAACAACCCACCCTAAACCAGAGGTTTATGCCTCATACCTCCACACAATGAGCGTGCTAACAACCAGGGTAAGTTACTACATTCTTAGTTTCTTATGTCTAAGTAGCCCATGCTGGCCCCCTTATCTGACTCCTAGGATTATAGGTATGCATGAGCATGCCTGGCTCACACTTTTGGCAATCTGTTAAGTAGTTTCTTTTTTTCTGTTTTCAAAATTTATCTATCTATCTATCTATCTATCTATCTATCTATCTATCTATCTAT
>JANHMN010000003.1:144706853-144723811 GCA_030674055.1 Rhabdomys pumilio
TATCTATCTATCTATCTATCTATCTATCTATCTATCTATCTATCTATCTATCTTACAACCCAATATCAGCACCCCCCTCCTCCCAGTTCCCCCTTCACTCAGATCCTCCAATTAAGTAGTTTTCATACATCAGCTGTTCAAGGAAGCAGAGTCTGCATTCAAATTCTGGTTTATGTAGGGCTATTGTGAGCTTGCAGCCACAGTCGTTTAAACCTTTCTAAAGACTTCTGTTAGACTGTTTTACTGTGTCAGTTTCCTACGGGGCCTGGGGTTACAGTCCGTAGCCTTAGTTTTCTAGCACCTTTGCAATGTGCTTTGTTCTTTCATCAAATACTTATTTTACGCTGGTCTAAAGGTAGTGAGTTATCGCAATTGATTGGTCAGGTACAAATACTTGTTTTGTGTTAGTGTACTAGAGTCAAGGAAATGAAACTTTACCAAGAATGTCCCTTTTGTACCAATATAGAGAATACATGTTTAACATCAGCTCAACAGTCTCAGAGGTACACATACAAGTAAGGGAAAAGAAAGTGGCTGCAAAGACTGAGCAGAATTTTATTCAAAATTGTGGAGGAAAATAGAACAATTTGTGCGCAATGCTTATTTCAGCAAAGCCCAAACTGAAAAGCTGAAAAGGCAACAATTAGAGGCTGGGCCACGGGTGAGAGCAGGGCCTCAACAGCAGCGTTTGGAAGCGGGACGAGGCTGGTCGCCGCTACAACCATGCACTGCCCCGCCAGGCCTGGGGGCGGGGCTACCGGGAGGGAGCGACGGAAGCCGAGCAGGCTAGTCGCCTGGGCCACAGACCTGTGCGTTCGCCGCTGTTGTCGCAGTTCCGGCCGAGCGGTGGCTGGGTTCTAGCGCCTGGCCGCTGTCCTGCGGGCAGGCACTGGTAGCGGCGGGTATCCTGCTCCGCCGGCCCAGCTCCCGCGGGATCCCCGGCTGGTCCGGGCTCGGGCGCCGCACTCACGGCGGCTCCGTCGCAGGTACGGAGCGAGGAGCAGCCGGCGTCCTCCGAGGTTAGCGTCATGCGGAGCCTGCCATTCTTCTGCCGCGGCCAGGTGGTGCGCGGCTTCGGCCGCGGCTCCAAGCAACTGGGCATCCCCACAGGTGAGCGCGTCGCGGGGCCGTGGAGCTCTGGGCCGTGGGCAGGGCACCCCTTGGCCTCGCTCCTGCCCCTGGGGACGAGCTGCCGAGCCCCGTCCTGGAAGGTATTGCAGGTTGGATTGGCCGAACTCTCAAGCTGTTGAAAGTTCTATTCTTCTGAAGTTACTGTGTAGTGATCGATGACAACACGGGTAGTTCTATGAGAGCCAACGTTTATTTGGTCTGACTACGTAAATTTTAGTAATTTACTTGAATGCCCATTCTTAAAAATGATACCTTGGGCTGTTCCGTTCCTTGACCTATTAAATCAACCTTTGTATTTGGGATTTGGGGTTGTGTTTTTTGAAAATAAGAATCTTTTTAAGTGAATCAGCCTACTTAGGATCGTTACTAGGAAAGAGCAGGGACTTTCTGTTTGTTTTAATTCAAACAGATTGGGTCTCGCTTGGTTTCCCAGGCTTCCGTCCCTGAGCTCTGGGGATTTCTCGTAACCTCCTGAGTGGGGACTACTTGGATAATGAACCTCCGCGGTCTGTGTTTTCACTTGGGCATTTTCGTGTGTCTTTTTTTTTTTTTTTTGAGAGATTCATACACTTGTCTTGTGCCTCATTTCTAACCTGTGCTGTCTGAAGAGAAGAAAGTCAAGTCAGAATGTGGAGGGTTGGATTGGTAGACTTAGAAATAAAAAAAAGATCCTGGGAGTGTAATGATTCAGGTTAACCTTTTAATGTGTTTTAAATCAATATTTAATGTGACACTTGTAGCAATGAATATCTATTTACTTTTATTTAGCCAATTTTCCTGAACAAGTAGTAGACAATCTTCCAGCTGATGTGTCCACTGGCATTTATTATGGTTGGGCCAGCGTTGGGAGTGGAGATGTCCATAAAATGGTGGTGAGCATAGGATGGAATCCATACTACAAGAATGTGAAAAAGTCCATGGTAAGAGTCACAGTTTGCTCTTTTGAATGCACAGAGTTCTTCAGCTTACCGTAAGACTTTCAAAGTGTAAAGTATTGCCAAACGTGGTGGCGTGGCGTACTTCTCAGGCTTAGACTTTCTGAGTTCAGGAATAGACAGGGTGTGGCATCACACACCTTTAATCTCAGCACTTGTGTTAGGTGGATCTCTGAGTTCAAGGTCAGACTGGTGTATATAGTTACTGGATAGTCAAGACTAATCCTAACTCAAATAGACAAATACCAGGGGGAAATGCCCTGGGGTGCATGCTATCTTCCACTTCCTTCCACTTCATTCCTGACCCTCTCCCAAACATTTATTTACTTTTATTTCAATGGAATATTTCTTCCCTGGAATATTTTTTTCACCATGTTTTTCTTGTTTCTTTGAATAAAGAGTCTCCTCATAAGGAGTATTAGTTACTCCTTATAATCCTATAGTTGGATTCGGTTTTTGTAATAACTTTCTGCTAACCTCTCTGTGTTTTGATTGACAGCTCTAATCCATTTAAATTAAATACTTTATTTTTAATTGTGGATGTGCACATGAGCTCAGATGCCCATGGAGGCCGGAAAGGTTGGATCCACTGGAGCTGGCGTTAGCCCAAGCTTGTCCAGCTTGGGTGCTGGTAACCAAACTTGGGTCCTCATGGGCTGTTAACTGCTGAGCTGTCACCTCAGCCCTCCATTTCGATTTAAAGTGACAGTTGCAACCATACTGTTGGGCATGCCTATCCGAACGCTCAGTCACCAATTCCGGAGGAAGAGAGCCTATATTGTACTGTGAGATCTTATCTCAAACAAGAGTATTGCTAGAAGGAAGGACTTCTATTGTGTTGGTTTTTGTTTTCAGTATGTCCTGTAAGTGGGCTTTTCCATATCCCTCAAAATTACCTGTTTTATTTGGTCATTTTTCTGTTTGACACAGGAAAACTGTAGCTCAAACTTTTGAGTATTCCTACTCTGGCCTTCCTTGTGCTAGATGACAGATGCGAGCTACCAGGTGTTAAAACAATATTTTTGTAAGTGTTTATGCATTTATATTTATCAGAAATAAAAATGAGGTGTTATTTTGTTTGTTTGTAAGACAGAGGCTCACTGTATGACCTTGCCTACTCCCAGAAATCCATCCGTCTCTGCCTCCACCTGCACCTCTCCAGTGCTGGGATTAAATGTGTCATCACATCCTGTTGTTGTGTTTGTTTAAGGGTCTATTTCAGCCTTCTAAGTACCAGGATTACAGGCATGGACCACCACCGAACAGTCTCAAAAGTGAAGCTCTTTAAAAAGCGTTTCTTTGCATCATTGATTGCCTTAAGATACACTGTTTACTGTGGTGTGCTTTAACCTCACCCCTGTTCTCTTTCTTCTGTTTTTTCTTTTTTTCTTTCTTTCTTCCTTTCTTCCTTTCTTTCTTTCTTTCTTCCCTCCTTCCTTCCTTCCTTCCTTCCTTTCTCTCTTTCTTCTTCTTCTTTTTTTTTTAATTAACATTGCTGGGAATCAAACTAGGCTTCATATCCAGGGCTGCAGCATACTAGGCCAGCATTCTACTTAGCCTCTCTCACCTTTAGTCCTTTTTTCTGCCCTGTTTCCCCATAGCTTGCATACTTACTGCATTTGGGATACTCTTTTGTAGCCCAAGTGTGTGGGGAAAAAAAGCAGAGTTAGTGATAGAATTTTATTTCATGGTCTTGCTGTGTAACCTTGAACCTTGAGCGATTTTCTGCCTCCTGAGTACCAGGCCTGTGCTGAACTTTTAACTTTGAGGAGTTAATAAGAGAAAAGTGTGTCACAGAAAACCGCAGAATTAAGACGCTGATGTAGCAGACCAGTGGTTCTCAACCTTCCTAATGCTGTGGCCCTTTAATTTTAATACAGTTCCTCATGTTGTGGTGACCCCAACCATAAAAGTGTTTTCATTGCTACTTCATAACTGGAATTTTGCTATGGTTATGAATCATAATGTAAATATTTTTGGAGCTAGAGGTTTGCCCAAGGGGGTCAAGACAGGTTGAGGACTGCTGTAATAGATAGCAATGACCATTATCCCCCTAAGGATTCAAGTCCCTGAGGTTGTGTTGATTGTTTAGTGGGCTGAAAATTGTTGGAGAGATAAGAAAAAGAAAAAGTTGATATGAGAACACTCTGTGGGAAGCGGAAGGAAAAGGGAGGAGTTGTTTCATTTCCTTTGTAAGCTACTCAGATAACAGAAATAATATCAAGCCCATTTCTGGACCACCTTGAATTCTTCTGATAGGAGAAACTCAGTTACTACGATCCGGATACTCATGCAGTTCAGGGCAGGCTGTTTATTTTTAATATTGTTATTTTTCAATATCGGCCATTTATGAAGAATATTTTGCCCTAATAAAATAGTGTTGTCCTATTAATTTTAATACAGCCCAGATCATTTTCTTTTATAGCTAGTGTTTTTAATAATCTAATTGGGTATCAAACTCAGATCTTCTAGATTGGTGTCAACCACCTTTACCCACTAGGCTTATCTCACCTGCTTTTGAGAAATGTTCTCCATAGCTTAATCATGCCTGGCTCCTGAGTGCTGGGATTTCAGGAGCTGTTATCTATCCTTGGGCCCTTTAGCACACTGTCTGACTGTCCATAGGATTATAACACCTCTTCCAGAGTGAGCCCAAGACCTTGCCCATACAAGTCTAACACTGATCTGTATCCAGGGGCCCACCCCCTTCTGTTTTTATTTGAGATGGTTTCATTAAGTTGCACAGACTGGCTGTGAATTTGCTCTGGAGCCCAGATAGGGCTCTTGGTACAGCCTCTCAAATAGCTGGAATCGCAAGTGTGCAGCCAGCAGGTCTGACTGTTGTTAGTGTAAATTCCCTAGTTCTCTTGGATAGTTTTGATTTTATATCAGTTTTTGAGAAGCTTGTTGGCTTTTCTGTTTCTCTTATTTTTAAAAGTCTTTTTGAAATGTGGATATAAAAGAGAATGTGTGCCAAGAACTTCCCTCTAATTGAGAAGATGGGGAAGAACTGGAGCAGCTGAGGCTCCTTTGTTAAGTTGCTGAAGGCTCTAAGCAGCCTGCAGGTGCATTCCTGCAGTCTCAGTCCCCAGGAGCTCAAGGGCACCCTGGGCTGAATCTAAGACTGTCTTTACCCAGGGTGTGGTATGTAGGTCTTTGGAGTGCTTATCCAGTGAATAAAAGACTGAGTTTGATCCCTAGCAGGGAAGGAGGAAAGAATTACAACTGGATGGACTCCATGATTTTATGGGTATTTTGGTTTGGTTTGGTTGGTTGGTTTTTTTTTTTTTTTGTTGTTGTTGTTTTTGTTTTTTCAGCATAGGGTTTCTCTGTGTAGCACTCCCCATCCTGGAACTCACTCTATAGACCTCTAGATCTTGAGAATCAAACCTGGGTCTTCTGGACGAGGACCCCTTTAACTGGTTTTCAAGCCATCTCTACAGCCCCATCCCACCCCTTCCCCACTGTCGTAATCTTTTCAACATTTTTGTCTATAGGAAACCCACATCATCCATACCTTCAAAGAGGACTTCTATGGGGAAATTCTCAATGTAGCCATTGTTGGCTACCTCAGGCCTGAAAAGAACTTTGATTCTTTGGGTAAGAGTTTATAGTAATCTTCAATACTATGTAGCTACTACTGTGTAGGTAAGATGACAGGCATATATTTGAGCATTTATTAATGCATGTTAGTCACTATAGTTTAAGTATCTGTACAAGTTAATCCCTCTCACTATAAGTAGCCACGTGAGGTGTTGTCATGCCCATCTTGTTGTTAAGGAAGTAGCCACACAGAGACTTAAGTTAGTGCCTTAGTCTGTTTTATGTTGTTCTGATCTAGTACCAGGTATGTATATGGTTCTAGTTCTGGAGTCAGGAGCATGTGTTCAGTACCTGGTGAGGGCCTTCTTGCTGCCTCAGTGGGTGGCCATCACGGGGTGGGGCGAAGAGAGCTCAGTCTTGCATAGCAGCCATTCTCTGTAATCAGGAGTCCATTCTGTTCTCCTGGCCTCTCCTCAAAGTTCCCATTCCCAAATACCTTCAACCTTAAGGACTTAGTTTCTAGTACCTGAGTTCCAGGGGACACCTGAGTCATAGCACTTAGGTAGTGAGTTGGTGGCACCTGGCATCTGACTCTGCAGGGCTGAGTGGGCAGGAGATGCTGGAAGTATAAGAAACAGTAATTAGAGATGTTTCTGGTGCCTTCAGGTGCCTGTTGGTATAGTGTGACAAACCCTGGGATGTGAAGGGTTTCTTTACAAGAGAACACTTTATGTGTCACTGGTTTTCCCTGGAGAGAAAGATGGTACTGACATTGACTGAGTCCCTGTCCTTTCCCAGAGCTGTGGCTAGGGTGCTTAGTCTGTTTTTAGGAGGGCCTGAGCAAAGGAGTGGTCACATGTATTAGAAGTTTTATCTTTTTTCTTTTTTTCCAGAGTCACTTATTTCTGCGATTCAAGGTGATATTGAAGAAGCTAAAAAACAACTGGATTTACCAGAACACTTGAAACTCAAAGATGACAATTTCTTCCAAGTTTCTAAAGACAAAATTATGAATGGCCACTGATGAGAAGTACCTTCCTGTCCACCCACTAGTGTCTCAGTGCTTCTGATACAGTCTCATCCTGTTCATATTTAAATCAAGCGTTTCCCTGTAGATGTCAAGAGGCCTCCAGCAGTTAGCTCCATCATGTTACATAGTACTAAAGATTCATTCAGAAATCAAGACTTTAAATGTAATATGTTGATTAAAATGTAGCACTAGAAAGCTAGTGTCTTGTAATAAAAATAAAGTCTGTGAATGTGGGTGGAAAAGCAAGTTACTGAGGAAGATGAGGACTGGCCGTAGTTCTTGTGACCATGTGTGCTGGCAGCAAGCATGCACTGCTGAACCGAAGCTTTCCAGGAAATGCACACACACACACACACACACACACACACACACACACACACACACACGGCTTACCCAAGGAGGAAAATCTAGAGTTACTTTTATTATTTTGTGCATTAATATATTTTCACAATCCTGCAAGCTTTCGTGAGCCTTGAGTCACTCATTCCCCATGAGGTCACTTCCTGGTAGTGTCCCAGTGCTCTGTGTGGAGTTACTTCAGGTTGAAGTGGCCTCGATGGACCCGCCTTAGGGCTTTCGCTTTTCTGCACTGTACTGAGGATCCAACCCAGTGCCTTACACACTAGGCAAGTGTGAACACTGAACTAGGCTCCTGGCCCCCTTTACTTTTTTAAGCCATACGATGTCTACGTTTCCTTTTTGAAGAATAGATGTTTTTGCTCTTTAACATTGTTGTGATTTTGGTTTATTTTCTTCCCATTTGGCATGTCCAGCAACCATGTGGCTCAGAGATTGCTTGTGTGTGTGCCGTCCTGCTCAAAACTAAATGGTGGTCAAGTGCAAGTGTGCATTGTATTTTTAAGAAAAATAAAAAAACAATCTATTTATAGACTTGCTTGGAATTGAAATGAACACAGCAGTTCCTTTATATTTCTAAAGTGCGGTTCTATGTTTTCAAAGTAAATATAGTTCCCTATAACTAGGTACTTAAATATAATTTAAAAGTCCTTGTAGCTTCAGAAATGGAGAAAGTTTTAGTTGCATATCTTTGTATCTCCTGGTTTCCCTCCTATTCTAACTTGACGGCTTGAGTTGTGTATGTTGGCAGAAGGTTGGCACTGGATGACCGGTTGCTTTGGGCTCATCAGTGCATTGAATCGTTATTCGTTGAATGGCGACAGGTTTGCTGGGACAGAGGCACTGCCTGGTGGGAGTGTGCATGTTAAAATAGGCAATTTTACCAACACACATGGTCTCTGCATGTGTGTACAAGTGGATGTGTGTGGGGAGGGATGGAACTCAGCCCTGTGAATTGTTCTATGACCGAGCAACATCCCCAGCCTTCAAAATGGAATGTTTGATGTTGGAAATCCCATATTTAAAGGAAGCCTTTATTATCAATGGATTTATGAAGGAAAGTTAAAAAAGCAAACATGGACAGTACAAAATAGATCTGCAGGTTTTATTGTTTAGTAAGAGTAGCTTGTTAATTATGTCCTCATTAAATATGTCGACGTTCATGGCTGATGTCATCTCACGTTTTGTTAAACAGTCATTACTTTGGAATTATAAGGTGTGTAGTTTAGGGCTTAGTTAATTCTCTGGACTTCAAAAACTGTATTGTGGATGTATTATGAGAAATTACAGTACCACTTTGATTAGTATGAATGTTTGCAGGCCTTGGAAAAAAATTTATTATTTTTTTTTTCCTCTTCCCCTGTCAGCTTGAATCCTGTAGCTGTTTCGGATTTATTGGCTGATTGTTACTGTAAGGTGTATTTATAATCCTGAATAGACCTATCAAGTAATAATGCTCGTGTGACTAAGAGCTTTGTCTTCAAGGACACCCTCCCCCCCCTTCCCAGGGATTCCAAGAATCTTTTTTCCTTTTAAGAGACCTTGCTATCCTTACCTGGCTATTCTTGAAAGTACAGAGATCCCAGCTGCTTCTTCCTTCTGAATGCTGGCATTAAAACTGTCCATCAAGCCTGGCCAACCTGCCCCTGTCCCCTTAAAATTCCTGCAGCAAGTTGACTTCGTGCAAAGGATTTAGATGATATCAGTACTCAAAAAAGTCCACTCTAGGTTCCCATTAGAAGTTAAAGGAGCCAGACAAGTCTAACTCCCTGAATGAAGACTTAATCCTCAAGACTGTTTTGTAACCATGGCTTGTGCCATCAACCCCACACATTGCTGCAGGGACTTCTTGCCTGTTTGTTACATATAAGTGCATTTCAGCAACCATCTAAGCTCTTGAGATGGCTTAGCAGCTTGTAGGTAGGGCACTTAGGTGACAGGGAGGTGTAAGAACCAGTAGCTTGGAAGTTACAAGAACAGTCTTTGCTGTTGTCTTCCAGTTCCCCTTGAACTTGAGACAGATGTGAGACTGACAGAGGAAAATCAGTTCCATCTTTACAGACTGAGCTAGGAAACAAATCAGACCTGTCAAAGAGGATGTGATCCTAAGGAAGAGTCAGAAACACTGGATGGAGAGTTTTCCACAGATGGCAGTGAATCTGAGTACTTGAAAGGACTAACGAGAGTATAAAGAAATTAGTGTGGCTGTGCTATGTAAAGGTTGTGGGAAGCCAGGTACGGTAGTTCCTGGAGCTCTAGCGTTAGTGAGGCTAAAGCCAGGGCACTTCAGCCCTGAAGACTGAGAAGACCAGCCTGATCAGCATAGTAAGATCATCTTTAAAAAAGAGGGGGAGGGGTGGGGCTAGGTATGTAGTTCATACATAGTGGCTATACGTAGCTTGTGTGAGGCCCTGGTTTCAAACAAGAACAAAAGTCACTTGTATATTTAGAGTGTTCGGAAAGTTGAGAAACAGGATGAACTTTTGAGTTGGCTTTCTGTCCTTTGTTTTGCTTTTGTTTTTGACACAGGATTTTGCTGTGTGTGTGGTCCAGGCCCCTTGGGAATTCACTGATGTCATTGTGCCTCAGCCTCCCGGGCACTGGGATTATGTGTGCTCTGTCATACCTGACCAGCAGTAAATACTGTTGAACTACCTCAGGTAACATGCATGCTGGGCAGGCAGTCTAAACAGCTCCATCCCCAACCTCTTGAACTCTTAATCTCTTACTTATTTCTGCTAAGAACACTTGGTATATCTTAGGATGAGGTCTAATTTGTTTGTCTCTCTGTATAGCCCTTGCTGACCTTAAATTCAGAGATCTACCTGCCTTTGCCTCCCAAGTTCTAGGATTAAAGGTGTGTGCCACCATACTCAGCTTAGGTTGGTTGGCTGGTTTCCTGTTTTGCTTGTTTGTTTTTTTATTTTGTGTTCATCTGTATGTGTGTATGTTGTGGGTGGGTGTGTGCGTGCATCATGGTGTATATGTGATGGTCGGAGGATAAAACTGGGAGTTAGTTCTCTTCTATCAAGTGGGTCCTGGGATTGAATGCAGATTGCCAAGCTTGGCGGCAAGTGCCTTTGTAACTTGAGCATCTTGCTGACATGTGATCTAACTTTTTAGAAACGGGGCCTTGTTATATTTCTCAGTCTGGCCTTCAGCTTAAACTGCTACCTAAAACTTCCCGAGTGCTGAGATTGCAGGTGTGTGACACTGTGTGGCTGAACTGTGAGAACTACCTGGGTTTCATTAGTCAGCTTGCTTCTTCCTCTGCAGGTCACGTCCTCCAGTTATATACCAACGGTTGCATTTTCTTTATTTTATCTGCATGAGTGTTTGTCTACATGTATATCTGTGCACTGCATGCATACAGTGTCCAAGGAAACCAGAAGAGGGTGTCTGGTGTCCTGGGACTGGCCTTATGGGTGGTTTTGAGCCACTGTGAATGCTGGGAAGTGAACCCGGGACCTCTGGAAGAGCAAGTGGTACTCTTAACTGCTGAGCCATCTCTCTGTCCCCAATTTTAGTTTTGAGCTACATTTAATGTTTTTGGGAAATAAAGACTGGAAGTCATTGTAGGTCATGTGTGGGTTCTACCCAGAGTCATGTAAACCAATTTCTTGCTGCCAACTTAGTCACTCAAGAGAATTCCAGGTCAGGACAAAGGTTTTTTTTAGACTCTTGAGTTTTCTATGATTTTTCTGGGGCTAAGCAGGGAGTAAGTTTACTTATAGGTTTGAAGACATTTCGTAGTAAAGTTTGTCCATGTAGTCCTTGTGTCAAATGAAGGTCTTGCTCTGATTTTCTTTTATCCTTACTCTTACTCTTACTTATCTCTTCCTGTGGATTTTCCTTAGCTTTTTCCCCCTCTTGGAAAACCGGAGTCTGCCAAGTGCACACTGGAGGCAGAGATAGAAGTCTCCAAAACCAAGAAGGTCCTCATACTTCATGTACTGCCCAGTCTTGGTTTGGGTTTTTTAAGAAAGTCTCCACTGTGTAGTCCAGACTGACTGGAACCTGTATTCCTGCATGAGTGCTCAGAGTGTGTTTGTGTCTTCCCCCAGTGTCAGAATATACTGAATACACTCACAAAGTGCTGTATCAGTTAGCTGGATGAAATTTGCCCAATAGCTCTGTTTTCCATTGATAGCTGGCTATTGGCAATCACATGTTTTTTTATTCCAATCTTAGTTGTGCTCAGATCACATGTATTTTACACAGGTGTGTATGCATGGAAAAGCCTAGAAAAGAGACTATAAAGGAAGACTCCTTGGAGGCAGAAGCACAGAGCTGATATAGTTGCAAGTTGAAGGTCTGGGGACAGTCTGGAGCTCTTTGACTTGTGGATCTTCAACAAGCCAGTCAGTCAGATGACCAGGCAGACAGATTGGTGGGCCCATCATATTGTCAGGTGTGTTTTTCATGGGGTCCAAGTAAGACCTTAGTTGGTTTTGTGTGTATTAAGTTTCCAGGCCTGGCTTTTCTGAGAGGACTTTAGTACACACAAGAGCCCATTATTTCAGTCTCCTTTGATACGTTTACAGATGGTCCCTTTTCACATATTTGTGCATGTCACGTTACTGAAACCTGAAACCCCTGAAACCCCTCCTGCCCGTCTCTGCCTTCCACATCTGGAATTGCAGTTGGAGATGGAAGGAGGTGGAGCAGTGTGCTTTATTCCTGCCCCCAGATGGTGAAGGACAGATGATGTGGGATTCTTCACTAAGGACACACATTTATTAGTTCACTTTACATTGTGTGGCTGAGCTCCGCTTGTTGTGACTCCGTAGAAAGAAATGCACCAAGAGACTGGTGGTATTCTGCCGGCTTCTTGCCACTTCCATTTCAGTGGATTGGCAGTGATGTCAGCTGATACAGACTCACATGGAGTTTTGCTAAGGCAGACCTGTGGTGAGGCAAAACCCATGGAGGACAAGTGATGTTAAATGACAGTGACTGGGGCTTGATTCCTTAGCTAGCTTCTCAGTGGATTTGTTGGTTCTGCACTGCGTCCTCACTGATCTTCATTTCTCTGAGAGAGGTGTGGCAGAGAACTTGTGGCCCGGCTCGTTGGGGTCACTCCTGACTTGTGTTGATTGGGTTGAGGCCTGGCTAATTCTGCTAGGTCATGCCACCACTGCTGATTTGTGTTTGCTATCCTGACACTACTGAACTTGACTGCTGGTATATTCGTGAAGTGTTTGCAAATGGCTTGAGCTGCCACCAATGATTCCTGTGAACTGAACTGCTGATTTCCTGACAACACCGATGGAATTTGCTCAAAAGAGCAATTTCTAAACAGATTCACTTCCCCCATATCTTAATAACTTTTCTTTTCCACTGCCTCTGGTGGGTGGGTGATGGGCCAGGAGGGAGGTTAAACCATTTAAGAACCATCATTAAAATTAGGATTGAAAAAAAAAAAAAAGACAAGCCAACAGAGGACACTAGGGATATTACAACTGAATTTCTCCAGAAGGGAAAACTTACAGAGAATTCACTCTGTTTAGAGACTTCAGTGAACTTAGCCAGGCAGCTTTGGTCTTTCCCAACCAAACCTAAGGCTTTTCAAACTATGCAATCTGAAATCTAATTAGCATGTTGTAAATGCAAGGATAGCATGTGATGGAATAGTATAGCATGGATAAGTTCTGTCTGCTCATACTCTCACTTGGGCTTTTAAGTTTGGTGTGGAAGTCTCTGTTTTAATTTGCTTTTGTGTTTGGTGGTGAGGGTATTAGATAGCTCTGATATGGAGATTAGAAACAAAGTCTGTGGAGCTGGGTGAATTCTCTACAAATCTGGTGTCTTAGGGTTTTACTGCTGTGAACAGACACCATGACCAAGGCAACCCTTATAAGGACAACATTTAATTGAGGCTGGCTTACAAGTTCAGAGGTTCAGTCCATTATCATCAAGGCCGGAGCATCCAGACAGGCATAGTGCAGGCAGAGCAGAGAGTTCTACATCTTCATCTGAAGGCTGCTAGTGGAAGACTGACCTCCAGGCAGCTAGGATGAGGATCTTACAGCCCACACCCACAATGACACACCTACTCCAACAGGGCCACACCTTCTAATAGTGCTACTCCCTGGGCCAAGTATGTACAAACCATCACACCTGGGAAAGTTACTATTCCATGACTTAGTGTCATGGTCACAAAGCAGGACCTCTGTGGTACTTATCTCATAATTTCGAGGGCAGTTAAAGAATAAATGAGTTGATTCATGCATATGCATCCAAGGAAACCTGAGAGAGAGTATATGTTCAACCAGTGTTGATACTATTATTTTGGCAGTGGTGGTGTTTCTCCCGATGGCCAAAGACTTGAGACTTCAAAGGCGCAATTCTCTCTAGATCATCTACAGGGAACCTGTTAGGTGTTACAGTGACTTGTGTGAGCAAACACTTCACAGATTTATGAGGAACTGTTGCCTCTGGCAGTCTACATGAGGATGAGAGGGTGTTATGAAGGGGAATGAGCTAAGTCTCTGACCTTAAGGAACACATGTTCTTTCAGAGAAATTCCAATTTATTTTCCTTTTTCTCCATCACAGCCTGTGGACCCTCACATGCCTTCGAGTGTCTAGGAGATAATGTGTTGAGAACATATCTGTGAAAGGAGTCGGGAATTCTACCTCCGCCCCAGCAGCCAATAAAGAAATAGCCTGCCCATTCTTTCTAATACCCTTGAGATGTAGAGAACAGGACAACAGCATAGGAGATTTATGTGAATGCTTCTGAAAGCCCACATTTGAGACACATCCTCTGCTAGTCTATACTCTTGACTTGAAAAAGTGTGTAGGAAGTTCGTGGAGAAATGGCTCCAAATGATGGAGAAAACCTTTACAAATTATTTCTTTTTATTGTTCTGATAGAATCTCATGCAGCCCATGCTGGATTCAAACTTGATATATACACAAAGGATGACCTTAAACTCTGGCTCTCCTGCTGTCACTTTCTGAGTGGTGGAATTACTTCATACTATACAGAGTGTATGATATATACCATGCAGGATTTATGGGGCTTAAAATCAGAACTTTGGGCTTGTTAGGCAAGTACTCTTTTACAAATGGAGCTATTTTTCCATCTGGGATCTTTTCTCTTTGCTGTTTAGAACAACTGAGAGGTCAGATTGTGGGTGGGGGGAACAGGTTTTGTGTGTGTGTGTGTGTGTGTGTGTGTGTGTGTGTGTGTGTTTTCTTGACTCATTCACATAAATTCCACTTTTATCCCAATGATTCCAGTCTTTAGCTTTGTAAATAGGGCTCTGATGGCACAATCCCTGGGACATCAGGCTGGGTGAGTGTGGCCCTGCCTTTCTAGGCATGCCTAGAGCTACAAGAAAAAAAAAAAAAAAGAAAAGAAACCATTTGACAGGGAAAGGGGAAGAAGAAAGGGAGGGAGGCTGAAGAAGAGCTAATGGTTGAGAGCATGAACAAGTTTCCAGAACATCATGAAATTCCACAGCTAAGGTTTATACTTGTGCACGGTCCAAGTTTATAATGCACATAACAGCCCCCACACACACTATCTTGGATGAGGTGGTTAGTGCAATGAGGAGCCTACGGTGAAAATAAAGATACCTGAACTTGAAGATCAGCTGCATTGTTCTTCTCTCCATATGGTGTGTGTGTGTGTGTCCCACCATTGTGCACATGTGGAGATCAGAGGACATCTTGGAGGGTTGGTTTTCTCCTACTGTGTGGGCCAGAGAGACTGAACTAAGGTATCCCGGCTTGGTGCAAGTGCCTATACCTTCTGAGCCATCTGTCTTGACAGCCCAGCAGCTGTCTTCATTAGGCTTTCTATGGCTAGAAGTAACTTGTTCCTTATTAATCCCCATATCTCCATGCTGCTTTATAGTTCTATCTCACAATTACTAATGAGTTCACGGTTGCCAGTTGGCTTCTTTGACTGACTTGCAGGTGAAGGGCAGTGCAGACGTTGATGGAATTTGCAAGCCTCTATCATTGTTCTGAGTATTAATGACACAGGATCAACTCTGTGAACACGCCACATGGGTCGTCGTGCAAGGCCTCATCCGGAGAAGGGCTTCATGCATAACCCATGCTCTGTGACTGCCATTTTGAAATTCTTAACAGTTTTTGCATTGGGCCTAATTACATAGCCATTCCCAAATAACTTTGTTATTTGTCTGGGATGAATAAAAAGAGGTGAACTAGAGAATAATGTTAAAGTAGCAACTCAGTTTCAACAGATTTGGTTTAATTCTCACAAGCAAATGGCAGGAAACAAAATCTGTTTAAATCCACCTAAATCTACCAGGTGTCTACCAATGGGGCTGAAATGGCTTTGTAGGCAAACGGATCTTTTAAAATGCTCTTTAAAAGTGAAAAGTGGGCTAACCATCCTCAGTTTGTAGAGTGCTTGCCAGTCATGCATGGAGTTCTGGGTTTGAGCCCCAGTACCACATAAACAGAGGTAGTGATGCACTCTAACTATCAGGAGTGGGAGCTGAGGTTCAGAAGTTCAAAGTCATCCTGGGTTATGAAGCAGGCTTGGGGCCAGCCTAAGGTACATGAGATTTTCCATAAATTAAGTAAAGACATCCGAAAATTCAGCCAGGTGTGTCGGTGCACACTTATAATCCTAGTACTTGAGAGGCTGAGGTGGAGGATCTGAATTTTAAGGCCAGCCTAGGCTATGTAGACTCTGTCACAAACAAACAAAAACAAACCCAACAAAATAATAATAATAATAAAACAGCTCGTATGTCTTGTTTTTTAAAGGGACAAAGAAATTAACCAGATGTTATACATCTGGGCTACAAAGGGAGCCACAAAAGCAATAAAGGACATGGTAGAATTTAACCAAAGGGTGGATGGAGAAAAGTACTAATCCCAGGTCTAGGAAGAGAGAGGATCTCTAACATTAGCACAAAGCTCCTTCATGCTCCTGCTGATACCAGGCAAATATATCAAAGTCCAACGTCAAAGCTTATCAAGAATTCTGCATACAGTTGCTTTCTGACTCAGTTTGATTTGATGTATATCTCTGTTCCAAGAAAAGATGGATACTAAACACACCATTACAGCTATCCTTATGAGCTTGCTCGCATGAACCCTGAACTCTAGAATTAAGCCAAAAGCAACCTTCTGACAAGTCTACAACACCCAGCTCTTGCTTTTGAATTTGCTTCCACTCAGTTGTCTGACCTGCTCCAGAGTCCTGAGCTGCCCTGTTTTCCTTGCTCTTGGTTCCATCTCAAGGGTAAAGTCCAGGTGATTACTGCTTCCTGTAAGGTGCTGACTGGACTCAAGTAGAAGAGAGCCACACGATGCACCTGTTGTCTCTTTGGGGCTCAGAGAACACCCCAAACTGTGGCACAGGTTAGACTTCAGTGTCTCGAAACTTCCTGCATTCTTGTTTCTCAGCCTTTTCTCCCCTGAAGCATGTTTTAGAGACTAAAACCTCTTTTCCAGCAAGCCTAAAACTATCTGCCTTTCTGTCTAGTAGACAGTCATAAAAAAGTTTTCTGAGTCATGGTAGTGAGGCCTATAATAATTCCAGCACCAGGGAGACTGAGGCAAGATGATATTAAGATCTAGGCTAACCTGTCTCAAAAACAAAACAAAGCAAAACAACAACAACATCAACAAAACAAGACAGAAGAAATCTCTGTAGGTGTCTGCCTGGTCTACCAGCTGAATTATTACAGAGAAACATTGCCTCAAAAAAACAAACCAAACTAAACCAAACCAAACCAAACCAAACTCTGACCAACCAGTTTCTAGTATTCTGTCATATGTATTCTCTAATATTCTGCCATATGTATTCATCTAATATGCATTCTCTCTCCTCACCTCTCTTCCCACCTCTCTTCCAACCTCCCTTCCCCCATCCATGTTTTCCTGTTCCCTGCTTGGAACTCCCACCAAGACAAGTCATAAAGTGTGTGTGTGTGTGTGTGTGTGTGTGTGTGTGTGTGTGTGTGTGTG
>JANHMN010000003.1:144729966-144753637 GCA_030674055.1 Rhabdomys pumilio
GCATGTGTGTACATGGTGGCATACACATGTGTGTACATGGTGGCATGCACAAGATTGGATTCATCGACATTCTATCACAGATGGGGCCTGGGTTCATGAGGCCTCCCTCCTTCCTGAGGGGTCATTTCAGTTAATGGTTGCCAGGGGAGGGGAATCACTTCTTCAGTAATGGGGACACTGGTAAGTTGCCAGTGCTCCAGTAAAGAAGCCTCAAACCCATATTGGTGTAAACATCCCTGATTAAACTCAGATGGTCACACACGAAAATAGACACTTAAAGGGGGGACTAAAGGGGGAAGGAGATGGGATTCAATCAAAGGAGAGTGGGAGCAAGATCAAGGAAGGGAGGGGGAGGGTAAATATGATCAAAGGGCACTATACATACATACATACATACATACGTGTGTGTGTGTGTGTGTATATATATATATATATATATATATATATATATATATATATATGCCCATGAGATTGTTAAAGATTAAATTACAAAACAGAAATGTTTTTCCTTTTCTCTTTTTGCTAAGAGAGACTATGACCTGGCTCAGGAGATGCTCAGATGAAGTTATAATGTAAGGTGTGACCAGTGCCTTTGGGGCTCATAAGAGGGCTGGGACATGTCCAGGACTATAAATGAGGCCCTAGTGAGATTTCTAGAAAACTGGGCTTCTAGTTGGGAAAAGAGAAAGACATTAAGCAAACATTGCTAATTGTGTTGGAATTCTTGACTCTGAGCTGGCAGAAGGCTCCAGCCAGACTCCAGAGTTTAGGGCTCCTTAAAGTTCTCCTGTTCCCACAGTTTTCCCTTTCTGTCCTGCCCAGGAATCAGAACTTCTCAGCGAACACTTGGCTGAGATCCACAGGTGTTCTTTTCAGTCGATCTAACAGCTACCCTGCCCCACTCTCTTGTAAGTTGACAAGTAGGAACATTTTTTAGTCCAGGGAAGTGGCATACACTTGTAATTTGGGAAGCTGAGGCAGGAGCCTAGATTACAGAGCAAGACCCAAAGGAGGGAAAAAATAAACAAAAAGGAGGAGGGAAAAATGAATGAGGAGAAAAAAAACATAAACTAAAGCTTTTATAAAAAAGGCCACACCTGTGCTAGACAATCTTTCTATAAGGCTGGGTGACTGATGGCTGAGAGCTGGAATGTTAGAGGTTGAGAGCCAAAATTATCTTGGGCTATCTGTAGTCCCCTTAATCGTCAATTATTGCCCATATCCTCATGTGACCTAATATCCTTGTGACTGAGGCAGTTTAAAAAGAGTAAAAATTTTGAGGAAAAACTGAGTCCTCATCCAGCGGTCTGGTTGAATTCTTGTCAACAAAGGATCAGCTAGGAGGTGGGGAGGGTGGGAAATTGTGGTCTGAATGCAATGAGAGAAGAATGAGAAGGAAAGAGAGAGAGAGAGAGAGAAAGAGAGAGAGAGAGAGAGAGAGAAGAGAGAGCATATTCTAGCACAATTATTGCTTAAGACCTTTTTTATTCCCAGCTCTAAACCTGAAGATTTCTAGAAATTGCATCAGAAACCCTATTTACTGGGAAGGACAGGCCCTAAACCCCTGTTCAGCCTTAGTGGCTCACGGTTTCCTGTCATCAGTCATTTCCATCCAGGGCATCTCAGGGTCCACCTCAATCTCTTTGTTTATCAATGAGGTAGCTGGGGTGGGGGATGGGTGGTCCTCAGAAACTTTTTGATTTGTCGCTTGAGAGCCACCAAAATGGTCTCTATAGCTGGTGCTAAGACAATTAGTTGTGCCTCTCCCTTAAGGCGCGCCCATGGCCACACTTGGATATGCCTTACTTTGTGCTCTTTTCCCCTCAGAAGCACATCCCCATGTGTGGTGTCTTTTCTATCAGAGTGCTTCTCCTTCTTCCTCTCAAGCTTAAAGTCTGTGTTACATTATCGCTAATAGAATCTCCAGCTCTGTGTCATATGGCCACTTCTAAAATTATTTTCTGTATTGGAGACAGAAATCCTGGTTTGGTTTGAATCAAAAGACTAGGGGAGATGTCTGTGCTGCTGAAGGTGGCAGCGTGGAACTGTGCTTTGACGACTCTGTCACTATCTTCATTGAAAACTACTGGCAGAGAGAGACAGATTCCTTTTGGAGATGTCTGACTACCACCTCCTGCTGACTATAATAAGGACATCACCGAAGGAGATGAGGTTGAGGTCTAGTCGTGAACCTGTGTACAGGAACCTTGTGCTTGGCGGCTGGCGTGAGTTCGGGTGATGGAGATTTCTATGTCACTGAGTGTGCTGTCTGTGATGACATCGTCACCCTAGAACAGCTTTGGCCCATTAATCCCAATCCCCTTGCAACCAATGGCAGCTTCTTCAAGGTTACCATGGCGATGCCTGAGGATCTCAGAGAGGCCTGCTCCAATTGAAATGCCCATAAAGAGGTCAAGAACCAACTGTATCCCAAACCTGATGACCTGAGTTTGATCCCCAGAACCCACATGGTTTAAGGGGAGGGCCGACTCCTCTAAATTGTCCTCTGACTTCCACAGGCACACAGGTACAGTAAGTCGTGTAAGAGGGTGCATGTATTCCATGTAATGAGGAAGAAGGTGGTATATACTGAATAAACTCTGTACCTACCCCCTTTCTTCTCAAGCTACTGAACAATGGATGCCAAAGAATTACATTTTTCACAGTTGGTAGTGGGAGAAGCTGAATGAAGCCTTGGTGTCAGACAGAGGAGGAACTGGCCTCCTAGACAGAGACTGAACACGGCTCTGAAAACTTAATAACATGTACTGATTCTTGCCTTTTGTCTCATCATTTCTATAAAACTGTAAGCCTGCTATAGAAAGATAGAAACCAGGAGCCTGTTCCTTCCAGGTTCAGCCAAACTGTAAATAGATCCATTTCCACTTGTCAAATTGCTTCCTAATTGCTTTTAAGATTCCAAGAGTTTATGGTTGTAAGTGGCTTCCTGTAACCCCAGGGCTGTAGACACGGTGAGGCTTCATCCCCAGACTCATGAAGTCATGGCTTTACTTTGTAGCTCTTTTTCTTTGCTGCCTATATTTGAAAATGACACAAGGATACCTCACTAGCTGGAAAAACTAAAACCTCAGTGGAATCCTCTGACTTGCCTCTTATTCATCTATCCCCAGAGAACCTTGGCAAATTGTCTTGGTTTGTTGTGTCATGATCAAATTAGGTCTAGCCACACTGGGCATGCGTCGATGGGGTTCTTATATTTCCCTTCTAGTTATGCTCTAAGTGCAAACTGAACAGAACTACTACTTATTTACACGTCTTAATTTGCTCCAGTATCTACATAGTACACCGGAGAAGTTTCTTTTCTTCTTTTTTAAATCTTATTTACATTTCAGATGTTATGCCCTTTCCCCACCCCTCACCCCGAAGAAGTTTCTTTTTTCGAAAATTTAAAGTAGGGCACGACTTTATGTCTGTCAGAGTGTGTTTTGAGGATTTTCAGTCTCCAGCTTCAAGCTTCAATTCTTTTTTTTTTTTTCAAATATATTTTATTTATGAGTACACTTTAGCTGTCTTCAGACACACAAGAAGAGGCATCAGATCCCATTACAGATGGTTGTGAGCCACCATGTGGTTGCTGGGAATTGAACTCAGGATCTCTGGAAGAGCAGTCAGTGCTCTTAACTGATGAGCCATTTCCCCAGCCCTTCGATTCTTTAAAACAGCAGTTACTTACTTCCACCGGATGCAACTTCTGACTTCACATTTGGAAATTATTTCAGGTTTACTTTTGATTTTAATTTTGTGAGTGCATACATTTGGTCATGTGATTGCCGACAGGTGAGAGGTATTAGATCCCTCTGGAACTGGAGGCTAGAGGTGATTTTGAGCTGCCCGACAGGGGTGCTAGTAAGCAGACTCGGGTCCTGTGCAGGAGCAGTACGTGCTCTTCTCTGCTCAGCCATCTCTCCAGGTCACACTTGGAAATTTATAATTCTTCAGATGTGTTCCCCTGTGTAATACTGTAAAACTTCTCATGGATGCTTTTGTTTTGTTTCTAGTTCTGTTACAGCCTTCTGAATGCTAGGATTATCAGTGTGTACCGTCACACCCTGCAAAGCTTGTCTTTACAAAATTCAGTTCTAACCTTGGGGATGATCATGAGTTTGCACCTGACCTGGCCTTTGTAATAAGAATCTGTCTCATAAACAAACAAAACAGAAGGGCTGGAGAAATGGCTCAGTCGTCAAGAGTACTTAGTGCTCTTGTAGAGGTCCCGTGGTCAGTGAATTGTCTGTAGCTGTAGCTCCCAGAGATTTGGCAACCTTTGCTGGTTTCTGGGCCACTCCAGACATGTGGTGCTTTCCAGATGAGAGGACATATAGGCACTAACCAAAAAGAAAAAAATTCAATTTATGAATTAATGTTCCCTGAAAAAGTGCCTATGTTGAAGGTTCTACAGACCGATTAGTGTTTCCTGACTGTGAAGGTTTGTAACAATGTGGGCTGAGAGCCCAACTTGTATCTTAGACTTTAGTCCTTTAGTAGACAGTTATCACACACCTCTATAGCTGACCAGACATTGTGTTGGACTACCACATAAAGCCTTTGTATTATATGGCAGATTGTGAGCTTTCACAAGCTAAGAATGGAGTCATCTAGCTTCTGAAACAGTTTCTCCACATTGCCGTAGCATCTCCACCTGTTGTCCCCACCACATATTGGTGGTGGCATTATTAAAAGTAGGCGTTAACTTGTATCTGCTTTTTGTTCTGTGTTTATAAAAATGCATATAATCGTGTCTATAGCAGGACACGTCATTTCAGGGAATCTGAATCTGTATCTCTGGGTTATGGTCATTCATATTTGGTTCATGACAAATTCCCTTTGGGGTAAGAACCAAGCATTACATTAACAACTTCTATAAGTTGTTGGGTATTTTTGTTTGTTTGTTTATTTGATTTTATTGTTTAACAGTGTCTCAATCTGTAGTCTATGCTGGCCAGGGACTTAATATGTTACCTAGTTTGGCCTCTCATACTCATGGCAATGATCCTTTTGCCTCAGCCTCCTGAGTACTGGGATTTCAACTGTGAGCTACCATTCTTGGTTATAGAGTGTGCCCGGTTATGAACACACACACACACACACACACACACACACACACACACACACACCCCACATGTTGGGCACTGTGTCCTAGATTCTGGAAGGAGACAACAGCCACGTGAAAGAGTAGCCAGATTTTATCATACACACAGGTAAACAAACAGGATCTCAAAGTAAGGTGAAGAAACTCTATGTACATACGGAGTGTCTACATAGAAGTGTCTACATAGAAGACCTGTGATGACATGACCGAGGAAGGCTTCCCAGGATGGACGACAAAAGAGCACAACTTTAAAGAATGATCAGAAATTTTCCTTCTGGTCAAAGCTGCAAAAGCAACTTCCCTGGAAGATGACCAATACATGCTGAAGGATGTGAGGAATGGCATGGTATTCCAAGAGCCCAGAAGCACTTTGGTGCTGTGGGAGTATAAGAGGGGAGGCTGGGAAATTGGAGGGACCATGGATGGACTTGTGGGTGAGAAGTTTAAAGACATGTGAGGAGCAAGTGTGCAGAAGCTGAATGTCACTCACACGAGATCATCCTGGAATCGACCTTGCTGAACTATGGTCTACATTGTTGTTTGGACTTTCCTGAAATACTCAATAGCCCAAGCTGGCTTCGCTTTCATGGCAGTCTTCCTAACTCACCATCCTATATGCTGGAATTACAAGTATGAGGCACTATGACTAGCTTTAAACATTCTTTTTTATTATTGTTGTTTGTGTGTGTGCCATGGTGTGCATGAGTAGGTCAGAGACATTTTCTCCATTCACCGTTGTCAAGCCTGCACAAGAGCTAAGCCATTTCATGGAGTTGGTCTCTGTCTGTTTCTGTCTGTTTTTCCTCTTTCTTCCTGACATGATACTTTATTTCTTTTTTAGCTTCCTGAGTGCCAAGATTATAGCCTGCATCAAGAATATAGTAGACTATATCAAGAATATAGTCTACTCCTACATGACTTTAGCTAGCAGGAGTGAGAAAGAAATGGAGAAAGATCAAAATTCAGTAACGCTAGGGATGAGGCAGTGGTGATAGGGCTGAAAGACAGACTCTATCGATTTATTGGAGAGGAAATTCATCAATGGTAACACTTGCTCAGCATTGAGTGTAGATCGATTGAAGCAGACAAAACCCAGAACATCTAGTGTTTTCCAGCTATTATTTGGTATTGCATAACACTATGCACATAAAACTGGTCAGAAATAGTTCCCTAACAAGCAAGTCTCTGTAGCGTTCTCTGTTCTTGTTTTCACTTTACTTCCAATTTAAAATTCTTTTCCGAGAGCCAGAATCATCTGAGCTTTTTACTCAGTCTCCTGAGTATTTCTAGTCTTAACATTTTCAAGTTGTTTGTAAGCAAAAAACTGAAAGGTGTTTTTCCAACCACATGTTTATCCATTAAGGACATCGCTGGCATAGAATTCAAAGGAAGTTTGAGAAGATGCCTTATGACCACAGAGACAGGAGGCTGGGTGTCAAGCCTTAATCACACACAGGCACACAGTGTCTTTCTATGTGGATCACAAAGAGTAATAACACTTTTTTTTTTTTTTAATTTCAAGTCAGCTTGTAAGAGTGCACATTATCTTAAGCACAGATATTTTTCTTGGGAAAATGTTTTTGTAGGCTACTGAGAGCAGCTCAGTCTGTCTCTGTGTTCTCAAGGAAGATGAATGACATATGCTCAGAGTTACTTGTTTCTATAGTTGGACTCTGGAATTACATAGCAAGGGATGGATCCTTTCATCGATATGAAGGCAATTCTTTAAAGCTATCTTAAGGGTCAAAAAGTGACCAATCAAATGGATTTTGAAGAGATCATTTTAAATGATCAGAAATTTGAGAACTTTATCCTATATATATGTGATTCATATGATGTCGGAAGAGTTTGAGGTCACCGGTTGCTAGATTCAGGAATCTTATTTTTTTTTAACAGCCATCAAAAGGATGTTATTTCATGATATGTGACAATGACTTGAAATTCAGATATTAGTGTCCATAAGAAAAGTGTTGCTGGAGCACAGCTTACTCATTAATTTTGTACTGGTTCCATGCACGCTCCCATAGCAGGTCTGAACAATTCTGACAAAGGCTTTTTAGCTCAGAAAGCCCGAAAAGAAACCTGGATATTGGCAGAAACTATTTAGTGGCCTGTGCCCTAAGGGCTTTTCTCTAAAGAAACAAACATAAGCACTGGAATTTCCTATAAGTAAATATTATTTACATTCACAGATGTTACTATAGTATGTAGGATGACTGTCACAGAATAAATAACGGACATAGTTTTATTGTATTTAGGATGCCTGTTTTCACACTGTCAGTGGAGCACAGTTAGTAAGAATACATACTTTAAGGTCATTCTTATTCCTTGAATCTTGACCAGTTGTGACCTTGAGCTAAGTAGCTTAGCCTTTTTGGAAGCGTCAGATTTTCTATGAAAATAAGGGATTGATGGCAGCCTTTGGTCGAGTTGTTAAGTGCAAAGTGGGTGGGAGATGTTAATTAGCTTAGCGCCTGGCACGTGGCAGGTGTGGGATTCATTGTGTTATGATTGTCACCAACTGATCATGTCACCGTGACTGTTGGTGTTTTCTATACATAGCATTTCCTATCACAAGGAGCCCCATGGGATTTTGCCAGTGTCACTTTGCTCCCGGTGCCCTCACTATGAACTACCATCTTCAGAAAAAGTGCCCACAGTTGCATAATCTAACTTGACTAGAGTGGAGAAAGAGTCAAGGAAGCCTAGGAACAAAACAAATTGCAGGAGTGAGGAGAGCTGGGCAGCTGTTTGCAGCCAGCAAGAGGCATGATGGGAATTTTTTTAAACGTTAGGCTCTGGCCCACCTTTTCTTACGGACAGTCCAAGCTTCTTAGATGACTCATTGATGAAAGCTTTGGTCTGATTTAGCAGCTAAAGTCTTTATTTAATTTTTGAGAGTGAGTGAAATGTTTGTCTTTTGTGTTAGGTTACTATTAGACTTTTTTCTTTTATCATTTCCTACCAAAGAGGCTCTTAGAAAAATCACAAGGGTGAGAGTCTTGGAAACAATTTTCTTCCTCTGGCCCTGGTGCTGCCTTCCCTCCATCTGAACTTTCTCAGCTCTTGGATCATTATGGCTCTGAGTTTCTGCAAAGGAGCTGTGGTCCAGTGAGCATGTGGTCAGTCAGCTATGAGGATGCTAATCTTTTCATTTTCCATGGCTCCTAAGCAGTCAGAGGAGAGATGGTTGCTCTTCGGGAGTACTGTTAAAGAAACTACAAGTCCCTTTTCTTGGTCTTTACAGACTTTTTAAAAAACACAATTGAAAGGGGAGAGACCTCCTCATCCCAGCTCCAACAACTCTTCGAGGTACTCCATCTCCTCTCTATTTAAAATATCAGAATTCCAGAAGGTAGCAGGTGTGGGGGTGGGGGTGGGTCTCCAAGCACAGTTTGAAAGCAGAATCCTTACAGGTCTTCTCCATCCACTTTAAAAATCACGTTAGAATGTTCAACAGATTTCATTTCTTTTTGCCTCCTGCATTTAATGTCTTGACATACCCTTGGGGAAAATTCCTTCGAATTCTCCTCTTGCAGGGTATGGTCATTGCATTCAGCTAATCAAAAGCAGCACAGCAGACTCTAGCATCCCTACATATTCAGGTAGGATGTAAAATAAGGACAAAACAAACACATTGACCTCAGCCTATGTATTGGTAGCTCCCAGCAGGGTTGAGAGCTCTGGGGACCAAGAAGGGATGGGAGGCTGGGATGGAGGCTGGGGTGTGTGTGTGTGTGTGTGTGTGTGTGTGTGTGTGTGTGTGTTTGTGTGTGCACGTAGAGGTTTGAGGTGAGAGGAAGGCTCTGTTTATTGGTAAGAGTAGCTCTCATCATCGTACTCCAACTCATCATCTTCCGTCTCATCCAGCAGCCCGTACTTGAACTTCCGGTAGACAGTGCCATCTTGGCCCATATAGACGATGTCGTCCTCATCATCTTCATCGTAATCCCGGTCCCTGTACTCAATCACCTGGTCCTCATCAAGATAGCTGCTTCTGTAGGAGGAGTATGACACCGTGGGTTCTGCCAGCTTTTCGTAGCGTCCCTTCGCCACAGGTCGGCTTCGGGACTTCCGCCACACGACCACGGCAGCCCCCAGCAGCAGCAGCAGCATGGCGCCTGAGGTCACCAGCAGAGCAGTCTTGGTGTGCTCGTAGAACTCAGCCTCGCTGGCTGGAAGGATGCACTCCTCTGATGGATGGAGGCCGTCCAGAGACAGCAGCAAAGGGGAAAAAAAGAAACAGAACTGGGAAAATTAAGCTGTAAAGTAAGGAACTTTCTACATCTAAAATGGCAGAATCATTGTCTTTTCGTCTACAAAAACTCAGTATGTATCCCCACAGAGTCCCAGTCCATATCTGATGAAACCAACCAATGCTCCTAGACTGTTAAGTTGAGATTGAAAAGAGACCCCAGACGCCTGTGTCCTGGACCAGTCTCTAAGAAATTTCTGAGAAATGGATTTTTGTTTTTTGTTTTCCTTAGGTACCACTAAATGAGAACTCTGATTTTTTTTCTAAAATGGAGTTATCTCTCCAGCAAACTTTCAGACTGGTCCAACATGACTCTCCCACCCTTTAAGAACAGGAGAGTATAATTTATAAAGCCCATGAACTTTTAGTCATTTGTGGCCTGGGAAAATTTTGGGCCCAATTTGTTTGTGATAGATGACAACTGGTTTGTAAAACAAGTGTATTTTCCAATCCATTAACTTCAAATTCAGGGGGCTTCTGGAGGCAAATTCTCTGATCACTATGTTTGGTTTTCTTGGATATTCTTGACACTCCCTGATCAAGAAAAAGAATACTCTATTATTTTTACATCTTGTCTACCATCTTAAATGACAAAAGATTATAGCATAATTGAAAATTCAGGACCAGACAGGACCAAAAAAGCTCCATAGAAAGAAGAGTTAACCATAACTTGAGCATTTAGCAGATATATATATATATATATATATATATATATATATATATATATATGTATATATGTGTGTGTGTGTGTGTGTGTGTGTGTGTGTGTGTGTAAAAGCTATCTACCCAATTGGTTGTAGAAATTTAAATACACAGTAGGCTCTTCTTCCCCTCCCCCTCCATCCCCTACTTTCTCTCCCATTCTCTACCTCTCCACAGGGACCTTGTAGTCACTCCTGCAACTGAGTAACTCCAGCGACTGATACCTCTAGTACACATACACCCATATACACACTGGTGTTTAATGGGGTTTCTATTTTATTCTAACAGAATTTTGCCCATCAAGCAAAATTGTTTCCTCTAAAATAGCAGCATTATTGTTATTGTATTTAACATTACTCATGTCAGCACAGACTTGTCCCCTGGAGGAAGTACGATCATACTAGATGGACAGATAAATAATCTGTCTATGTCATGTGGTTCCTGAGACAAGAGGATCTATACAGGACCTTTGGAGGATGTTTTCTTTTCAGGGTGCTGGATGCACTCATATCTTACTATCCTTGATCTTAGGTTGCTGGCCCAGGACCAGCCTCTACCATTTGGTTTCTCTGGAGCAGGAAGTTGTCTCACTATCAAAGGTACAATTAAGCTTGAATATCTGGGCTCTTTGTTTCTCCTCATATACATACTATGATAACTGTTTACCATGGAACTTCATCCTTGGCCCAGGAAGAGTCTTCCTTCCTTCCTTCCTTCTTTCCTTCCTTCCTTCCTTCTTTCCTTTCTTTTTTTATTTCTCTTTTGGTAGGGTTGCCCTAGATAAATTTTAGGAACTGGGAAAAATGATTAAGTTCTTTCTTAGAACAAACATTCAGAAACTGCTCTCAAGAAGTTTATGCTTCAGGTTTCATTTAAACACGTTGATGTAACGAGGGCTGTTGCTCTCAGCTGACAACCCTACATCGGACCCCGCAGGGAGGTGCAGATAAAGGATCTGGAGAGACCAGTTGCTCTTGTGTATAGGAAAGCTGGGGAAGGAGAGGATTAACTAGTTCTTGGAAAGGTGGTACTTATAAACTAATGAAAGGCTGAAATAAAAGATAAATCCATGGCTGGTATTAGCTATGGCTTTTAGATTTTCTTTACTTACAAGTGGACAAACATAACATTTACTGCTTTTGGTCAGGCATGATACATCTGAATCCCAGTGAAGTGGTCTATTTCTGGAGGAGAAATGTATTTTAAAGTATGTTTTCCACATAGAAGCGACTGCTCCATTCAGAAACTTTAAGTTTTATTTTGTTTGAAGATTTACTCATTTTTATTTTTTATGTGTAAGAATGACTTACATTGGTGGTTCAGTGGTAAAATTCTTGCTGGGGCACATGTACACATGAGTGTTTTGCCTGCATGCACATATGTGCCCAACATATGTGTCTGGTGCCTCAGGAAACCAGAATGGGGCACTGGATCTCCTGAAACTGGAGTTACATACACTTCAAGCAGCCATATGGATGCTCTTAAAACCTGAGCCATCTCTAGGCACTCTGATCTTTCTAAGATTTAATATACATGGATGGGGTTGAAGGTTGGAGGATAATTGAAGACTTGGAATTGGTAAAGTTGTTTTATTTATTCTCAGCTTTCAGTGATATCTTATTTCTAAAATGCTTCCAACCTCTAACGAAATGGCTAGATTTGAGCTGGATTAGACCTAGCTTCAGTAGAATAAAGATAACCAATTCCTTTCCCCCTTTCCCTTAGGAGCAAAGATAAAAAGAAACAAAATACATTTATGAAGATCAAATTCTAGACTTCGTTAAGATGGGGGGCAGCATATTTGTAGAAAGAATGTGAGGTTTTAGGGCTTTGTAGTCTAGTAGGCTTATGCTCGAATTCTAGTTGAGCATTTGTGGTGTGCATGTGTGTATGTGATTTTTCCTTAAAATATGAAGTCTAGTCTCAAAAAATTAAGATAGCCCCAGATGGTCTCTCAGGTTTTCAACTTAGCTGAGTGTGGCCCTGAACTCTTCATCTCTCTGTCTCTACCTCTGACGTGTTAGATCACACACAAGTTAATTAAGCCTGTTATTAAGTTATTAAGCCTGGTTCTAGATGAGCCTCTTACATATTGCTGTGGACTAGGGCAGGGCAATCCAACCTTTGGGCCTCTGTCTTTTTGTTGTTAAAATGGAGTCTGTTTGACTAAGGTTTGAACCTGAGATATCTCCCCTAAAGACTTGGGGCCTTGGTTGCTAGCTGACGGACTTATGGGGAGTGACCTATTCAGTCGATGAATCTGTTGATGGATACATAATACAATGGCATTACTTGGAGGTGGTGAAAAATGGGTTCCAGTTGGAGGAAATAGGTTACTGGGATGTGTCCTGGAAAGATGTGTTTTCTCAAACTGCTTCCTGACTGTCATGAGGTGAGCTGTGATGCTCTACCACATGCTTTCTGTCATGAGGCAGAGACTCACTGTTGCCTAGAAACAACAGAGCTAAGTGACCATGAACTTAAAATCTCTGAGACCATGAGCCAAAACAAACCCTCCTTTAAATAGTTCTCCTCAGGTATCTGTCACAGTGATGACAACAAACCCAATTTGTGAACCAGGAGGTTTCAAGTAGGTAGGTGCACAGTAGGCACTTTGTGAACTATTCATATTCCTTCTTCCACTTTGTCCCCATCAGCTTTCTGAGGATGTGCCATTTTCCTGTAGGCTGCCCCACCTGCCCTCACCTGTGGAACTCTGGCAGTCACAGCAGTCCTGGGATCTGTGGGAGTGAGAAGCATTGCAGCAATGGAGACAGCGGCTGTCGTCCATGTGCAGCAGCAGGCCAGCGGAGCACCCGGTGCAGTTCTTGCTGCCGGAACCCTTGCATTCCACGCAGCTCTCATGGCATTTTTTACAGTTAAATTTTTCTCCCTGTAAAGAACAGGGAAAGAGGAGGTTTTTGAGTGTAGAGGTTTTAACTAGGTACAGGAGTTCTCAAATGGCTATTTTCTGTTGTCGCTATGAACAGGGAAGAATGTGATGAGTGGTGGTGGTGAGGCAGTGTGGGTGTTCTTGTTCATTTTATCTGTGCTGGGCTAAAGACCAAACCTAACTGTGTACAACTGGAGGAAACCTTAGCTGTACCCTGACCTCTGAGACCCGCTAGGAATAGTAGCAGTTTCTGGAGGGTTTTGTTACAATGTAACAGACTCAAAGGCAGCCAGGTCAAGGACCAGTTGTGTTTAACTTTGCCAAACACTTTGGCAGTCAAGCATGTTCGCATCATTGCACTTTGCAAAAGCAATATTGCAGGCATTCGTCGATTACTAATGCCTTCTTGGTATCTAGATCAGTCAGTCCTGAGGTTACTACTCTCGCTTGGCAGTGTCAGGAGTAGAGTAGAATGGCGGTGGCTCCCCTCTTAGTGTATTTCAATTTGATGCGATTCCCAGCACTTTGTATTCATCAACACATAGACGGCACATTGATTTCCATTTGTTTTTACTTTTGTGTCTATGTGCAGTTTTTTTCCTTCTTGGTCTATGTATCTATCCATGTATCTATGTCTCTCTCTCTCTCTCTCTCTCTCTCTCTCTCTCTCTCTCTATATATATATATATATATATATATATATATATATATATATATTCTATCTACCTCTAGCTATCTCTATCTCTATATCTATCTATCTATCTATCTATCTATCTATCTATCTATCTATCTATCTAACTATCATCTATTATCTATCAGCCTATCTATCAAGGCAAGGTCTTGCTCTGTAGCCTGGGCTGGCTTCAGCCTCCTGAATGCTGGGATTTAATTTCTACTTTTCATCAAATGAATGCTGTGGTTTTCTTTGGCTCTTACTCTTTTATATTAGCTACCTGCTTGACTTCTATGGTTCCTGGATTCTTGTACCCAGACTCAGAATACAATTGGTGATTATAACTAGGACAATTAAAGCTCATTGGAAGAGGGTTCAAGGTCCATGGCAACAACTCTCTCCTTCCCCGGTGCTAGAAATAAGGGTTAGGGAAAGAAACTCCATTTAAACAACAACAATAACAATGACACCACCATCAACAATAATAATAGTTGTTGTTGTTGGTGGTGTGTGTGTGTATGTATGTATGTATGTCCAGATGTATATGTAGGCATGCATGTGGAGGTCAGAGGAGCCCTTCTACCATGGGATCTGAGGATTACATTCAAGTTGCTCATGCAGCAAGCACTTTTACATACTAAGCCATGTCATTTGCCCAGAAGATACTGTCTTACTGGACATCCATAACTTCAGTGAAATGGATGATGATGGTGATGATGATGATGATGATGATGACGATAAACACAAAGGTCAGATGCTCAGTGGCAGAGCACCTGCCATGTGTGTGCTAGGTACCACTGAAAAGAAGCGAAAAGAAAAGAAAAGAAGCGAAAAGAAAAGAAGAGAAAACAAAAGAAAAGAAAAGAAAAAGAGGAATGAAAATTGCTTTTCTTGAGGCATTTGGGAATATCTACATATCTGAATGCTGACAGAGTATTTTCAGATGTTCTCGTCAAATCTTCTGGGGATGGTCCGACCTATGTTACCACGCGATTGTTAGTAAATTCTTTAACGTCTCAGAGCCTGCTTCTTTGAACTTTAACTTCGATTCAAGGAGAACTTATATGAAAATATGTTGATTTATTTTAATTTAACCATCCATGCATTTTTTTTTTTATGGTTTCAAGTTTAGAAACATAACCAAGAAGTGAATGGATTCAGAAAATCTGTGTCTCCCAGGAAAGCTGGTTAATCCTATACTCACTGCAAGACGTGGAGGAAATGGAAGAGCAGAGCCAGCAAGCTTCCTTCTGACTTCACACACTTGTCTGTTCAGACAGCCAGAAAGAGGAGAGTTTGTATTTCTGTTGTAATCGGGGACTGAGCTTCCTCTGTGGTCACAATACATGGCTATAGAGCTCAGGTTATTTTAGATCCTTTCAGTTCCAGCGAATCAAGTGGAAGCTGAAGGTTGGCAACTTGACTATTTTATGAATGAAAGAGATGGTACAGTGTTAAACGTAGGCTGTGCAGAGTGTAGTGATATGTAGGCTGTTTTCCCTTCCCAGAAAGACATGTGGGAACGGAGCTCCACAAGGGTGGGAGTGGGAGAGCATACACCAACCCCAGGTCTCAGTACCTTTCCATCTCTGTATTCCCCTACAATACATTCTGGGACGCAAATTCCTTTCAGAAGGCGGTAGCTCCACACACAGGACAAGCAATTCCATGCCTCCTTTCCTGAAAGAGAGAGAGAGAGAAATCACATTATGAGACAGACTCCGGATTCTAACTCTGTCTTGATGTCAGAGCATTTGGGAGTAAGAAACATGTCAAGTAAATTGAAAGCTGAAAGGGGACCGAGGATGTGACCAGTGTCTATAAGACAAAGTAAAGACTTACAGAATATGCAGTCTTATCCCAGAGACTCTCAGTCTGGACACTGAGAATTTAGGGATGAGAAATTGTGTGTCACAGCAAAAGATTCGTAGAAAATGAGAAATCACGTGGAATGCCTCTGAAACCCGAGAGGCCAGGGTGTAGCCTGTGGTAGATTCCCCCTGCCCAGCATGCACAAGGAAGGCCCTGGGGTTCTGTTTTCAGCCGGAAAAGGAACTTTCACGAAGCCTTTCTTTCTTCACCTACCATCAAACATGTGTGGTTTTCTTGAGGATTCGAAATCCCCTTTGCTAGATAGTTTGAAATATGCATTATTATATAATAGCCTCCCTGCTGGGTAGTAGGCTAGCAGACCTGTGTGACTGGAACTACGGACTGCTTCCTTTCCAATTTGGCTGAAGTTCAGACCCTCGGGAGTATTCAGTGGAGTGTGTCAGCCTTGGTGGAAACCAGTGACTTTGTTGTCATATTCTCCTTTGCTTTATTGCAAGCCCTGAACACCTAGGCACCAGGGACGTTTCACAAAGGGTTAAGTTCCTGGGCATTTTCTTTCTTTCTTTTCTTTTTTTTTTTTTTCTCTCCAAGGCTAAGAGACTCTATTACTGCTTCTAAGGGGCCTTGAGTCTGGAAAGACAGACCTTTACACATTTCCTTAAAATTCAGAACAGCTCACCATCTGCTTTGCCTTACACCAACCTAGCCTATTTTCACCCTCCTCCCCCAAACCAGCCCTGTGAATTCAATTCATGCAGGGTGGCCCTGGATTCTGCTGTGAGAAGCAATGGGTAGAAAGAGGTGGCTTGAAAAAGTTCAGGGTTTATACTGTGTGGGGAGGATAAATAAGAAGGTGAGTGTGCCAAAGGAAGGAAATAACTCACTCCAGAGCCCAAAGCTACACACAATGGTATAGATTACGTACATGCATGGTGCACCCACCTCCCTGATTCCCAATGCTTCAGAATGGTATTTTCTCTCCCCTCTCCTCCCCTCCTCTCCCTTACTTTCTTCCCTGTGCCTCTTCTGTTCCCACCCCCTCTTCCTTTTCCCAATAGGACATTGATGTGTAACCCAGGCTGACTTCAATCGTACATCCTCCTTTTGCCCCAGTCTTCTAAGTGCTGGAGTTGCGGGTGTGTGCCCCTGTGACCACCAAATAGCTTTCTTCTTAACAACTAAAATTACTGGACAGTCAAAAGTGGATGAAACACAGACAGTCTGCTCATTCAGACTGCCAACTTTTTCTAGATTTGTTTCCTATGTCCTCAGTGTGACAGTTAATGTTTCAGAAAAATTAAACCTTTCTTTTCTATTTAATATATAGCCTAAGGTTGGGGGAAATTCCCAGCTT
This sequence comes from Rhabdomys pumilio, assembly GCA_030674055.1. NCBI lineage: Eukaryota > Metazoa > Chordata > Mammalia > Rodentia > Muridae > Rhabdomys > Rhabdomys pumilio. Next base: position 144,746,787 of record JANHMN010000003.1, read on the forward strand.
TAGTGATCTGGGTGTATCTACTAACTAGCATAGGGTGTGTGTGGTATTGGAAAGTCAGCAGAGGAGATGAACAGGGAGGCTGGAAATGGCTAACAGTGAGTTCCAGGCCCAAGCCGCACACACACACAGAAGACAAAGAAAAACCAATATGTGGGCTTTCTCCAGATCTACCCAGTACTGCCAGTCACCCCAGAGTCCTGTCTTGAGGATCCTGTGTTGGGGAAAAGAATGCTCGGATTCCCATTGCTTACCTAATGATGGTCCTCCCCTGGCCCACTGCACAACACTAATGGGTAGAAACTAGGGCTGTCAGGTTTACCAAATGACAATACAGTTATTTATTGGCATCTCATTTTTACCACATTTATGTGCTTTTCAATTCTTGCTTCTTCGACTTCCCCGCTATGATGATAAACCATAACCTGGAACTGTAGGCTAAAATAAATGCTTCCTCCCCTATTGCTTTTTGTACGGGTATTTTTTTTTAATTGTATTATAGCAACGGTTTCTTTAAACAAAAACAAGAATGAAAATTACACAAAGTAAACTACCCTGGTTTCCAGGAATCTGGATATCCAAGATGGTTGGATAAGTGTTCGTTGAGTAAATAAATAGATGAGTGATACCCAGAGTTGTAAGGCAACACCGGATGGAAGGCTGGGGAAAGGCTTTTGAAAAAACCATGCTGAGTGTAATGGAGCAGAAAGCGGTCCTGGCAGAACGGGCTGAAGGAGTCAGTACTCTGGAGAGGCAGGCGGCAAGGTTGGTTCAGATTTATAATAAGTCACTGTGCACGGATGCAAAGACGGAGTAAGAGGTAGTGAGGGATGGGGGTGAATGTGAGGAATGCCTGCCTGTGGGGCAAGAGCCTCTGATGCAGACATCAAACACAGACTAAAATCAGTGCAGAAATGCTTCTAAGTGGAAGAGCGTCCTATTTATTATCTGCCTTGCAAGATCCATCTGACAGCGTGGATGACTTTATGGCCACTAGGTGGCTCATAGTGGGGACAGGAAGACCACTTAGCTAACTGGTACTAACTGGTGATTCAAGCAACAAACTGTGAGAGTAGAAACCAAGTTAAAATGATACTAATGACTAACAGAGGGGAGGTATTTAAGGTGTCACATGACTTAGAGACAAACTGTTGAGACCTAGATAGAGATCAAGGAGAGAAAAGGATCATGCCAGGTTACTGTGTCAGGCAAGGGGGAGCCTAGTAAAGCCAAGGTGAGAAACTCAAAGAAGTGGTCAAGAAACAGGAAGAAGTGGTCTGAGAACAGAGAGAGAGGCTTGGGGTGTCTGTTAGGAATCCAATGTGAGATATTCAGCTAGAAATGTGATGTATGGAGTAATGAAGTCATTAAAACTGGTAGTTAGAAGTAGACACATATGCATCAAGACAATAATGATAATGTCTGGGTATGGTGGCAATCATTTGTAATCTCAGCGTTGGGAAGGCTAAGGTAGGAGAATTGGGAGGCCTGGTCTACATAGCACACACACACACACACACACACACACACACACACACACACACAGAGAGAGAGAGAGAGAGAGAGATGCACACACAAGTATGCACAGGCACACACAGGCACACATGGAGGGGGAATAAAAAAATATATGCATACATACACAAAACCCCTAAAGTAGACCAGATTGGCCTTTGTTTGACTCAGGAGTTCAGCATCCTGGCCCCCAAGAGTACTAAATAACTCAAGACTTTTGAATTAGCAGAGTGAGGTTGGGCAAAAATTTAGTACACAATCTTCTAAGAAAATATGTATCCCTTAATAACACATATACAGCCAAAAATTAAACGTGGAGCTGGAAAGATGGCTCAGCACCTCAGAACAGTAGCTGCTCTTCCAGAGGAAGCAGATTTGACTCCCAGCACCCACTTCATTGCTCCCAACTGTCTGTAACTCCAGTTCCTGGGTATCTTCTGCCCTCTCGGGCCTCTGTGGGACCTGAATGCGCTTTGGGCACTGGCATGCATACATGCAGGCAACACACCCATACACATCAAATAAAAATGCATTGCTGAGCATGGTTGGGCAAGCCTTTAATCCAATCGAGTACTCAGGAGGTAGAGGCAGGCAGATCTCTGTGAGTTCAAGGCTGGTTTGGTATATATAGTGAGTGAATTCTAGGCCAGCCAGAGCTATATATTAAGACCTTGTCTCAAAAATAAAGACCATACATGAACTCAGGTTCTGATATAGTTTGATACATTTGAAGCATACTGAGTTGGGAAAACAAGTAGCAGAGACAGCAAGAAAGAGAGATTTGGCTAAACTATGTAGATGAAGGTTTTTTTGATCCAGAAAGCAAACACACCCAAGCAGTGTCAGGATCAAGCACTTGTCTGCTCTGGCCAGGACAGGAAGTAGGCAGTGCACAGTGTTAGGGCCAGCTACCTGTCTCTGCCAATTCATGAAATGGGCAGGACAAAGGCACAGTCAGGATCAAGCACTTGTTTGTTCTTCCCAGGACAGGAAGTAGGCAGTGCACAGTGTTAGGGCCAGCTACCTGTCTCTGCCAATTCATGAAATGGGCAGGACAAAGGGACAGTCAGGATCAAGCACTTGTTTGTTCTTCCCAGGACAGGAAGTAGGCAGTGGCAGATATAAGCCCAACTTTTTGTTGTTTGATACTGGAACCAAAGCTTGGGCTCAGAGCTTAAACAGGAGTTAGGGCGACACTGCTGTAACTGACAAGCCCTCCCGTTGAGATCTGTACTTCCAAGAATGTGATCTCAGGGGAAAAATGGACCATCCCAATATGATAGGGTTTCTGATGGGAGAGATGGGTGGAGTAAATGGAAAAGCATATTTTAAGAAGGATGTATTCTTGTCTACAGAGCAAATTCTAGGACAGCCAGAGTTACATAGAGAGATGCAAACCCAACAAACAAACAAAACCCCGTAAGAATAAAGGAAGAGACAGAGGTGTAAGAGCCCAAATCTAACGCTCTCCTTCACAACGAGCTTAAGTTGAACATTCGGAAATACACAGATAAAAGAAAGCTAAGGAAATCAACAATGGGCATGGGGACATAGCTGAGCTTGAAGAGCACTTGCTTAGTCTATGCCAAGCCCAAGTTCAGTCTCCATCACCTCCTAAACTGGCTATGGTTGTGGATGCCTGTAATCCCAGCAATTTGGGAAATGGATGCAGGAGAATAAAACACTCAAGGCTATCTTCAGCAACATCTCGTTGGGGTCAAGGCTGGACAAATAACATTTAGAGCTGAGCATTTTCCAGTCTGGAAAGAAAAGGAATTATTTACCTCCTATACAAGCATTTCTTATTCAACACGTAGAGAGCACTTATCAAGCATTGTAATGAAGAGTGGGGGCAGGGCTACAAATGAATGTCATATTACCTCGATAATCCTTGCTCTTGCTGGATGGGCTCACAGTTGGAGAGATGGACATATTTAATTAAAATTTAATGGAAGGCTGGGAATATAGCTCTATGGAATAGGCAAATGGTTTTTTTGTTTGTTTGTTTTGTTTTGCTTTTTTTGTTTTTGTTTTTCAAGACAGGGTTTCTCTGTGTAGCCCTGGCTGTCCTGGAACTCACTCTGTAGACCAGGCTGGCCTCGAACTCAGAAATCCGCCTGCCTCTGCCTCCCAAGGGCTGGGATTAAAGGCGTGCACCACCACTGCCCAGCCCTGTGGCTTTGTTTTTAAGGAAGGAGAACTATATCACAGGGTCTTGTGAGAGAGTGGCATATTAGGTGGCTGCTGTGTGGTTCTGTGTAGTTGTGGGTGGTTCTTGACTCTAGAATATGTGAAATAAGAATTAATATTAAAGTTAAAGTGATCCGAATAGGGAAAGATTTGAAACACCTGTTTTGTTTGATTGCTTTGTTTTGTTTTATTTAAACTAGTTGTGTTGGCTTTACTTTGGGTCTCTGGGCTACCTAGTCTCTGATTTTTTTGGTCATCCAAGCATTGCCAGGTATGGGTTCTGGCTCGTGGAGTGGGCCTTAAGCCACATCAGACATTGGTTGGCTGCTCTCAGAGGTTCTCTGCCACCGTTACCTTAGCAAACCTGTAGGCAGGACACATTGTAGGCCAAAGGATAGCTGGGCTGGTGTTTATGTTTCTCTTTTGGTAGCCTCCAGAGTACCTTCTCACACCAAAGATGCTAGAACATAGGTGTGAAGGCTTTGTGTGGGCACCGGCTTGACTTCTCAATGACTTGTGTAGGTGTTGTCTTCAGTAATGGGGTCTTGCTTTCAGTTTGGGGAGAGCATCCCATTGTTTTGGCAATAGTCTGTGCTGTTTGAGGATTTCTATGGCACTCCCTTGGCCAACAACTCAGATGAACACAACCCAGTCTTGGTACTAGAAGCCTCTTTTGGTGACAAGGGATGACTATTTGGGACTCTGTCTCTCTTATTATTGGGAGACTTCATTAGGATTAACTTCATATAATTGAGGAAGTTTCCACTGCACTAGGTTTCCATACCATCTCCCAATTCCACCTCTTTCCCTGAATCCTCTCCCTCAACCCTATCTCCTCTCCCTTTTCCCCCTCATCTTCCCATTCCACCCCACCCCCAGTACACCCATAAAATCTGTTATTTTTCTCCCTTCTAATTATCTTTAAAAATGGAAGCTGGGCATGGTGGTACATTCCAGTAGGCAAAGGTTAAGGGGATTAGGCATGAACAACATGTATTTAAGGACAGTCAGGGCTAAACCTTTACATAGGTGATACAGAAACATATAGAGGGAGAATATGTTTTTTATATACTTATGTGAAAATGTCCTTGTTTTGTTAGACTTAGGATAATAAAAATTAATGTGATGTCAATCAACATCCAAAGGACTGTTAGAGATAAAGTATCCAGAAGGGCTGAGAAAGCCACGGCAGTTTTGAGAAAAAGAACAGGAATGTGAGCTACCGTCTTTTACATGGATTCAATGTGAACATATTTTCTGGCAAGAAGGATACTTAGGAAGGGTCCACAGATCTTGAAATTCAACTGTTTTGTAGGTAGGTAGGTTCAGTAGCGGGCAAGAGACAGAACAGTACCAGAGATAACATCAAGATACCACCCTAGGCAGTGGTTAAATGGTGGTCCCACCAACATTGATTTTATGATCTTTGGCACAAGCACACATGTGGAAAACAGTATTAGGGTGTGGGAGAGCTTGAGGCAGATGTCTTAGGGAGTTTTAAAACTGATGAGCATAAATGGATTTCCCTAGATAGTTGCTATCAGCAGTGTTACAGTTTGAAATGAAATGTCCCCACAGGCTTGGTTTCCAGAGGACAGACTCTGGGGATGCAATTGGGTCTTGGCTTAATCAGTAGATGGATCTTTTGATGGCTTCGTAATCTAATGGCATTCTTTGGAGATGTTGAAAAGTAGGGTCAGTTGGAGGATTGTAGAGTGCTTGTGGGCATGCCTAGGAAGTAGGTGTCTGCTTTCCCCCCTTCCTCATCTTCACTGCCTGGCTGCTGAGCTGACTTTTCTGCTGATATGCTTTGCTCTGTTTCATGATCCTGCTGCCACAATGGGCCTCACCATAGGCTCTCAGCAGCGCAACAAGCTGACTGCAGACCAAAGCCTCTGCAGCCATGAGCCAGATTCTCAGGGATTTTTTTCACAGTGATGAAGTCATACAGGTCAGAAGGAAGCTGAGAGTAGGTAGCAAGCACTCCCAGTGGACATGATGACTCCTGTATCAGCCTCAAAAGACAGGAAGCCTGAAAGGTACTAAGGATGTTGTAGAATCCAGTGGGCAGACTGTGTGGATGCTGAAGAGGCTTGAGAAGAGTTTAGGAAATGGCGGTACCCTCCACCCCCCACCCCCGGAGGAAAGAGGGAAAGAGAGGCAAAATAGAAAGCAAAACTTTTCAAATTTCCATTTTCATACACAAAACACACGCATGTTCTTACCGCTGCACTTGTCACAAGTCGGATGGCATCTCTCACAGGTCTGTGAGTGTTGGTCTGCATAGTAGTGCTCAGGGCAGGAACGGTGACATTGCCCCTTGGAGCGCAGGAGAAAGAAAAATGTATCGCAAGACTGGCAGTCTGTGGGCCGTGGACCCCGGCATGACTTACAGCTCTTGTCACACTTCTCACACCGACCACTGGTGCTTTCTCCGTAATATCTGAAACCAAGAGAGAAGCGAAGGTATATGCAGATGTCCTCTGGCAGCTGAACACCAAAATCCATGTGCGCACAGTCCCATGTAGAAAATGGTACAGTATCCATACCTCCTCTTTATTGCTTTCAGTCATTTCAACTTAGTTCTCAGTGCAGTATAAATGCTGTGGGAATAATTGTTATGCTACATTGGGTCAGAAATAATGACAAGGAAAACAGTCCTGTGTTCAGCAACAGATGCATTAATTTGAGTATTTCCAGTCCTTGATCGGGTATGGAAGCCATGGATGTGGAGGGCTGAAAGGGCTCTGCTTGAAGTCTGTGTCAAACGGGGTTCACACACTGGCCTGGCCCCTTCAGTCTCTTCATTCAACCTTAGTCAGGGAATCATTGCCAAGATGCTAATGGATCTAGTGAGCGAGGATTTGCTTACCTGTACACTGGGCACCATAGCATCCTACGCCTGCGCAGCTGTTTGTAAAGCTGGAAGCACCTATAAGGTTACTGTCACACACAGTGGTGGCTCAACAGTCCCATCACTACTACTCCCTGGTCTTCCTCTGACATCTCCACATTTAACTTCAACCTTTGCTGAATCACACCCTAGATGGAAGAGCTCCTCTCTCTCCTCCTCCCCTCCTCCCCTCCTCCCCTCCTCTGCCTGTGACAGTAACCTTATAGGTAGCTTTACAAACAGCTGCGCAGGCGTAGGA
>JANHMN010000003.1:144754037-144764209 GCA_030674055.1 Rhabdomys pumilio
CCTCTCCTCCCCTCCTCTTTCTCCTCCCCTCCCCTCCCCTTCTCTCCCCTCCTTTTCCTCCTCTTTGTCTCCTCCTCCTCCTCCTCCTCCTCATCGTCACCACCACCACCACCACCACCACCACCACCACCACCACCATCATCGTTTTAGAGACCAATTTCCCATGTACAGTTAGACTGGGCTTGAACTCTTGTAGCCCAGGCTGGCCCCAAATTCATAGCAATTATCTTGCCTCTGCCTTCCAAATGCTATGACTATAAGCATGTGCCACTACACCCAGCTTCAAAAGGCAACTTAAAAGCAACTCTGAATGGATCTGCTAATTTCTGAATTTAAAAACATTTTGAAATATGAAGTCGCATGATTCAGGGTAGCCTTTGTACAATAGATGTAAACTCCTTTGGAAAGATTTTAGGAGAGTCAACATTCTACCAATAATCATTAAGCTCTGCCATGTGCTTGATGGCATCCTGGGGACTTCGGGAATGCTTCATGCCATTGAGGATGAACATGAGAACCGGATCCTGGAGATTAGGAGCTTAGGGTCACGAACAAGTGTGGTTTCAAATCAAGCAGCACCGCCTAACGAGCTGTGTGCCCTTGGGTGGGTCACTTGATATCCCTGTGCATCATAGTCCTTATGTGTAACATGAGGTTAATAGTAGCAGCGCAATTAAACACTAGAAAGTTGTTATACTAGTGTCTAGAACCCTATTAATAAATAGTGCATATTTTTTTGGGGTTTTTTTTTTTTTTTTTTTTTTTTGGTTTTTTTGAGACAGGATTTCTCTGTGTAGTCCTGGCTGTCCTGGAACTCACTCTGTAGATCAGGCTGGCCTCGAACTCAGAAATCCGCCTGCCTCTGCCTCCCAAGTGCTGGGATTAAAGGAGTGCGCCACCACCTCTCGGTTGCATATTTGTGTTAATTGTGTATTTTCAAATTAATTTTCACAGCATACTCTCTGAGTTTATATTATAATCCTAAATATTATAGTTCCAAAATATGTGTCTTAGAAAATTTAGAGAATTTGCTTAAGGTCAAACAGGAGATGGTATACAAAGGCTTATCTGTCAAACTGCAATATAATACAACAGTGCATTGGCTGAAGATACCTTGAAAATAAGATCACGGTCTAAAAAAAAAAAGGAAGCAGGCAGACACGGTGTGGTTCACGTCTACACCTCTGGGTATCAGCAGGTCCTAGGGATTAGCTCAGTAACCTCAAGGTTCCAGGGTTCTGATGCAAAAACATCACCCCAAATCCCTGTTTGTGGTAAATCAGCTCAGTGAAGATGAGAAAACCAACAGCATGCTTATGTAGTGCTGAGCTGGGTCTGTCTAACAATCTGACCAGTGTGTGACTTTGTATCCCAGGGACCCAGCTGTGGTACAGTAATCCTCACTCTGCTCTCTGCATGTTCATGGTAAAGAACTACTTCAGTTAGTCAACAGGACGACCAAGATATTTGAGAGAATGCAATGCAGAGAAGAGAAATAAAAAGAAGTAAAACAGCAGGGTCAAGCAAAAACACAGCAGGGAAACGCAGCAGTGGGCTTAGAAGACAGGACTGTGATCCTGTCCCCATAATATATCAGTAGCTTTATAGCTATGTGACTTCAGGCACATCAGTTAAACTCAGCCTTAGTTTCTTTTTCTGTAAAATGAAGGGACCAAAGTCCACCTCATAAGATCACTGTAGAATCGAAGCATTGTATAAAGAAGATACATTAGTTGAAATGCTTTGCGAGCTGTATTGAAGGTGCAAAGCACCAGTAGGGGCCATGAATGGAAAACATTGATTCAAAGTAGGTTTCAAAAATTGTCAAAGCATAACATTGAAATGGAGACACCAAGGAGCTTGCTGAATTATATTAAGATTCCATATAGCCGCTTACTATGAGAGTTATTTGTTTTAATGTAAGGCTGAAATCTTGTGAGCCTCACAGCCTTGAACAGGACCTTGTGAGTCAGCATAGAGGCTTGAGCCTTAAAGAAACTGCACGAGGCCAACACCAAATAATTACTTATTGTAGAAAGGTGCAAAGAATTATAAATCTGTCCATCCAAGGAAAATACATTTAACCAACATGCTTATGTATTTGGAACACATTTTACCATAGGAACCATTTCCCACCAATTCTTCAGTTCTTCCCTAGTAAGAGAATGATGGCAGCCGGTGCTCCCCTCCCCCCTCCTTTTGGTAACGCCACACAATGTGGGCATCTTCTTACTGCCATGCTCTTCATTCTGTTTAGCTACAGGACTGCACACGTTTGGTGTGTGCTATTGAGCAGAGAGTGACCAAATCTGAGGAAGATGGAGATTCTCCCTGTGGGATCCAGATCTTTTAAGACACTTCCCTGGTAGCACCCCCTTCTACTCCTGCCTGGAAGGACCATGCCATTAGTTCACATGGCCAGTACTTGCCAAAAATCCCTGAAGAACTGACTATGTGTTGCTTGTATGGTAGCACACATCACATGAAAAATAAGAGATGTTAAATTTTCAGTAGCTTAATTTTTTTTTTTTAATGAGAAGATAGTAGAACCAGGGTAAAACTTTGAAGTACAAAGCATGGGTTCTTACTCAGCTTATCTAGATGGACGAGATGCTTTTGCACTAACCCGTATGATTCCCATAAGTGAGTGAATGAATGAGATACACAGAAATGTGAGCCAATCAATATACAGCACTGACATAAATGTAGCACACAGATATCCCTTAGAGCTGAAGGAAGGTACCAACAGGGGTTAAAACATCCAGGAAAGGTCCTCCAATTTGGGTCTGGAACCTCTCATGGCCCTCTCATGGGTTACTAATTGGGAGAGAGTGGGCAGGAGTGTGGAAACCTGGAGAGATCATGGCCCAGTCAACCCTTCTTCCCAGAGTGTTTGCAATCAGATCTGATACACACACCAGCAGCTTTTCTTAGCAGAAAAATAACAGAGTCTTTATTCACAAAATAATTTCCCTCACTGCTTTTATATTAGCATTTCATTTCAGTGTCAGGGTTGCATTTAGAGCCAAAGCTGTAAATTGTGGATGCTGGGCATTTGTTGGGGCCTGGCAGGCTGCAGAGGCCATGCAGTGTTAATGGAGAGACGGTCATTGAAGTAGTTCCCTTTTAAGATCAGTGTACTGCTTAGGTTTTACATATTAACACTGAATCCCCTGAATCTATGCCACCTCCCAAAACAGAAAAAAAAGAGCCCCTCAACCTGTATTAATGCTTGTGGGTCATTATGAATGGAGGAGAAACTCCTCTGCTTGTGATTACACATCTCTGGATTGTCAGTGATGCCAGGCCCTGAGGATGACTAGTCACTTAGTTTGATGGGATCATACCAGCTGATTTAGTGTGTTCTCTCACTAGGACACACTGTTTCTCTTTTTTTCTCTTCTTTTACTGTGGCCTACTAGCAGGCAGGCTCTACAGTGGATCTCTGAGCCCCACTTTCGTCATTGGCAAATGACTTGCCCTCTGGAGTGGCTGAACAAGAAAGTGCTGAACTCCTTACCCATCCCTGCATTGCAGCAAGCACTCCTTGCCCAGTTGAAACCAGCCAGGTCGGCAGGAGAGGCACTGCATGCTGTGTGGTCCTTCGCAGGTCCTGCAAGAGCTGTGGCAGAGCACACACTGCTGGCTGTCCTTGTCAGTGTGGTAGCCCTCTGGGCACTTTTTCACACAGGTCGTGTCTGTGGAAGTAGGAAAAATGAGTTTTGACAGCAAGCTTGACCTGTGGCTGCCACATCTGCTCTGTTCAGGGAAGGAGGCATTCATTGCATGCAGAGGGAGAGGAAGTCCCAGGAGGCTGATTGATATCAGTGAAGCTGAGGTCAGCATGGACAGTCCATGACAGGCAGTGTAGGCTGGTGGCTATGGCAACTGAAGGTGGTCAGGTACCTCCGCTCTAGTTTTCTATCATGGGTATAAGAGTGACCACCAACTTTATGGCTTCATAACAGAAACTGTTTATCTGGCTATAATAGAGGCCAGAAATCTAAATGGATATACAGAACTGCATCCCTTCTAGAGGCTGTCAGGGGTTCTGTTCCCCCCTGTCTACTTTTAGATGGCATCTATGATCATGAACTTGGGAGCCCCTTCTCTTTCAAGGGCAGCATTCTCCCTGTTGCTCTGATCTGGTCAACATACATCTACTGCCAACTCTGTTCTTATCAGACCCTGTGATTATGTTTGTCTCATCTGTTTACAGCAGCATAATCTCCCCATGCCAAGACCTTTCATTAAGCACAGCTACAAAGTCCTCCATTACACACAAACTGTGTACTTGCAAGATCGTGAGATTAAGGTGTTACATCTTCGGGAGAGAGAGAATAATTAGTCTATCACGATCTTCTCAAAGCAATCTAGTTTATAAATTGTCCATGTCTGGTAGTGTGGGGCAGGAAGGAGTGAGAGGATCCAGCCAGGGCAAATCCTGTGCCCAGCCTTTTTGGGGGGGAGTCTCTGTATCAAGGCTTAATTCTAAATTAAATTGCTTTCCAGCTTAAGAGAATATCTTCACTAATGAGATGTCTTTTTTTCGGTTAAAAAGGTATCTGAGGCGACCCTAGATTAGTCATTACTAGAAGAGAATGTCCAAACAGATGAGACTATGTGAGAGACTTGGTTGAATGGGCTTTTTTTTTTTTTTTTTTTTTTTTTTTTAATGAGGAGTATTCTAGACAAGAAGTTGGCCAACCTAAAATGGGCAAAGAAGACAGGTGTTTCCAAGTGTCACCTATTGAGAGAGGCCAGGGTGACAATGAGGATGCATGACCCTATATGTAACAGGGTACCTCTATCTTTGCTAATGATATCCTCCAAGAGGGGGAAACTGGCTGGCTATTTTGACTGTGAATATCTCCTTCTATGGTTTATTCTGCTGACTGTGGAAACAGTGCCAATACTTTCTGGGCTCCCCAGTTTTAATCTTTTTTTTTTTTTAAAATTAATTAATCGATTGATTATTTTTGAGACAGAGTCTCATGTAGGTTGACTTCAAACTAGCTAAGGCTAATCTTAAACTCCTGGTCCACCTGTATTCACCTCTCACATGCTGGGATTACAGATAAATGTAATGACATCCTGCTTATTTACTCTTTGGAGACAAGGTCTTGCCGTATGAAGCCCAGACTGGCCTTGAACTTGAGATCCTCCTGTCTCAGCCTCTCCAGTACTAGGATTATAGGCATGTGCCACCATACCTACTTAAGATGATTAATTAGTCAACAAATACTGAATTAAGAGGCAACTGTGGCAGAGGACAGAATAGCTACATGTTTGAGGTGACCATCCACAGACTACTTATTACTTGGGAATCAATGGAGAAAGGGAATTATCTTGAGAAAATGATCTATCTGCATGAATATTACTGATGAGAGGCAGGTGGATATCACTACTCCAGACACAGCTCTCAGAGGATACAACCCACTTCATTTGGTTGAGAAGTCATACTCACCATCTAGACATGGGGGAGACCCTTGCTAACTCAGAAAGAAGAGTAGGGACTTTTTCTCAAGTGTCCACAGCATAAAATACAAATGTGTTCCAGATGGAAGGCAAATGCATGAAGACCTTACTCTGGCCCTACCTATCCTAAGGAGGAGCTGGGACCATTTAATAGAACAGTATATTTTAAAAACTTTCAGACTTATTTGTTTTATCTTATGTATATTAATATTGTGCATAAATATTTGTATATGTACCACATGTGTACCCACACACTCAGAGGTTGGAAGAGGACATCAGATCTCCTAGAAGTGGAGTTATAACGGCTGTGAACCACTGTGGGTGTGGTGGATCAAACCCAAGTCTTCTGTAAGAACAAGTGCTCTGAACCACTGGCCCATATCCCCAGCCCCAGTGATAGTGTATTAAAGACTTGTATCAACACAAATTTATTAGAGTTGACAATATCTATCCTCTGTAAGAAAGTATCCCTAGGCTATGAAACATATAGCAAAATGTTCATGGGAAAGAGACAGATACGGCTAACTTACCCCTCAGTGTTTCAGAAAAGGGTAGATTGTGGATTAGCAAACAGAGGAAGGTGATTGTACAGAGGAAAATGATGAAGATTAGGAGTGGGCTAAGTAGGCAAAGGGCAATGTATGATGTTTCTTCTACCATTCCATCGTATCTGTTTTTGTTAAGTTTAAAAAAATTTCAAGAAATGGAGAGAGAGAGAGAGAGAGAGAGAGAGAGAGAGAGAGAGAGAGACACACACACAGCTAGCCTTGGGCATAAGCATTATACAACTTACTGAGAAGAAGAGTCTCTCCAGGGCAGGCATAGCACTGGTCCTCAGAAGGCCCTGAGCAGCGGGAGCACTTTCTGTGACATGGCTGACACCTGTGGGAACCTTCATCCCAGTATTCAACGGCTGCACACTCCTTGGGTGCCGTGCAGGTGTCATGTACTACTGTGAAGCCTTTCTGACAGGCTAGGCAGGTCCAAGCAGATGAGCAGATCAGGCAGGACTCGGGGCAATCTGCAGGCATGGCAGGCAAACAAACAGGGATGAGAGACAGGCACGACTGGGACACCCCTCTAAAAACTGAATTTCTTTCTTCTGGAGACTACTAGGGATCTGTGCCAAGGGTCATGGTCACTCCACACTATGAGCAAGATCACACATCAGCATGTGGCCTTTCTACCATCAAAATCCCCGTTGCCAGGGTCTTTCTGCAATCTAAGGCAAGAGGAAGGCTAGTTTAAGGCCAGCCTATATGGCATAGGAAGATTGATTGCATCTGTAGGTTTGGGGAGACAGACCAGAATGGGAACTTAGACTCTTAACAAATGCTCTTGCCAGTTCAGACCTAGGGGCTCATGGAAGATGGTAATCCATCCCAGGGTTTTAGAAAAACCTGTCTCCTAAAATGCTTTCCTCTTATTTCAGAAGTCCTCTCATAATGGACAATTTGCTTTTCTGTTTTCTGGCAACTAAAAAGAGACCAAGAAAAATTAATGCCCAGTTGAAAATAAGGGTGCTGAGGAAACTACAGAATCTATCTCCTTTCTTGTTTTATTGTTTCATGCAGTACTAAGAGTAGAGTACAGGACCTTTACTGCTGTGCTGCTTTCCAGTTCCAGCAGTCCCCTTCTGAAACATGTAGTTTCAAAGTGAAAATGGAAGTGACAAATGGAAGATAAATGGGGACTTGGGTTAGGAAGAGCTGAAGAGAAGGAGGATGGTCATGAGGAGAGGAGAGAGAGAAGGGAGATGATGGGCATGGAAGAAGTCTCCCATGGGATCCTTTACTAAGTGTATAAACTCATTGATGGCCTAAACTCCCAAGGACAGGCTTTAAAAGCTCACCCGCTCTTGGAAACATTTACATGGAGAATCCTTTTCTATGGGCATGTGCCATTAATAGGGTCATGTAATCTGTAACTTGTAAGAGGAGCTAAGGTGGGAGGAGTAAGGAGAGGGAGAGGAAAAGGAAGAGGAGGAGCAAGGTGGGGGTGGGGTGGGCAGAGATGTAGGAGGATAAAGAACCATGCAAGTATGGAGAGCAGTCCTGGGTAACAACTTATATTTAGGTTAGCTAATTGAGAAACACTTATAATTGTATGGGCATATTGTTATTGAACATTACCAAACATATAAAGCCTTTGATTAATATTTAAGCATTAGAGTCTCATTTCCTACCAGGCTCGCGTGGATGGTAGGATGGTCTGGGCACAGCCCAGCCTTGTGGAGACAGCGTGGAAGTTTGGCAGAGCCATCTTCCACACTGGCGTCTCATGGGTGGCAGGGCCGGTGTCTCTGGTCGCCTGAGTGAACTGCCCGAGCTGAGCAATGTGTGTGTGTGTGTGGGTACTCTGTTACTGCTCCTGGCCACAGGCCTAGGCTAGTCGGGAACATGGTGGCTGATTAAGAAAAGCCAGATTGAATGCTGCCATTTTAAATATCTCCCACAACAGTAACTAGCCAGATTCATATGCTCAAAGTTTATGAATGATGTATTTTAAAAATGAACTTTCACTGGGCAGTGGTGGTTCACGCCTTTAATCCCAGCACTTGGGAGGCAGAGGCAGGCAGATTTCTGAGTTCAAGACCAGCCTGGTCTACAGAATGAGTTCCAGGACAGCGAGGGCTATATAGAGAAACCCTGTCTGGGGAAAAAAATAATTCCTTAAAAAAATGAACTCTCATTCAAAATCCATTTCCTTGAGCAGGAAAGTTAAGAATGTTCTGAGAGCTGTGTCTGGGTACTATGGCAGCCTTAGAGCATGCTTTGTGTGGACAGGCTTCCCAGCCTTTGCTCACTCATGCAGCCCAGAAACCCTTACCTCTGCATTCATCATTCTCTTCTTCTTTATAGGTTCCCTCAGGGCACTCATCCAAACACAGTCCATTGTGGAGAACCTTGGAAGTGTCAGCACAGACCTTACAGTCGTCCTCCTTGGGACCATTGCACTCCCGACAATTTTTATGGCAGGGGACACACTGGCGCATGTCAGGATAGAAGTTCTTGGGACAGGAATGATGGCACATATCATTGTATAGAAAGAAGTCAGGCATGCACTCTGAGGAAAAAAAGGAAGTAACAGATTATCCCCAGGGATTGGTCAAAAGAAGTCATCACTTTTGTGGTGGGCTAGCTCATTTCTCAGCTTTCTGAACCTCTTGACCTAGGCTGACATTTGCCACTCCCTAACCAACCAGGGTGTATCCCAATATCTAACAATTCCTACCTTGAGACAGGAGGCCACACATGGTGGCATGAGTATATGATCTTGGATTTGTGTGCTGAAGTGGCCTGCACCTTTTAGGTGCACAAAGTTTCAATGTCATGGGAAATACTGATAGTGGGAAACTGACTGTCCGCATGTCGAAGAATGAAACTAGACCCATACCTATCACTCTGCACACAAATCAACTCCATGTGATCAAATTCCACCAAAGCCCTCAGTGTGAAACCAGAAACACTGGAACTACTAGAAGAAAATAGACAGTAGATTTACAAGATACAGGTTCAGGAAAATGACATTTGGAACAGGACTTCCATTGCCCAGGAATTAAGACCAATAGCTGACAAATGGCCTTCATAAAACTAAAATGCTTTGGTATATTAAAGGAAGCCATAAGATGAGTGAGGAGAAAGCCCATAGAATAGGAGGGAATCTTTGACAGCTATACATTTGACAGAGGATTAATATCCAGAATATACCAAGGGCTCAAAAAAAAAAAAAACCCAAGAGAACAAGTGATCCATTAAAAATGGACTATAGCGCTGAACAGAGAATTCTCAAAAGAAGAACTGAAATTGTCTAAGAAATACTTTTAAAACATTCAGCACCGTTAGTCACCAGGGAGATGCAAATTAAGATTACTTTGAGATTATTTTTCTAAGATCAAGAAAACTATCAATAACAAAGCCTGGTGAAGAAACTGGGAAAGGAGAAGTCCACTCACTATTGGTAGGATTGAAAGCTGGTACAGTCTCTATGGAAATCAGGATGTAGAATTCTTTAAAAGCTAACGTAGACCTACCATATCATCCAGCTATACAACTCCTTGGCATATGGCCAATGGACTCATTGTCCTAGACACTTGCTCAGCTATGTTCATTGCTGCTCTACTCACAATATCCAGGATGTGGAAACAGCCTAAATGTTCATCAATTGATGGATACATACTGGAAATGTGATACAGTCATATACTGGAATACTATTGAGATGCAGAGAAAAAGGAAATCATGAAATTTGCAGGCAAATGGTTAGAACTAGAAACTATTATACTGAGCAAGCTAACCCAGACCCAGAAAGACATGCTGCGTGTTCTTTCATATTTGTGATTTTTTTTTCTGAATCTTTAGACTTCAGTGTTTGACCCAAAGAAGCTGCAGAAACTAGGAAAGGTGGGAAGGATCATGGTGGGAGAGGGCAGGAGGAGCTCTGGAGAAGGTGCTGGAAGGATATAGGTGATAGGAATGGGAAAATGGGAGTGGAGGTCTGAATGAGTGGGAGTGGGAGAGTAATACAGAAAGAGGGAGACAAAAAGAGACAGAGAGATAGAGACAGAGAAAGAGGAGGAGGAGGAAAAATAAATACTACTAAGGGTGTTTGAAAAAGCTAAAGAGAAACATTGTTTTATAAGCTTACTTTACACACACACACACACACACACACACACACACACACACACACACACA
>JANHMN010000003.1:144767028-144777271 GCA_030674055.1 Rhabdomys pumilio
ACACACACACACACACACACACACACACACACACACACACACACACACACACACAGATACTTCAAAACAGGTCTGATTTTGGAAACAGCCTTTGGCATCTACCATTTAAGGGGTCTGAGACTGTTTTTCCTTTTTATATTTTATTTGTGTGTGTGGATAGTATATGTGTATACAATTATGCTGATTTGAATATGCTTGGTTCACAGGGAGTGGCACTGTAGGGAAGTGTGACCTTGTTGGAGGAAGTGTGTCACTGTAGGGGTGGGCTTTGGAGGTCTCCTCCTATGCTCAGGCTCCACCCAGTGAAAAAGAGCACTTCCTTTTAGCTGCTAGCTGGAATGAGTGTCTCCTTCTGGCTGCCTTTGGGTCAAGATGTAGAACCCTCAGCCCTTCCACCACTGTGCCTGCCTGGATGCTGCCATGCTTCCTGCTTTGATGATAATGGACCAAACCTCTGATACTATAAGTCAACCTCAGTTAAATGTTTACCTTTATATGAGTTGCCTTGGTAATGGTGTCTCTTCACAGCAATGAAACCCTAACTGAGACAGAGCTTATGTGTATATACTTGTGCATGGATAATAATTGACACCAGGGGGCCTTTCTCTATCACTCTTACCATGCTGTTGAAACAGATTCTCTCATTCTGAATCTGGCGTTCACCAGTTTTGCTAGACTTGCTGACTTGAGGGTTCTGAGGAATTCTCCTGTCTCTGCTCCCTCAGTACCAAGATTATAGGTATGTGTCACAGTACCTAGCATTTATGTGGGTTCTGGGGTCAAACTCAGGTACTCTTGTTTGTGAAGAAAGCACTTTATTAACTAGCATTTTTTTTTTTTTTTGAAACAGGGTTTCTCTGTATAGCCCTGGCTGTCCTGGAACTCACTCTGTAGACCAGGCTGGCCTCGAACTCAGAAATTCACCTGCTTCTACCTCCCAAGTGCTGGGACTAAAGGTGTGCGCCACCACTGCCCGGCACATTTATTTTTCATATTTGTCACTGTTGTAGGTCTGACTGTCCTGAAACTCACTATGTAGACTAGGCTGGCCTCAAACTCACACAGATCTGCCTTCTCTGCCTCTCAAGTGTTGGGATTAAAAGTGTGCACCACTATGCCCAGTATTTATATCACTGTTTTTTAAAAACAGTTTATTTCATATTACTTCTATTTAAGAAGACAAATATTGGGGATGGAGACATGGCTTAATGGCTAAGAGCACTTGCTGCTCTTCCAAAGTTCAGTTTCCCCGCATCCACCTCAGGCTCACAGTCACGTGCAGCTTCAACTCTGGAGGATCTGAAGCCTCCAGCCTCTTGGGGCTCTGTGCTCATGTACGCATACCCACAGGCAGACACAGACATATACATGATAAAAAACAGAATAATTTTTAAAGACAACAAATATTTCTTTCAACATGGAACTGGCAACCTGGCATGGTGGTGTATACATCTGTAATCTTAGCATGTGGGAGGTTGAAGCAGAAGGATTGTCAGTTTGAGGCCAGTTTGTGGTATGTGGTGAAACTCTCAAAGAGAAAAGTAGCTATGTGCATAACATTCTTAAAGTCAAAAAAAACTTTATCATAAAAACTTTGACCCAGATACTCACTATGCAAAAGCTATGTAATTTGAAATTTTACAAAAATCCAAGATTGTGATGGTCAACTGCTAAGAAAAGATTATTTTTTAATCATCCACCAAAGCTTCAATTTTCAGTAGACGTGAGCACCTTTTTTTGTTGCCTTTCCCCTTCCCTGCACCCCTGGAGACAGGGTCTTGCTATGCAGCTTTGGCTAACCCCAGATTCCAAATCCTTCTGTCTCAGCTTCTCATGTGCTGTTTTTCTGCCTATTAAATAATCACGTGTTTAGGTCACTAATCACTTTGCTTTAATGAACATCTACTGTGCTGGTTTGAATGAGAATGGCCCGGTAGGCTCAGATATATATATGAATGCTTAGTCATCAGGTGGTAGACTGGAAAAGATTAGGAGGTGTGGTATTGTTGGAGGAGGTAAGTCTCTGGGGATGGGCTTTGAGGTTTCAAAAGCCCATGCCAGGCCCAGCATCTTCCTCTCTTTGCTTGCTGCCTGTGGATCAGGATATAACTCTCAGCTACTTCTCCAGCATCATGCTTGCCTTTAGTTTGCCATGCTCCCACAATGTTGACAATGGACTAACCCTCTGTTAGCAAGCCTCCAAGTAAATACTTTCTTATAAAAGTGTTGTCTTGGTCTTGGTGTGTCTTTATTGAAATAGAAAAGTGACTAAGACATCTACCATCTTTGAAAAAGTAGTTCCCACTAATGGTAGACTCTCTTCTGACCACCTGTTTCTTTGCATACTATGTGCAGGGCTTCCCAGTCACCCTCTAGATTCCTTACTGCTCAAAAATTAGAGAGTATTTTGGCTTCTGATTACCCCAACATCCTGTTACTCAACCTAGGGGCTAGAAAGATGGCTCAGCAATTAAGAGCACTTGTTCTTTCAGAGGACTTAGGTTTGGTCCCTGATACCCACACAGTGGTTTACAGCCATTTACAATCCCAATTTCAAGAGATCTGGTACCCTCTTCTGACATCTGAGGATACCAGCATACATGGCACACATACATACACATGCAAGCAAAATACTTAAATATATAAGAGAAGAAATAAATAAAAGTGTAAGAAATTATCTTTAAAAAGTGGATCTGGATCGACCCATTCTGTGAGGAAAGGAATGCTAGTTAGAGGGAAGCTAAGTGCTTCTCTTCCTGCTTTAATGAATTGTCTCTTAAAGATTTGAAGAATCCAAGAAAGCACTGGGAACCAGCAACAGTGATTACACAAGGAACAGCCATGACGTGACAGCTATTTCAATTCCAAGGTGGCAGAGGCTAGTGAGGGAGCAGCGAATGTGGAAGTGCTACCCCAGCTCTCACTTGTGTTTTATGATGTGTGTGCTAATGGCTGTGCCACTCCTGGGGAAGCAATAGAATTCATGTGAGAGTTTATGGGATGCTACAATCAAGCTCTTAGCACGGTAGCTGGACATCACAAGGACTCAAAAACTATGGCTGTTTCTACATCATTTCTTCACACCCCTTCTTCCCCAGGACTATCTTGGCACTTTGCTTTTCTTCCCCAAAGAGTATGCCATTGGCCAGTATAAAACTGACCTACTACTACACTAAGGATTCTGCAAGGTTCCTCTACATGCAACATACCTATTTTGTTGTGATATGCACTTATCCATCAACAGTTATTCCTATTATCAGGATGGTTGTTGTTGGTTTTCCGGTGCTCACGTTTAAATAATCTTTATATTGCTACTGCTAAGCCTTACCCCCAAGAAGCAATCTACTTAAAAATGAATTTTTTTTTAATCCCCAAGGGTAGCTCCTTGAGACTCAAGAGTTTTGCAAATAGGACCATTAAAATTCGGGAAGTAAAAAACTCAGAAGTCTCAGAAAGTCCCTGAAGTTGGTTAAATATGCAAGGTCTTTTCCTCCTCCCAGCTATATAATAAGCACTAAAGCCTGCCAAGGAAAGAAGACTCTTTAACCTGCTAACTGCCAATCTGCCTTTATCCAGAGAGCTCCAGGGTTCCAGGTCTCATGAGTTATCACCCCATCCTGGGATGAGTTTTTGAAAATGCAGCTTCCTGCTCTAAGACAAGAATGTTACTTCTATGTAGACCATTCACGAGTGATTAGAGACCCTATGAGTAAACTCAGAGAAAGGTTAGACCAGAGACAGAAAAATAGAGAGGTGCAGCAAAGTTAGTTCGAGAATTGGTTCAATAGGTCCCCTTGAATGATGACCCTGGTATCCTCCCTGGCTAGACGAACTTTTCTAATTAAAGCTTACATTGGAAAAAGTGGGGTGGGGTTTATAAAACCTAAGTTTTTATGGTTAAAAACTGTCAGTTGGAAAAAGTGGGGGATGTAGAGTGAAAAATTATAAAGCCCATTTTATAAAATATATACAGGCTCACTAGTTCCAAGAAGGCGGAACTGAATGTAGGATTTCAGGCCTTCACTGCCCTGAGAAGAGTATTAACATTCCTCAAGCCTCAGGGAAAAGAACCCACCTGTGGGTGGGGAAGGCCCAAAGCAGGAAGACACATTCCTGACAAAGAAAGATGCAAGTCATCTGGGTGGTTCCAAGAACTAACAACTAACTTTCCACTGTTCTTGGTTACCCCTTCCCCCCACTTGAGCTCTTCCCAGTGTTACAGCCTACTACTGTTCAAAATTTGTAATGCAACCAATAGTGTAACTGCGAGAAAATACAACCAATCATGTGTAACCGCACCAAATTTTCCCCCGCTCTCCCCAACCCCTATCTATAAATATCCCAAACATCCTGGGGGCAGGGTCGAAGCCTCTATCCCCTGCATGGGATACGTTTTGACCCGAGGGCCCTTGTCATTAAACTACCTTTTGCAATTGCAAAAAAAAAAAAAAAAAAAAAAAAAAAAAAGAAAATGCAGCTTCCTTTGAGTTGTCCATGTTCCTGTAAGTAACCTCTCATCCATACATCTATAAATAACTTTAATACACCACTGTCATTTACCAAGTTGGACATTTGTAGTGTCATATTTTGGTCTATCATTGGTTCTCTGTCTAGGATGAATAGACATTTGCTTGTGTCTCTCCAGGAATAGTGTCACACATTAAAGAGTGAGTACAGAACAAGACGATATTGTGAGAAGGGACCATATTCATATACTTTATTACATTATACTACTATAATAGCTTTATTTTAGTAATCTTTCACTAAGTTTAATTTATAAACTGAACTTTTTCCTGGGTATTTAAGAACAGAGCATTTACACATAGGGTTTGGTACTATGCAGTCTTAGGCATCACTAAGAGACCTTCAGATGCCTCAAAAGATAAAGGCAGATGGCAGCTCTTCATCCTTATTGCTAGAGACCAGTTTAGAAAGTGATACACCTAGATGGTGGTATTGAAAAGAAATCTAGGAAAGGAAGGAGGGAGGGAGGGAGAGAGGGAGAGAGGGAGGGAGGGAGGGAGGGAGGGAGGGAGGGAGGGAGGGAAGGAAAGAGCATAGTTATCCCTTAAGCTGCTTGTCACTGAGTAGGGTGGTGATACTTGTAGTTGAGGCAGACAATACAGACAGAGGCTCTATGGAGTCAGCAAGGGAGGACAGGCAAGGAAGGAACAGGGACCAAATGGGAAGATGGGTTTTCTGGTGACCCTGGTGCCACCAAAGTTTCCAATGTGGGGCTTCCTAAGATTGTAATGTGGAAGAATTGTCATTTTTGTTAAGTTTGTTACTTCTGGTCTGTTGTTCTCTTCCCTCACAGGTGACTCCTGTTGGTGAACCCAACAGTCCCTCGTATCACCTCCTTCCTCTCATGGAACCCTAAAGGGATTTTCAATGAGAGGGCTGAGAAAACCACAGCAATCAATAAATAAGTAGCTATTGTTACTATATATAACTCACAACTCATCTGCTTGAAAGTTTAGAAGAGGCTCATATCACAACTCTGCACTGTTAATGCAGAAGAAGACTGAGAACACCCAGTTACTGATGCAAGGTGGGAAAAGAATAACCAGGCACCATGCAAACACGTTTTCGTCAATGGGGGAGCCTCCTATGTGACAGTCTATACCACATAGACTCTGTATAAGAGGCTACAGTATCTAGGTTTGCATAAGAACAGTGTGCAAATCACCCAGTGATGGATAACATCACCTAAAAATGTCCTTTTAAGAACACATCCCCACTGCTGTGCAACACAGGTCAAGTGATTACTGTCACAGAAGTAGAAATGCATGTGTAGACAAGTCACAGGGAGAAGTGGGCATCTGGCCTTTGGTTGCTGTGGTCCAAGGTGATGTCACAGTCAACAAGTATCAATTATGCGGGTGCTCTGAGTGTGCAGAGAGAGTGCTATGGGAGGAAGGAGCTGCTCAGAGGAACTGTGGAGACGGAGTGGGAGTGTGATGTCAGAGGGAGGAGGAGACTTACTCTGGGCAACTGTGGTAGCACCTGCCCTCATGGAGGAGCAGAGCGTTGTCCGACTGACTCAGGCACTGTTGGCAAAGGTCGGCTCCAGAGCAGGAGGCACAGTCCTCCGCACACTTTTCACAGATGCCACTGGTGACTGACAGCCAAGTGCCTTGAGGACAGGAAGGGACACAGGCCTGCAGCCACAGGTAGGTACCTAGAAATCAGGACACAAAGGCAGAGAAGAGCAGTCATGGTCGATCCTGATATCACACATTATCCAGAGGACTCACACACATACAGGCTTTGATTTTTTTTAAATCATCTTTTTTTCTGAAGTCTGGGTATTTGAAACACTTAGATCATGCTTATAAGTGATTTATTTATTTATTTATCCTTTAATTAGTGAAATCAATTAGGAAGGAAATCGGCCGTAGTGGGCTTTGCTCTGCTTCTTTTGCACAGTCTGACATTAGAGACCGGTCACTCTAGGGCTTCCCTTCGCCCTGTTGGCCAGTCCTGTCATCTATGCAGGCATGTGTGAGCCGCTATACTGATCCTCTTTCCAGTCATCTCCCACCCATCTGGAATGGATGAGACAGACATGCAAGCAACTTTTCCAGATATGTTCCCCTTCAACAGAATGTTCCACTTCTATGTGTGCTTAACCAGAAAGACAGCTATTGTTATCTTAAAAAGCAAACGTGGGCCAGTGAGCTGGATCAGCAGGTAAGGGTGCTTGCTGCCACACCTGATTAACTGAGCTTAAGCCCTGGGACCCACGTGGTGGAAGGAGAGAACCTATGCCTGCAAGTTGTCCTCACACCCCCACATGCATGCTGTGATATGTGCACACCACACACCTGTCAGGAGCATCTATATACTAAAGGCCTGGATTCAGCCATAGGCCTGAAGACAGTGGTAGGCCTAACATGTATGCCTGATAAAACAAAGTCTTGGGTCTCTGTGGAAAAACACTAGAACAGATGGCTAGAAGCTATTGTAAACAAATAGATAGTTGCCAGGCTCTAGTCATAGACCCTGTAGATAGGTGACCTTGGGTAGATAGTACCAACTTAGATTAGGACAAGTGAATCATAGGCGGAGTCATAGTGGCCTGTCCCCTGAACCTTCACCCAGCTGACACACTGTTCTGGAAGATATCTGTACTCCCCCTGAACACCTACGCTCCTGCATCATCCCCTTCCCCACATCCTGCCTTTCTGTGTATATAACCCGTGTGTGAAAAAGTAAAAATTGCAATCTGATCAACCTATAGACAGGTCGCCGTTCTTTGCATCTTTGCCTGCTACCCCCCACCCCCCGCCCCGCTCTTTTTCAGGTGATCTCCCCGGACCCCTGTTTAATGTCCTGCTGGACAGGACACACACCCATACTCATGACTAAACAAATAAACACATGTAATTAAATACATGTAAGATTTAAACACAAATAAGGGGTTTGGAGATCTCAGAACAGTGGTTACTGTGCAAGGGTAAGAACACAAGTTTGAGCCCCAGAACCCACATAAAATGCTGGGCATGGTGGTGAATACTTATACTCCTAAGACTAAAACTGAGAGAAAGGAAGATCTCTGGGGCTCACTGACCAGCCAATCATGTTAGTCAAACAGGTGAGAGCCAGGCTAATGAGAGACCTATCTAAAAACAAAACAAAACAAAACAAAACCCCCCAAAACAACAACAAACCCCACCAACTAAATTGGAAGGCTGTCTTGAGGAACAACAACACTCATGTTTGACCTCTGGCTTGCACACACGCGCACACACACACACACACACACACACACACACCCTTTAAATAAGTAAATGAAATAGAGAAAATGGAAAGAGGGGTGCAGGTGGGTGGTGGTCAATGACTTTAATCCCAGCACTTGAGAGACAGAGAAAGACATGCAGATCTCTGTGAGTTTGAGGCCAGCTTGCTATACAAAGTGAGCTCCAAGCTAGCCAGGGCTATATAGTGAGATAGTTTCAATCTATCAGTCAATCAATCAAATCAATAAAGTAAACGTTTTTAAAACCATCTCAACTCTAAAATTCTAAAACTTCTTGTTTGAGTGTTTGGGTGTAGCTGCTTCCGTGCTCACAGCCTTGTGTCTGATCTCACTACAACAGACCTTGCTTGAGGCTTTATGCAAAGTCCTAGTTGCCTGGGGTCAGCTCAGGTCCAAAATAATAAGTGAAAGCTACAGAAGTAAACGTTCTGAAGTTATAAAATTTTTTATTCCAGCATATTATTACATTTTCCCGTTTTATTATTAGCTGTTGTTACTCTCTTATTGTGTCTAATTTGTAAGCTCAAGTCAATCAGAGGAATGTCTGTAGGACAAACAGTACATACAGACTTGGTTCTGTTGGCATTTCCGATATTCATAGAAAGTACTGGAACCCATTCCAGAATCAGTGGCTGATTGCATTCATAACGCTGTGCATTCTCACATGGCTCTTCTAATGATAATTCTTAAAGATGTATCTTTATTTTATTTTTAATTATGTGGATACATATGTCTGAGTGCATGTGCACGTGAGTGCAGGTGCTTCCAAAGGCCATAGGTATCAGACCCCAGGAACTGGAGTTACAAGTGATTGTGACCCTCACAAATGTGGATGCTAGGAGACAAGCTCAGGTTCTCTCTGCAAGAGCAGGATGTGTTCTTATCCACTGTGTTAGACCATCTCTCCAGCCTCCAGTGATAATTTCTGTGGGAGCGTAACATTATGCTAATGCACTACATAGACGATCTATCCTGAGGAAGTTGTTTATGCCCAGTGTTTTCATAAATAAGGTAAGTTTTAAGGAAACAAGCTATCCTGTTTCTCCCCTCCCCCCAACCCCACCCCAGCACTAAGTGCAGAATTGATGATGGAGACCACAGGCAATGTGTTCATCCCTATACTTACCCATAACCTTAACTTCATTTGTCTAAGATAAAAGAACGAGAGATTCAGACTGTGAAGTCCCAGCAGATTCCAGCACATTCTATGGCCAAGACAACCTAAAACTCCACCGTGTATTTCTTTGTCCCAGGAAGCTCAGTTTTACTACTGGTCAGTGCTTGATTTCCCACGTGTCCCTAGGAGCCCCAGCAATGGGACTAGATCAATATCATGCATCTGAACACAGACCACCACCAACATGAAGGAGTGCCTGGTGGGTTCAGTTGCTACCGCCATCTCCCCCTCTGCACTGACCTGTTGGACATGAAGCGCAGAGAGATCCATTGCAGGTTTTACAAGAAGAATGACAAGGTTGATACGGCCTCGTTGCATCTGTAGGGGCAAGAAACAAATCAGACTTGGCCTTCTGGCCTAGTCTTACAGCGTTGGAGAAGTAACTCACCTCCCCTCACTGTTACTCAGCTCCTGTTTCCGACATTACACAAGCTGATTGCTGGCTACTACCCACTGCTATGATGTAGAATTTCATTCTTTTTCTTTCTCGGTCCTTGGAAACTGATAATCAGGATTTCCGTTGTAACTTCACAGGACAGTCATAACACTATGGGGAGATATTTGAGGCAACGTATTGTCCTGCTTTCACATGTTCATACCATGTAGCTGAATGTCTGTCTGTCTGTCTGTCTGTCCACATGTTTGTGTGTTTGCACTCTCCCTCCAAGAGCATCTGAAGGCAAACATTTCCAGGAAGCCACCTCATAAAGCTCCTGGGACAGGTTTTCACACACACAGGGCAGCCTCGCCCAGCCCACTCAGTACACGCGGAGACCTTTCCAGTGTATCTCCCACAGGGGAATTAGCCCTGGGTGATCTTAGTGGCCCTGATTCATTCCTCTGTGCCTTGTGCCTCTGTTTCTTGACCCTGTTCTCCTCCTGGAAGTCTGGTGAAGCTGGCTCCCTACTCACACCTGCCCTTGGATCGCAGCTGTGCTGCTTATGGGTGGGGTAACTATGGATACGGTAATTAAACTCTCAGAGTCCTACTTTCTGTGTCTCTAAAATGAGAGAGAATGGTTTCTTCCTTGTGGAACTGTGAAGGAGTTAGTGTATGTCCTGCTTAATGCTGACAGTGCACGTGAAGAAGTGCTTACTCAGCATAGCCAGCCACTGTATGAAGTGTTTAACACAGTAGCTCAGTTAAGATGGTGTGTGTATTAAGTGCTTAGCATGGTGGCTCAGTAACATAGCCCCCCACACTCCCTTAACTCCATTTCATTTTTCTTCAGTTGTTCTTCCACCCGATTTCTGAGATCTCTCTCTCTCTCTCTCTCTCTCTCTCTCTCTCTCTCTCTCTCTCT
>JANHMN010000003.1:144777281-144817401 GCA_030674055.1 Rhabdomys pumilio
TCTCTCTCTCTCTCTCTCTCTCTCTCTCTCTCTCTCTCTCTCTCTCTTTCTCTCTCTCTCTCTCCCAATCCACACTGGGAAGGCACCAGGAGGCCTGTCTTGGTTCTATGACATCACTATTATTATAAAGCTGCTGCATCTTGCTGGGGAAGAGACTAAGGTGGAGTACAGATTGGTAGGAGATAAGATTGATGTAAAACACACTTGACATATGTACATAGAATGCACACAGCAACATGCGTATACACACATGATGCATGTGTGTCTAAATGACTGCCCAAACTGCAACGCTGATCGGCAAGAGTTTTGTAGTTTGGAGTGATAAGTTGGCCTGGCTCTACAGTATATAACAGAGCTGATGACAGACTGATAGTTTCTTCCCTGAGTCAGAGGAGACACTGGGAACACCTAAGTAACCTGTACAGATCCAGTGACAGCAGTTGCCACAAAAGTCTACAGGCTTCCCAGAGTCTCAGTTCTGCCCCTGGGACATTTTTACCGGGAGACAGCACTGGGCTATCAGAAGAGCCATCAGGAGGGCAGAAGCATGCTGGGATGTGATGGTCACCACTCCTGAGAAAGCTACGCCGTGTCTGGCCACAGGCTGATTTTCTCATTTTATACTAAGATGTCTCATTCACAAAGATATGTTTGATTTTTTCATATATTTGTGAAATTCAGTGGATATCCACACACATACTTTTAATAATACATATTTAACACTGGCAATTTTGCTGTTTTAGGCATAAAGTAGGTATAGAGTTCGTCAATGTTCTCTTGTGTCCAGCAGAGGGAGCTCTGAACAAGCAGTTCACAGTAATTGAGCAGAAGCAGTCGTTTGTAAAAGCCAGTCTCAGCGAGGAAATTTTGAACTTGCTTTTGGTTCCCTTTTACCCTACTCCAGAAATTCTAACCTCACTAACACTAATGAAAAAGAGGAAAAAAAAAGAAAGGGAAATAAATCTCTTCAACTAAGAATGGTACCCGTTAGTCAGATGCAACTGTAGAAAGTCAGGGTCCTTCTTATTTTCTTATTAATAATCAATAGTCATATAATCAATCATATGTCTTTAACCTTAATCAATTCATACCTTCTTATTTTCTTATTAATAATTAATAGTCATATAATCATATATCTGCAACCTTAATCAATTCATACTTTGATCATTTTGTATTGTGGGGTTTGGTTTTATTTGTGTGTAATGGCTGTTTTTGTTTTGAAACATAGTTCTGCTATGTAGCCTAGCCTTGCCTGGTCCTGATCTTGTGCGCCTCCCATCCCTGCCTCCATGTACATGGGTTACAGGCATGCTCCATAATGCTTGGCTTGCCTTAGTTTTAACAAAACTCATCTTTTGGAGAGCAGGTTTTGCCGGGACTTTAGGATCTCCTCGTTCCTTTAGATAACTAATATTTTACCCTATGGATACAACGCCCTTCATCTCTTATCAGAGAGCCATTTAGTTTTCCAGTCATTGCTACTTCAAACGATACCGCAGCAACCAGGAAGGCATGCGTTGATTCTTTGGTCTTTTAAAGATTTGCAGGGCTAGAGCGTGGAGATGGAGCCCCAGGGCTCATGGTTGCTAGGCAGTGCCCAATTGCTGAGCTCCTTGGCTCATTGTTGCTAGGCAGTGCCCTATTGCTGAACTTGATGGCTCATGGTCGCTAGGCGGTGCCCTATTGCTGAGCTTCAGCTATAGCTACACTTGGGCTCCTTCGATGGCCTTTCCCAGGCACAGTCCTCAGCGCATTGGCAACGACCTTAGATGTAACAGGAACCTCTGCAGTCGGGTCTCAGATTCCCCAAGTGTTCACTGATGGTTTACGGCCCTCCTGCCTCCTCTCTCATGGCTTCTGTATCCCCACTGCCCTGGCCTTGTGGCTACCAGAGTTGCTTCCTGCACAGTGGAGATGGCTGTAGGGTGATGACCGTCTCCTCCCTATTTCCCTGTTACCTCTTTTGATTTGAACTTTCCATTTTCGCCGATCCTGCAGCAGACTCCTCACCAAAGATGGCTTTTCAGTGGGCACGGCTTCTTTTTTATTAAAAAAAATAAAGTGTTTTGTTTTAATGATAGAAGGACCTGAAGAAGATAAGCTTCACCTATGTCCCCCCCACCCCCTGAAATATCTGCTGTGTATTCTTTGCCACAGAGTCATCCTGAGATGTAAGGGCTTGTGGACTGGAATCCTTCACACCCTCTTCGTGTAGGACACCAAGGCTGCATGCGCCATTATGAACTATGAAGGATGTTTCCTTGGAAGGCATCTTTGTAAAAGTGTTTTACATATGCATTTGTATGAATCATATTTCATTTTTGGGTTACATTTATAGATTGCTTAGCCTCACATATGTGCTGTGATTGCTATTATAATGGAGCTGCGTGGACATCTTTGTGGGGGTGCACTTTTGGCCCGTCAAGACCGGCTGAGAGGCATCCTGGTTGGTTAGCTAACGCCTGCATTCTCCAAAACTATCTTTTCTCCATCACTACTACTTTTCAGCGCCTCTTCACCGCCCCGCTGACTGTTTTCCGGTGTGACTCAGAGAATACTGCTGTGTAAGGGAACTGGTGTTTCAGTTGGGTTAAAGGGTCAGAAAACAGGACTCTTAATGTTCTGTGGATGTAAATGGTCTCTCAGGTACGAGATGACGTTCGCAGTGGTCTTAAGCTCTCCTTTTCCAATCGAGGAACCCAAGGCTCAGAGAGGAGGAAGAACATTTGAGGGTTACACTGCAGTGAGGGCAGGATTTGAATGCAGGGCTCTCTAATTCTAAGCTTAATGCTCTTCCTCTGGGCATTTTTATTCTCTCCCTTTTGCAGTGCTGGAATCCAAGTTTCTGAGCAATTAATTTTAATTTTCAAGTCGTCTGAGAGAGACCCAAGTGGTGCTTTGCTGGTGTGACAGCATTGATCTCTACTGTTGCCAATTTCTGTGGTGTAAACATTTCTGCCAAAGCTAGTTTTGGGCTGTCGATAGCCTGACAATGCACTTACACAGATTATGGATGCTTAACCATCAATCAGCACAAGCCAGTACGAATGTTCCCTTTGTACCACTGAGTCAAAGGATTACTTATCTCTCATCTCTTTGCGCTGTGCTTTCCTATTGGTTAAGTAATTAAAAATGCCACCATCGTCCCCTTCTGAGGAAACTGTATGCATGGACAGATAAATCCCTTCTAGGAACCAGGTACTTTCGGCTTTTCAAAGCCATCTGCAGCTACTATTAGGCAACATTTATCTCTCCACAAAGAGGTTGACTTTCCTCCCACAAATTCACCAACTCCAGCATTTCCCAGAGCTTGGGAATTGAGATCAAAAGAGCAGCTAGAGATGGGTTGTTAGGATGTGGTCAGAGATAAAAAAGGCTCGTTCACCAAGCTGTGCTTTGTATATTGGTCCTTCTTTGCAGTCTGTAATTAGAGCCTGCTATGGCCTGGTTCTAATCCGTGAGGGAAATAGGTGGGCTAGGGGACTCTCAGGCATGTTTGCAGGAACATTTCCAGGCCACCAGAGGGGAAAACACTTCAGAAGAGCAAAATTCTTTGCAGTGACAGAGAACTGCATTCCCAAGGTCTGGCGAAGCCACATCTCTAAAAGCTGATCGCCTGTCGCTCCTGAAGATTTTAGCAACACCACATGGAGGTCACCTGTTCAGTATTCCTGACATTAGGGACACTGTCCTAAGTCATCTTCACAATGTTTAGTGAGTGGGACAGAGGGCCTTTCTGTGACTGGTTTTTTGATGTCTAGAAAACATGGGAGACCTGCCATCCTTGGGACTCAAGAGTGTTGGCTAGGATTTGCCTGGCAGGACCTGGTGAGTGGTGTCTTCTCCATCCTTGGACTCTGCAGGGGGAGGGGAACTCACTCTCTTGGTAGGTGACAAAGAAGGATGGCTGAGGTCACTATCATCCTGACTAGCCACATGGCTAAGGAAAGAATTGAGTGATTCCATCTCAAGGTGACTTCCCAGAGCTGGCCATGGCTTTGGGATGCAAACCTGATTGTGTTCTGTCGGAAGTAGGGTAGGAAAAGGAGTAGGCTAAAGTTCAGGCCATCTTAGTGTCCTACCTGTATCTGAGTATTTATTTATTTATTTATTAAAAGCCCAGACAACAGGCTGAAGACCTGGCTGCTCCCACCTGGCAGCTACATTCTCTTGTAAACACTCCATGATTTGTTCAGGTCCCCTCGGGATTGACCTAGAATGACTGAAATCTGTTTCCCATCATCTGAAAGGTGTGGCTAATTAGTGCTCGCTTTCTGGAACCCTCCGCTCTCCTATTACACTCCTGACCTTGTTTTGGGGGGAAGAAGGCAGGAGAAAGCTGAAGGCATTGGCGCCAATCCTCCCCAGACTTAATGGAATGTATTTCCCATTTACTAGCCCTCTCGGTGCTTCCGCTGGGGAAGGCACAGTGTAGCTTTACCTTGCTTAGTGTGCAAACATTCCCCCCTCTTTGTTAATGCTTTGCATGTCTTATTTCATAGATCACAGAAATGGAAAGTGCAGCTATGCCATTGACTTTATTACTTTAGTCCAGCCACGAGAAACATTCTCTTCTGCTCCCCTATTCCCTTATTAGTGTGAGTCCCCCCCAATGGAATAAATCCTTCTTTTTCAAAAACATTGCATTGTGATTTCAGAGGGGTTAGAAGGGGGCAGTGGAGGGGTGGGTGTGGTGCTCTGACAAAGGGGAACAATCAAAGTCTGATTTTTTGCTTGCAAAATGCGTAGTCCAGTTGAAGAGACATGTAATCATTTGGGGAATCGAGTCGGCTCTGACTCTTGGCTCCCTGTGCCTTTTCATCATCTGGATGCCAGATAAAATACAGATGTTCAGAGAAAGAAACACAGCACCAGACCGTTTCCCTCTTGGCTTGGACTACCTCTTAAAGCCTGCATGCCAGACCGACTCGTTTTCAGCATTCTTGGTCCAGCTATAATTCACAGAAGATATCCCAATCTGGATCGAGTAACTTTCTTAGCTCTGTGTCGGAAACAGCCTGGGGTGCTTTGGCTTTTGGTTACTGTCTTAGGAAAGTCAGATGTGCAGAAGTGTCATAGTGGACAGCGGCTGTGACACCCTTTCTCTGAAACCAGAAGGGCACCTTCCTCCTTGTCTTGTGTGGCCTCCTACAACTGCCACTGTCTGTACTGAGTGGATCCTTGTCCCGAAATATGAGAGCACCTTTTATTTTCCATAGTATCATTAAATGTGAATCAGACCCCCTCCCCTATGAAAAGGACTTGGGCTTTTAACTTTCCCAGACATGGAAGGTGTCATAGAAAGATTATAATTACCTTGAAGGAAGCCCACAGTGGGGCTGCAAAGGTGCAGAAGCCAAGTCTAAAGATGCCCAGAGAAGTGAATACCTGCAGCTCCCATCAGAGTCCCAGCTCCCACATCTCTATTCCTCTGCTCGCACTTCCTCTGAAGTCCAAGCTTTCCACTTATGCAACTGGGAGGGCAACTCCCTCCTTGAGGCTCAGGATCAAATCCAGAGCCCTGTGCACCTAACTGAGCAAGGGCTGTGCCATTGAGATATGTGCTACCACCCCAGCTAGGAAGAGTAGCTTTCAAGAGACCAGTGCCAGCTCTCTAGTGAGCTTGTCAGTCGCAATGTGTCAGGATCACTGGAAAGGTGGCCCCAGAGATAAAGGCTTGCTTTATTGTAGAGACACGCACATGTGAGAAGCTGTTCTGGACCCTGCGAGAAGAGGGCAGTTGGGCCATGTTCCATGCCACTCTTTAGATCAATGTCACCTTCCCCTCTGCTGTGCCCTTTATGGGCCACAGGCCTCCTTCAGCTTCTTACCTGGGAGTTTTACAAGCTCCCTGAGACTTAGCAGTCTTGGGACACATGTGATTCTCCCTCAAAACATTCCTCAGAAACAGTGCCAAAGAGGGAGGAAGACAAAGGAGATCCTGGGCCTCATCCTGGCAGGTACGTACCGTTCCAGACCTTGCCTTCCACCTGGGGTCCGGTGGGCCAGATACACGACCCATGCCACAGCTGCAACCCTTCTTGACAGCTGCTGCATTGGTTGTAGCCCAAGCCGGTACAAGTCTCACAAGCACGGTGGCAGGACTTGCATTCTCCCAACTCTTGGTCTCCATAGAAGCCAGGGCCACAATCCTGTACACAGCTGCCACCTTTGGAAGATCAGGGGAAAAAATATAAAGGAGCGAATCTGACCAGCTGGGCTTCTGGCACTATGCAATGCCAGATACTAAAGGACTTCTCAGGACATTTTTATTGCATGTGTGCAAACCAAGATGGCTTTAGGTTATTTCAATTAATAAACGCAATACTTTTTTTCTTTTTAATTTAAATATAAATTTGCCAAGTATAAAGGGCAAGGGACTTAGAATAAAGATTTTTAACACTTCTATGCCTTAATAAACTACAAATAAAATGATTCCATGAAGAGAACTATTGAGGCATGCAATTCTAAACCCATCACTTGGCAGAGGCAGAGGGATTTCTGCAAGTTTGAGGCCAGCCTGGTCTACAAAGCAAGTTCCAGGACAGCCAGATTGCATTGAGAGACTCTGTATCAAAAAAGAGAGGAAGGGAATTATTGAGGGGGCTGTAAAGTGCTGGTCTTGCAAGCAAGAGGACCTGAGTTTAGACCTCCTCTAAAACTTACATTTAAGTTGGGCACTGTGGGTATTGGAGGGCCCCTTTAAACTCAGTGATGGAGAGATGGGATAGGGAGTCAGGTAGATCCCTAAAAGTTCACTGGCCAGTTAAGCTAGCCTGTTTGACAAAGTTCCGGGCCAATGAGAATATCAGTCTCAAACTAAAGATGAAAGCAACCTGAACTTCTTTGACCTCCAAAAGACACTACACATGGAGAGGGGGGATGATGGGGGATGAGCAGAGAGGGAGAAAACAGGAACCACTGATTCACTGAAAATTGTATATTGTATTCTCCATTCTCAACACTTAAGGTCACTGGTCTCTCCAGTTTCCAGTTGGAAGACTCATAATAAAATTCTTCCCCAACTACCTTTCCAACAAAGTCAACAAGTTGACCAAAACCCAAGACAATTGCTCTTGTTCAGTTATACAGTGCACATGAATCTGCAACCTGTTTTTCCTTTCTCAAGTTTTTTGACTCAGTAAAAGGGCTGCGGCTCTGAATAGCCCAGGACATTAGCTTTGAAACATTAATTTTCATGTCTCCCTCCCATCTCAGTACTCAGTTTCTACTCGACTCTCTTGTTCCCATCAACTTGGAGATACTTGAGGTTAACTAGTGAAATGTGAACTATGTATGCTTCGACACTAAATGCAGAAGGAAGTAGTTCAGGCTAATGTCAATTTTCAAACCATGTTAAAATTCCTTTTTGGATCATAGATGACAATAGGCAGAGACTCTGAAATTCATGATAGGATTGCTCTTATTTCAGTGATGGCCTTCTGGGCCCCCACAGTCTTTTCTTCTCTGTGAGTCACCATTTTCCAGCTTACCCAAGAGAAAGAAGCCCTCCTCACACCAGTAACACTCATGTCGGTCGCAGCTGCCACAGTTAGTGCCACAAGCTCTGCATTCCCACTTCTCACCAAAGGTCTTCTCAGGGCAGGCTTTATAGCAATGCTGCTCAAACCTAGGAGACATGATGCCATTTTTTGTGAGGAGGGCTGGCATGCTAGAACCAACATGATTTGATCTCCTCATATTTGTTTATCTGTAGCACACTGAACAAGTTGTCAAGGGTAGAAACCTGCACATAGTCTGTCCTGCCCAATCAAACCAATGCATTTGCTATCTCTTCTGTACCTCTGAGGACTCCTTTAATGGAAGGTGTGCTGCTGGGCGGATGCTGGGAGGGGAGGGTCTCTGAGACTGATTTCTGTACTGGTTGTTAAGTATCAGTTCATTCAAGTCTGTGCACAAACTCCACAGGGAAGACATTACTGATTTTTAATGTCTACACATGGGAAATGATGCTCAGGCATTACGTGTCCAACATCTCTTGAAAGGGCAGACCAGGGTTTTGACCAAAGTTTGTTGGAATAGATAGTTTGTGCAGTTCTCTTAGAAAGTGAGAGACAACCCATTATTGGGTCCATACAATTTACCAGAATGTCTGTGGCCAGATCATGAATAAAAAGAATATCTCTTGACATCCTCAACACATGCTAACACACACCTCTGCATATACACATGCGGATTCTTGCATAGATGATCTGCTTATGCTCATTATATAGCAAGATATTGCAGTTCACTTGGAGGGGCACTGGAGTGACGCTGACTCTTGCCCTTTGGTGGATTTCAAAGCATCAATGAGTCATCAGGAAAGATGTCCCCATCCCTTCTTAACAGCTTATGTTGTCCAACACTTCACCAACAAGTCACTGATGCTAAGTAGCCTGAAATGGCGTAAACATGTGTTTCTTGAAATGGGTATCTCATGCTGTGTCTTAGTGCTATAGGGCCTGCTGTTTCAGCCTATTCCTTTCTCAAAAAGGTTTTTTAAAACACACACACACACACACACACACACACACACACACACACACACACACCAATGATCTGGTGAGTGTCATGTGTCATGGGGGATGGGAGAGGAAGCAGGTGCAGGAGAGGCATTTGTACAGGGGTCAAATCAAAGACTCAGGCAGGACAGAGTTGGATTGGAGGAGCACAGGGTAGAGGGTGGGGAACATCAGAGGAAAAAGTGTAGAATTTCCACTTGTTTTTGCACAGTCATTCTGTGCGTGGGGGGGGGAGGGGTTGAGGGGACAGGGAAAGAGAATGAAATTAAAGTTCTTCATGGGACACTTTGTGACCTCTTTAAAATGCCTGCATGTCTGCTGCTCATCTTTGGTGTGAGAGCCTTTGACGTAGATATTGCAGATGATACGCTGTCAGTTATTTTCCTCTCTCATTAAATATTATCCATCTTTGTCTTATAATCATCATCGTGGGGCCTCTTCATCATCCCTCTATCTTTTAATGTGTTCGTTTTTCTGGTCCTGAAGGTCAAACTTAGGGCTGTGCATAAACAGGGCAGTGTCCTTCCATTGAATTGTACACTTTACCCTTTCTCTGTGAAATGGAAGAACCATCCAAAGGAATCAGAATGATATGCCGACGTAGTCACAGTAGTGGCCAGCCGTTTTAGGGAAGTTACATTACAACTAGAAGGCTAAGTTCAGGGCCTGGGGAGATGGCTCAGCAGTTAACAGCACTGGATGCTCTTGTAGGGGACCTGGGTTTGTTTCCCAGTATCCACATGGTAGCTCACAACCATTTATCATTTATTACTTCAGTTCCAAGGGATCCTATGCCTACTTCTTCATGCAGTGTGCACACATACAAGTGAATGCAAACAAACACCCACACACATAAAATAACATCCCTATTCACTCAAATCTGAACGTGCTCCCAAATTAAGAACTTTTTGAGAACCTGACATGACGCTGCAAAATGTTTCACGCACAAAATTTGTTTTTTAAACAGCATATAAAATTTTGCACCAACTATGCCCCTCTGATATATATGAAGCATGGACTAGAGTTTGAGACACGGCTCCTCCCCAAGATATCTCATTTATATGTAACCATTTTGATATCTGAGAAAAAATGTGAAATCTGAAATGCTTCTTGTCAAGTATTTCAGCCGAGGGATCTACTGGTAACTCAGGTTGGCCCAGCCTTCTGAGATGCTTCAGCTTGCTGGGTTGCCTTTCCCTTCCATCTTGCTTCCTGCTTCCACCATTTTCCCATTTGCTCTTTTGAGATCTTAGAATCTGCCAAGGTGACAATAGGGTGACAGAAGGTGATGACCCACAAAAATAGAGATATGGGCTTGCCACTAGTTTTAGCTGTAGAGTGAGCAGGGCATCAGAGCCTCCCTGATCTTCTCTTTCTGTCTCCTGGACTCCATACAGATCTCAAGTTGCTTACAAGCTGATGAAAGATGAAGAAAACAGGATATGAGAGCTGTGGGTGGTCGAATAGGACCCATGGAGGCCATGGATTGGTCTAACCCACTCTTCTTTATCGTTTTTTTCTGTTTGTGTTGGTTTTCTTCTAGCACAGACAGTGATGCGAGCTGGAAAGGAGAGCAGCTAGGACAGGAGGTAGTGTTGAAACATGCAGGCTTGGCCTTTATAGATTTGTATGGGAGAGCGTTAGTCTGATGTTTATCTGCGTTTCACCTTAGCATGGTCCATGCCTCTCACTACCCAGGGAGCAATTAAGAGGAAAGTGTCTTACCTGGCTTCCCTTGGCACATCTGACTCTGCTTAGGGATGAAATCCCTTCACAGACATTGAGAACCAGCTTTCTCAAAGGCAGATTATATATTATTAAAGCCTGTCCATAAAAAGCAAGATTTGAATGGTGGTGACCCATGGCAAAATTCCTAGACACGAGTGTCAAGATGGATGGCTTCCAGGATCAGGAAAGGGAAGGCTTCCTTTCAAGGCAAGAAAACATCTGGACTCTTACTCCTAAATCCAAGACTCACTCATTAATAGCCCACCCAGGACAGTTGCTTCAGGTTGCAGGGCCCCTGTGCTGCAATCACTGGGGTTAGGATTGAGTCAGTGATGCTTAAGCTGCAAAAAAGTTAGTGTCAGGAACAAAGGGGGCTGGACTTACACGTAATATCCTGTAGCACACGACGTACAGGTTCCTGGATCATCTGGAAAAAAATCACAATAATGAAAAATTATGATCGCCAGAACTTTGTTATTTGGAAAAATGGACTTTGGAAAAAGTTGTGGTTGGAAGCAGCTAATCTTCCAGAAATTTTAATGAAATGTACTGCCCAGAAATGATATTTGAACAGATTGCACCATTTTAATTAGTTACATAAAGCACATTGTAATTTATCTTTACCAAAGGTAGTAAAATGAGACTTCTCATAAAAAAAATTGGCCCCAACTTTCAAGGAAGAATAGGCTTAAGCTACTGGGTCTTCAAATTCCACATCAACCCTGGTCTTCCTTAGGAACCTCCCGTCCTCATGGCTGGGAGCGTAGTTCAGAGCTAGAGTACTTGTGTAGGACAGATCCTGGCCTTGGTCCCCAGCACTGCAGACACAAAGCCAAGGATCCTTCTGGCCTCTGCTGAGGTCGGACATGTCTTCATGCACATTTGAAATGAGCTTCTGACCCCAAACATAAGTTTCTCATGCATTTCTACAGATGCCCACCAACAGGAGGGAGTGTTGCTGGACAGTCTCCTTTGAAATCTCAACAAATATTTTCTCCAATATCAGCACCCACTTTGTGTTTTTCTACGGGAAGAAACTATTCTATCCTCATTGGCTGTAGTGACCAAGTGAGTGAGTCCCTGTTGGCTCAGAACAGGGTTTCAAGTGACTGCTTTCAACAAAGGTCACCACCTTCAGTCGATGTTCAGCCCTGCCCCAAAGGTGCCACTCTTGGATGTGATTACCACAGGAATTCCATTGCCTTTATTGGCCTCAAGCTCTTTCAAGCAGATACCTCTGGCAGTTTGTCCTGCCATCTGACCTCCAACTCAGCCTTGTCCCTTCCATTCTCATAGGACAGAAAGACATAAAGAAAAACTTCGCCCTAAATGATTCCTTTTGGCACATGAAGTTTTTTTTTTTTTTTTTTTTAAACTTCGGTTTACTTCAGGCAACTTTCACTTCAGTTAAACTAAAACTACCCCGCCCTTTGAACTCAGTGGAAAAACTATCCTTCCTAAACTAACTGTTCTAGGCTGTCTTTCTGCGTATCTGAAAACCTGATGGTTTCAGTGTAGAAGCAGCCCCACCCCAAGTCGTCTTGACCCTGCCTAGTGAGAGATCCCACTTCAACCATGCATTACATATTTTATTAAGACATGGCCGCAGACATTATGGTAAGACTTCTTGAAGAGGCTCTGCTACCTCAAAGATAAGCAAGGATCCTCAGAACTTTCTGGAAATGGCCCCGCTGATGATGGTTACAGTAGAGAGCATTAACCTTGGGGTTGTGATACCCTTTTCTAGTTTGAAGGTTTTAATACAGCTTGAAATGTTTTGTGAACTTGAATAAAAATCACCATGTTTTCTAGGTCCTGGAATTTGCAGGTGCAAAATGAACCGGTTTGGACAAAATGCCTGCTGAGACTCTCTGAAAGTTGAAGATTTTAAAACTGAGTGCAAAACAAGTTGGGAAACTCCATCCTAGTGTAGAGCCAGCCCCTCATTTGTCCACTCCCATTATAGTAGGATATTCCTACACTACAGTGTCAGCAATGAGTAGCTATAACAAAGACCCTTCGTCACTTTTACAGGAAAAGTTTGCAAGCTCTGGCTGTAGCACTATCCACTCGAGTCTTCATTTCATTTAGCTTCCCTTTTTAGGCTTAGAGCCATACTTGCTTAGGAACTACCTGTTACATTTCTTATAGTAGAAGTTTAGTTGGAAGGGTTGAACAAGAGCTGAAGTAGCCTAGTACTGGCCTCTAATCCCAGGATTCAGTGGCAGGGGTAGGCAGATATGTGTGAGTTTTATGTTACCTTGATCTATATGGACAGTTCCAGGCCAGCCAGAGCTACATAGTGAGACCTTATCTTAAACAACTACAAGAAGGAGCCAAAATAACCAAGGAGGAAGAGGCCATTCTGCAGGAGGCTGGGATGATGTGCTCTAGTAATGAGGTGGTTTTAAATATATGCATCAATGCAGTTTGTAATAACGTAAACTAAAACAGGATGATGGGATGAGCCTAAAGCCAGGCTAATGACATGGACCCAGGAATCTGAAGCTAAATGCTGGTGAGAAAGAAAGGCTCCCTGGCCTTCTTGGAAACCCCATGGGGATGCTTTCTCATTTGAATGGGGATCTGAATATATTTTCAGGGCTACAGAGTCCTCAGTGGACACTATGGCCAGTTCAGCTCCCACTAGGAGTCTGTTTCTGCATTCACATTCTTTATAGCCTACTTTCCCCTTACCTTGCTTCTACTCAGCTTGCCTCTGGGCAGCTCAATTTTCCCTGCCTGTCCCAGTGAACATACTTAACTCTGACAGTTTTGCTAATTTAGCAAGGGCTGAGGGACTTCTAATCCTGCTTGCTAATGTTCTGGTCATCTCTCTCATCTAGGAACTTCATGTGCTTGCTCTCTGCTCCTTTAAGCCCGTCACTCATGAAAATGTTAAATAGAACCAAGCTTGAGAAATATGCATATCAATATATAGTTGAGTGCATGGACTTTTCCAGCCTGGTTGCACAGAGAATTTGGCTACCTTTATGACAGTTTGCACACATGAATAATGCAGAGACTCAGGACTGAGGCTTCTAATAGCTTCTGGATGCCAGTTAGTTTCCCCCCATTATTATCAGTTGTTTTCCACCCCAGAAGATCAAGTTGAAGATGAGGTAAATGGTTTAGCTTAACCATGGAGAGGCAGCTGTCGTTGGGTTCAGAGTAACAACCTTAAACCTGGAATGTGACCCTAAGTCAACTCAGCCTTTAACAGTAAGGTGAGGTTGCTCAAAACCTGGCTTCCAGTGAGTGTTGTCTGGGAGTTGGAAAGGGAAAGAGGAATATAAATAAGGTAGAATGTTAACTGTCTTGGAAGATGTTACCTAAGGTCAGATGTTTAAAGAGCTCTGGTTATTTGACCTTGTCAAGCCTTGAGCTGAGAGCATACATTGATCAGTCAGAATTCAGAGAAAACCTCGGACATTTAGGAGCAAAGTTATCGGGAACAGTTGGTGGCTTTGTAGCTGGTCATATTCTGCAAAGGTGAAGGTGCAAATTATGAGCAGAGCCTATTCAAGAGGGTACTTGTTTTCCCTTTCCAGAGAAGATGGAGGTTAGTTGTCTTATTTTCACGGGGGCAGGCAGAACTGTGGTGTTCACCCTGCCTTGAGAGCTCTGGACCATTCTTTGGGTCATGATTTGATTGTGTCCTTAGAGAATGACCATCCCTGGACCTGATCACAAACTAGTTTCTCCAAGGATACAATGGCGACTGTTCTCAATAGCAGTCCAGTGGTCAGTCATGTTCTTTGCTAAGGAAGTTTTCTTTTCTGCAATGCTCACAGCCTTCCCACTGAGTGGGATTCAAGTGGGGGTCGATCATATAAGCTATATTTAAAAAAAAGGGGGTTCTTTTAAATTGAGATGGAACTCTAAACATTTAAAACTATTCAAGGAAGGTCAACTTTTTCTTACAACTTACATAGACGTTAGGTTCTATAACTTAGGAAGCACATAAGTTAAAATACTATAATTTGCTTCTTTAATTTTTTTTTTCGTGCATGGCTATTTCTTATTGAAGCAAGACAGGAAATGTGGTATCTTAGGGGGTTATCTTTTACTATAGAATATACGTGTGATTTGGCCATGGATTGGCTATTGATCTAAGGAGAGTTGACCACAGAAGATATTTATGTCAGGGTGCTCTTATCCTTCTTTTGGCTCTTTGGCCTCCTCTTCTTGCTGAAATTTGGCTTGTGTTCCCTTACTGTGAGGCTTTGCTTACTAATACTGTACAAGAGGAGGACTAAAGGACACAGCAAATTTGTATCCTTAGGGAAGCCCTAGGCCCTCAACTTCCTTAGGTGCTGGTCATCTAAGTTACTTCTACTATGACTCTCTTAGACCATACATGTAAGTGTGTCATGAAACATTATCTATTCTCTTATAATTCAGCATTGCCTGATGCCTGCTTTTCCATGAGTATCTTATAGCCTGCCACCTGCCACAACTTTCCTGGTCCAACCACTGAGACTCTAATGAACTTCGGGATTTTGTGATTAACTTGGCCAGTGACTCAAACACTTACACAATTAGTAGATAAAAGTTAGCTCCATTTATGCTTCCTGGATTTCCAGCTCCAGTCATATTACAACTTCATCAACAATGGAAATCTCAGTTGATAATCTCTATGTTTTTGTACTGATCACCCCATTGGATTAAACAACTATTATGTGTGTATAAGTTATTCATTATTAATCAGCATCATTTATTATGTACTAGTGCATGAATATTTTCATATATTTTAAAAAGTGTGATAAGTTGAAGTTTGAAAAGGATGGAACAAAAGTAAATGTGAATGTATATTTTATTTTTTCGGCAGTGCAATGGAGTGTGTTTAACAGCCACTTGCCTTCGGAGACCAGTGGCTTTGACTCTACCAAATTGAATGTTACACCTGAGCTTCTGAACATGAACAAAACCTGTGTTTTACATTTGGCTTCTTTGTGTTAGTCATGGCTTTTTGATGGGTTCATTCATCTGCATGTGTGTAAAGACCCTCTGCTCTTAGCTTTCACCTCTTCCTCATTTGTGGATAGACTATTCTTAATGAACGTGCTCTCTTACCATTTCATGTCAGGAGAGAAGTGGGAAATACAGCTATGAAAGAAAGCATTTAGAGAGTATGCTTAGATTGTACTCTCCCCACCTCACCTCGTCCCTGCAGTCTACATGGTGTTATCAGAACAACTTTCCAGATGAAAATTGTGTCCATGTGTCTACACAAACCAACTAGAAGGCTCATCTGTCAAAAGAGACATGGATATGCAGGTAAACTGAGCCAGCAGATGGGCACTGATGTTCTCGTTCTCAGTGGTATTTAACATGGGAACATTTATCTGACAGGCCAGTGAAAAAGTAACACATAGCTGTGTTCACAGATATAGTACGTACTCGCATGTGCATGTGCGTGTATGTGTGTGTGTGTGTGTGTGTGTGTGTGTGTGTATTTTTGTTAAAACACAATCTATGCATATGTGCGTATTACATGTGTAAAAGGTCTATGTTTCCTTAACAAATCTCACAACAACATTTATTAAAACAAAAAGAATTAGTAAAAAAAGAAAGATGTTGGGTGTCAAGGTGTGTGCCTGTAGAACTAGCTGCTCAAGAGGCTGAGAAAGGAGGAGTCTTGAGCTCAGCCTGGCAAAGTAAGGAGTCTTGGTTTAAAAACCATAAAAACCCAACCCCCAAACAAAATCAAAACATCGGGAAAGACAGAAAAGGCCTAGGCTAGGATACACATGCATACCCACACACCAAGTAAATAAAGGTAATGCTTTTTAAAAAATGTTTAATAAAAAGGTTGAGAACTGGTTAAGGAAGACATACTGATGTTGGTCTCTGGCCACTATGTGCACCCACAGGAGAAGGCACACATGCACGCATACATTCAGAACCACCTCCAAAATAAATCCTGTTCCACCACACATTTGAAACAGTGTCTCTACAGATCTTCTGAGTCAATTGTCATTTGGGTTTGCTCCTGAGTCCCCCTTTCTCCCATGTCCACTTCTATCTTCTCATCTCTCACCTCAGCACTCGCTAATTTCCACAACACCAGTGCTCTGCCTAGGGGTGAGGTCCAAACAGACCCAGATGTTTGTACAAACTCTTCAGACAAAATTCACCTTGAAAAGGCAAATAGGCATACTTCTTTTTTGATAGGAGGTAGATGGCCGGAAACTGGGGTTACTGCCTCAGATTCACTAACCAGACTGGGGCTGTCCTCGGGGCCAAACATGGTTTAACCATTTCTTTCCTGATTGTGTACTGTATCTGTCCTGCTGAGATGTCCCAAGGTTCCCTCTGAGGACAGAAGCAGTGCTGGAAGAAATCAATACTTCAGCTGCTTAGAGAGATAATTAAGCAAATTGTCAATAATGTATATTCTTCCTGAGTAAATTTGTATTTAGTTATCACACAATACTGTCACATTGACAGGGGAGTCCCTGACAGTCTTCAGCCTACCAAGGATAACAGGTTGGTTAAGAGATTTATATGCTCAGAGTGTAACTAATTATAAGGGCCAGACAGCACTAAGAGATACATAAATTCAAATTGGCCTTGTACTTAGAATTGCTTCAAATATCATTCAAATACAAAGTAGATCTTCTGACAGCTCTGCCTTTGCTGGCTTTTCTGGAAGGTTCAATGGTATTGGAATACAAAATATTTGGTTAGAGGGACTGCTGATGCTTTTCAATCATCTTGTCCTCACCGGTGTCCAAGGACAATGAATAAATATTTGAATTGGCAGGAATGCAAATTGTGCAGCTGACAGTGGGGGGCAGCCCCTTAGAGAGGCACAGTAGTAGAAGAGACCAGAATAAATAATCAAAAATCATCGTCTACAAATGGTGGCAGAAAGCAGACTCCGTGTTTCATACGCTCCAGGTTTTATCAAGTCCTCTAATTCCAGTGTGGATCTCCATGTTTCCTGAGCCTAAACAGGCAGAAGTGATGGACATTTACACGTTGAGCCCCACCAGGCTCACTCACTGCCTTGTGTG
Source organism: Rhabdomys pumilio (assembly GCA_030674055.1). Taxonomy (NCBI): domain Eukaryota; kingdom Metazoa; phylum Chordata; class Mammalia; order Rodentia; family Muridae; genus Rhabdomys; species Rhabdomys pumilio. The sequence goes on from JANHMN010000003.1 coordinate 144,794,554, forward strand.
TCCTGCATCTACCCATTTATTTCAGAGCTTACATTTCAGTGGAAGGCAACACTTTTCAAAGTAGATAATGTCTTAAGCAGTCTATTTAGTAACCTGTTTCTGAATCAGGGAAAAAAATGCTCCTTTTCAAAATCATTCAAAAGCAGGTAATTATTCAGAGGGCAAGTAAAACATAATCTTTTTTTTTTTTCAACAAATACACGACACATACAGTAGAAGGCAAGCTTCAAGAAGACGGAGGTTTTGTTTCCTGTATGTTTGGTGCTAAGGAGATCCCCTTGGCGTTTGTGAAAAAGGAAAAGTCACAAATAAATGTAGACATTCAGATAAAGATTAAAGAGGGTGTGGGAAGAGAAGAGAGGCCCTCATCCAGTGAGCTAGTGAGAGAGAATGTCATTCAAGAACCAACCATTTGAATAGAGGCTGGAATCTTAGCAGGAGCTAGCTACAGAAAATCCTGCAGACAGAAAGGTCAGGAAAATCTGACCTGTTTAAGGAACAGCAATAGGCACCAGGTACAGTGTGGCGTATGACTGTAATCCAAGTATTTGAAAAGATGAGGCAGGAACATCAAGAGGGTTGGAAGCTAAGGAAGAGTCTGGAGTTGGAAAAAAAAAGGAGAGGGGGAGGAGGAAGAGAAAGAAGAGGAGGAGAAGGAAGAGGAGGAAGAGGAAGAGGAAGAGGAGGTAGAGGAGGAGGAAGAGGAAGAGAAGGAGGAGGAAGAGATGGGGAAGAGGAACAGGAAAGATGGTGGCAGCAACCATTAGGGCTGGACTGGATCAAAAGAGGCAGGCAATGAGGCCAGGGTCATGGCAGGACCAGATTAAATAGTCATTTCACAGCCCTACCCCCTCCACCTTGTATTAAACCCATGGCCTTATATATGGTAGGTAAAAAGCCACTAGGTCACATAGAATTATACTGAGTAGAATAAGAGATTCACCTACTAATGGAGAGTTTTTTTTTTTTTTTTTTTATTAAAAGCCCCAATGTGATCCGATCTGCTGATAGAAACCTATTGGTGCTGTGTGGGGAATGACCTATTTAGCTGTAGAAGCATTTACAACCATTACACTCAGCCAAACTCAACTAGAGTCCCATATACCACTCTTGGCATACATGTTTGAGAGAAAGATGTGTCAGAAGAAATGATCAAAGGTAAATAAATTAAGAATGTTATAAGAAAATCCAACTTGGGGGCCGTCAAAGAACTAACATTTGGGAACATGATGTTGGGGACAGGATGAAGGAGTGAAATGACTCCCTGGGCTGGCTTGAGCCCTAAGTGAGAAAAAAGAAGAAGGAAGAGTCAGCTGTGAGTTGGATTTAGAGGAAGAAGAAACAACTAACAAGACATGTATTCCAGCCACATCCTGCTGTGATAGGCTAAGGAGTGTCTGTGTGGTATACAATCCTTACCCTCATGATATTTGCAAGCTGTTGGGGGGAGGACAGTAATGACCAAGGTTGGCAAGTGAGAAGCTACCGTGTGACAAATGATGGGATGGGAAACATAACTTTGAACTAGTCTAGGACTTGAAAGAAACCAAAATGTGATGTGATGCTTTCTTCTCTCTCTTTCTCTCTCTCTCTCTCTCTCTCTCTCTCTCTCTCTCTGTCTCTCTGTATTGTAGGTCTGTGATATGTGGTGTATGATCACATGTGTATTCATTTTAATGGAACCCAGAAGAAGACACTGGAGGTGTCTTGCCCCTTCATTCTGCTTTTTGTTCCCTGAGACAGAGTCTCTCACTGAACCCAGAGCTACGCTGGTAGCTGACAAGTCTCAGATCTTCATGTCTCTGCTAACCAGAGACATGAGTTACAGATGTGCTCATGATCATGCTTGTTGATTTTCTGTGAGTTATTGGGATTTGAACTCAGGTCTCAATGCTTGAGCAGCAAGCACTCTCATCCACTGAACCATCTTCTCAGCTCTTTATCTCTTTTTCTTGATGGGAAAAGTTCAAAGCGTTTTATTATACTTAGGGTTTCCATATACAATACAGTGCTCAGGAACCCGAGAACTATGACGTTAGCTTAAGGATGAATGAAAACTAGCAGGAGTCAGCAAAATCCATCGGAGCCTTGGCTTTGACATTGGGTAGGTTACACCAGAACATGAGCACAAAGGTTTCCTCTGAAACTCTGGATTTTACAAAGGTGCACACTCATACTACCTTTCTGGTCTAGAACAAAACCAAAGAAAACCAACTCACAGTGGTTCTGGGTAGGTAGTTTTGCAAGGTAACTGACAGGAGCAGCTGTAAATGCTTCGAGAAAACAAATGTAATTTCAACTCTCAATATATTCTTTTACATTTGTAAAATTTCAAGGAAAATGACCACAGTGTAAAGGTTTCCCCTAATGCCAGGTCTTCATGTATTCAAGGCAAGAGCTTTACTGTTGAATTATAATTCCAGTGCAAAAGTTTAAGAGTATCAAGCCCAGAAGGAAATCAGTCACTATAAGAAAGAGGCAGTGGGAGTAACCAACAGCAGAATCAGACTCACAGCACACTCTTAGAAACTGTGAAGAGCCAGAGTTAAGAGCCATGAGGGATGTAGGGTCATGGACCAGTTCCCCCATTGACTGTATGAAGCATTGTTTCAACCCTCTTGTTCTTCTGCCAGAGTGGGGACTTGTCTCCTGGGCTGCTACTAATAGCTGTAGTAGTGTTACAAAGTTGATCAAGTAAGGATACACTGAACATTAACAATCTGTCCCAGTTGGGAATACATCTTATTTATCACTCTAGCCACTGTGCCTAGTCCTATTCTCAGATCCCTTTGTTCTATATGGACATTTTTGAGGTTCTCACACTATTACATATTCTAATTATATGTTACACATTTAAAAATTACATTCATATGTATATGATCGTGCCTCCATGCATACATACATGACAGCAATGCATGTGGAAGCTAGAGGAACACTTGCAGGAGTTGGCTCTTCTCTTTCACTGTCATGAGGTCCCAGGGATTGAACTCAGGCTTGGCAGTGAGCATGGTTATACTGGGAGCCACCTCACTGGCCTACCAATATATTTTAACCCCTACCACATATATATGCTAGGCCTATAGAAATCACTCATTTCTAGTATAGTGTGGAATTCAGTGTCTGGAGCAAGGCAGCAGGTTAAGAGATCTTATAAGATATGAGCCCATAAGTTCTTGCACTCATGTCATGTGATCATATAATTAACAGGATGAGTTCTAAGATGTGAATAGATTGCAGGTGCGTGCAGGTAGGGGGCACAGCAATGGAAACCCATGGGATGATGCCTTCATGAAAGTAAAGGTTGAAAACCAAAAGATGAGTTAGAGAAAGACAGATAGAGGGCAGAAACGCTATAGAGAGACTTTTCTGGAAGAAATATGCCACATTCCTCACTCTGAAGATCTGAAGGATTTTAAATAAAAGGATGTCAAAGGTATAAGAAAACGACAAAGGGTTTGGAGGAGCTGGAGGACAGGGCTAGTGTCAGGCTTGAGGAAACGAGACAGAAGTGAGCATGCTGAATGGCTCAGTGGCTGGACTGGGAAGGCTCTATGCAATGCTTAGAGGAAGTGTAGATTTTTCCTTGGGCCACAGGAGAGTTTCTGAGATGTGTAAACTGCTGCCGATAGGTTCACAATTAGAGAGGACCCCATGTTATAGCATAAGAGATGAATTAGTTAGGGTTTTACTGCTGTGAAGAGACACCATGGGCAAGGCAACTCTTATAAGGACAATATTTAATTGGGGCTGGCTTACAGGTTCAGAGGTTTGGTCCATTATCATCAAGGTGAGAACATGGCAGCATTTAAGCAGGCCTGGTACAGGAAGGGCTGAGAGTTCTATATCTTCATCTGAAGGCTGCTAGGAGAAGACTGACTTCCAGGGAGCTAGGATAGGGGTCTTAAAGCCCACACCCACAGTGACACTCCTACTCCAACAGGGCCACATCTACTCCATCAGGGCCACACCTTCTAATAGTGCCACTCCCTGGGCAGCATACACCATTAATCCTACCAGTCAGGAAAGTTTGAGGCTACTTAATCTATCAAGGTCTGTGTCAGCCAGAGCTACTTAATAAGATCTTGTCTCAATCCAGGAAAAAACAGTAGAAATGACTTGAGACTGTTGTGAGTTGAATTATAATTATGAGCCTCAATCATATGTCCCAGTGTTAATGTTGGAACCTCTCAATGGGACCTTAGTTGTTAGTTAGGGTCAAGTTAGGATGAAGCCATTAAGATGAGGGTGGGCACCAACATAAAGCAATAGATCATTTCCTTGTTAAAAAAATCACCTGAAGACACAGATCCGGAGACATAGAAGGAAGAAGCACAAGATATCACAGAGGTATGGATGAGTTATGCAGTGACAAGCCAAAGAATGCCAAAGATAGTCATTAGCCTCCAGGGGCAGGAACATGTCCAGGAAGAACCTCTCTCAGAGATGTCAGGAGCCAACACTACTGACAAGGGATTGACTCCTGACTTCAGTCTTATTCTCTCCAGGACAGAGGGAGAATACACTGCTATGGTTTTAAGACCCTTGGTTTCTGGTATACTGTCACAACTGCCTTTGAATAGCAATGATATGGGTTCTCATTAGTTTTGTGGGCAGGGCATGATTGCCCCATATTCTTGCCTAAACCTTTAAAATACTAGAAAGATTGCTTGTAGCCTCCCTTTTCAAATGTGTCAGCTTGTGAATGGAAAGAGGAGGGCTTTATGTGATTCCTGTGTTCTGCATAAGGAATTCATTGTATCCAACTCATGTGGGCAGTTTACATAGAGGGGGCCAAGTCAGGAGTTGGGAATTCATAAAGTAGCTTTGCATTTTCTACCTAGCCGATAAGATAGGGCTGACACTGTAATCATTTCAATTGTGGTGTGTATACTATTAATTTTATTTTATTTAGGCAGAGTTTTGCTATGTAGCCCAGGCTAGCCACAAACTCATGGTCGTCCTGCTTTCCCTTTGCCAGAGCTAGGATTGCAGGTGTGTGCTGCCGTCTGTGGTACTGAGATTTTTGGTTGGTTTGTTTTTCTTGCAGGACACTTTTCCCCATTAACTGTCACTTGTATGTGAATCATGGAGAGAGCTGACTGATTATTAGTTAACCAAGTCCAGAGTGGGAAGGAGGGACAACTTTCCCAGTATTTAGGTTTGAGCAGCTGTGTGCTGCTATATTTGAAGCGTGAACCACACTGGGTAGGGATCATGCAGATACAGGCAGAAGTTACAGCAACCAGAAGGCAGGCAGTGTGTTTACTGAACTGAGGCTGGTTCACTCTCATGCAAAGAACAGCTGAGATAGTTCAGCAGGTAAAGTATTTGCGACAAAAAATCACATGACTTGAGTTAGATCCATGATCCACATAGTAGAAGGAAACAATTGACTCCCACAAGTTGTCCTCTGACTTCACAGACACACACAGACACACACACACACACACACAGACACACAGACACACACACACAGACACACACACACACACACACACACACACACACCCAATAAATGAATAAATGTAAAAAGAAGAATGTTCATGGGGCCCACAGCTTAGCACCAACAGTTTTCCCATGCCCTTCAACCAATTCAACTAAGAGTTCTCCATCTGGGCAAGTGGGCTCACTGAGTAAATTTGTTTAACCCCCAAGCCTCACAACCTGACTTGATTCTCAGAACCCACATGATGGAAGAAGAGAACCAATTTCTATGTATTGTCCTCTGGTGTCCACACATGTGCTATTGCATGTGTTTGCTGACTCAATGCATAAACGAATGTGATAAAGAAAAAAAATGTAAAAAAAAGTGTACCATTTATTATGTAAAGAGTCCCAAGTCACTTTGTCATCACTTTGCCTTGGAGGTACTGCTTTGAATATCTAGCTTATTCAGAGTGTGCTTCTGAAGCTGAATCCTGGACAGAACAGACGACTCCTATGTACTTAGAACCAAGATTTTGCAGCACAGGGACAAGGCTGGAGAAGAGGAGTAGTGTGAGTACCATCCCAGAGCTGCTGTTTCTAGCTTCCTCTGTTAAAAGGAGGGTGGATTAGAGCAGCCATTGCTTTCCCTCTACAGGCTTCTTAGACTTGTTTCACATTCTGAGCATCCATGAAATCACTCCAACTAAATGCATCGTTGGAAAGGGGGACAACAAGGCAAATTCATTTGTCTCACTTACTGCTTAAGCAAAAATGAAATTGTTGAGACCAACATTTATTTTCCAGTAGATATATTTTCTGGTCATTACTTTTGGCCCAAACTGCTGGTTCATGTAAATGGTCTAGGGCTTATGTAAACAAGTCCTGTTATCTGAAAAATAAAACTCTGAGAGTCATCCTGTGTGATTTGCTCTTTGTAAAGAGTGGCTCATATTTTTTTTTTAAAAGATATTTTGAACGATTTTGCCTATTCATCATCAGGCATATTTTAAGGAAGTGATGTTTTCTTTTGTGTATCTTCAAGTTGCTATGGCAATGGAATCGCTTTCTACTCATTAATCAGGAGGCATCCTCCCCTCTCCCTCCGTTTGCAGCCTCTGCTTATCTTTCTACCTTTAAAAACTTCACAGATTTCAAAAGCAGTTTTCTTTACAAACATTTCTCGATCTGAGAGTTTTGCTGTGTTCAGTATGTTATCTATCACGACACATTTCAGGCTCTGTGTTATTTGATGACTTGCATTGGATACTAGGTACATTTGATTGCCCCTTTCTCTGGATTCCTATGCTTTTATTTCTTACAGCTGTGGGAGGTTTTGCTAAGTCTCCAGAGTCATGTGGTAAATTATACAGAAATCCTTTCATTTGCTCTTCTTTATGGATGCCTCTGGCTAGAAATGTCCTGGAGTTAAAAATGGAGTTTTGTTTTCTTTAATGTTCTTTTTGAGTTTCTTCTTCTCAAAGTCAGCAACACTGCCTCAATTTTCATTAGCAGTACTTGAATCCACTGAAACTCAGATGAGTGATCAGCCCCAGTCTTACTCACTTGTAGCTGGAAGGCCTTTGTGACCATCTTTCCCAAGGTATACACACAGCTGTGAATTCAGCTTGTAAGTTAGTTACTGACTGGCATTAAATGTTAGAGTAGGGATAGAAATACCCCAGAGTGACAGGGGACCATAAGCAATGGCTGGAATTTAGTTTGTAGCAGAAGTGAATTGTTTGAAGAAGTTAAAAGATTTGAAGTGGGAATATAATGCAAAGGTAGATTGTATGCACACTACACTAAGGTCTTGGATTTGATCCCCCAGTACATACAAAATGCCTGTCTGTCTCATGGTCAGCATCAGGACCAAGGAGCAGATGCCTTCTGTAGGAACATTCCTGGCCCACTGGAAAATGGTACCTGTTATATCTGTATGTATTTTATGTTAGGAACCTTGTTCATTTTTGGTAGCTCTTCTGTTTTATGTTATTTTTTGTTTTTATTTCTATTTTTTTTAAATCCAATTATGTTCCTGGACTTGGCCAAAGCTACACTTATAATCAGTGAGCAGCTTGGTGAAATTTTACTGGCATTGACCCAGGGTTACTACATCTCAGAAGATCAACACTGTCTTCTAGTGTTTTCATATCCTGGACTGGATTCCACACTAGGTAGCTGGTAAGAACTATACACATTTACACCAGTGATCACAAGGCAAGCAGGCTATACCCTTTATGACCCCAGGTCTCTGAAAATAAAGAAAGTCACCTAAAGTTACTTTTCTGGTTTTGAGAGATGCACTGCAGGGTGCCAAGCATGCAAATATGCATTTATGTAAGGTCAGATGGGCAAGAAAAAGAGAAAGACCATCTCAAAATGTTTTCAAGTCTCAATAGTAGTCATGCTTCAAGGTTGTTCAAAGGTAGTATGCTGATGTACAAGCTAGGAATCATGGGAAAGATGCCAGAACATCAGAAGCAGTAATCTGAGCAGAGCTGGTACATTGAGAGAAGGCACTGAGAGATTGGAAGCACTTGTACGTCCTTTGCTGTCTTGTCAACTAAGCGTCACATCCTGGGCTCTGGCACCAGTTTGTTCACCATGCCAGTCCCTGTTAGAGCATTATGGGAGAAGGTAGCCCCAGAAGCCTATGTGTTCTGCCAGATGCATAATCCTCTATCCACAGATCACTTCATGAGGGCAAGCAGTGCATGGCTCAACGAAGAGGGTTCTTCACTCCTCAGTTTTTGAGAACCCCCTCTTCTTGTACCCATTTCCAAAATGCGCGCACACACACACACACACACACACACACACACACACACACACTCAATGATAAATAAATCTGAGTTGTTCTGAAGCTGCAGTAAATAAAAAGATAAATTGTTCATAAATGAGAACTCTAGCTGTGGCAATATGCAGTCTGAGTGATTCATAGTGAAACAAAACCATTGTAGTAATAACAATAAAAGCCTAACACCTGCCAACAAGGCAGGCCACCGTGAGACATGATGTCTTGCTGGGCCGTGAGATGTTCTGCTTCAGGGCCCACAATGGCCCTGAACACAGGAGCTTTGTGATATCACAGAAAAGATTCCAGGGAACAGCCAGCTAGCCAAGCTCCACAAAGCCAAGCTCCCGCTCCTAATGAACCTCATGTGACCATGCTCACAGCATTCCAGTGGCACTTAGGACTGAAGACAAGAGGGATTTCACAGTGTGATTAAGTCTACACAATAACACATAAAGTAGACAGCGGGCTAACAATTATCTGCCAAATTTGAGGAAAGCTTTGCCCCACCATGAAATACCTTAAATTGGCTGCTTATCTAATGTTTGAGTCTTCTGGGTAATTGCTGGCCATCTCTTCCCTTCGAGTTTCTGCGCCTGATTGTTTTGTGAAAGCTCTTTGCCTCCTCTATGCCATGGGAACACCCCAGGACCAGTGTTCAGGGTTCACTTACAATAAGAACTCGTTGCACAAGGCTGGCTGTTTTGCAGTCTGCGGGGTTGCTTCTCTCACACATCACAAAGAGTCTGTCTCCAAAGCCATTGTTCTTCCCAGCATTTTCATAGCCCGCCAGGACCTTCCTTCATATTGGCAGGTGATGAGCTATTTTCAAGTCATGGGTAATCACAGTAGTTCAGCATTTTCCCTTATTAGTACCCCTGAAAGGGGAAGGCACACCAACACTGTCTTTTTTCTTAGACTAGGAGCCTTTGTACTCCAGATGGGCTATGCTGTTAGCCAGAAGGGATTCGATGAAAGAGCATCTCCAAATCTGTCTAATGGGCAAAACTGCACGGACCCAAGATGCTCTGCATTTCTGCCTTTGCCTTGAGAGCATCACCAGCCTTGCAGGAAAGCCATTCATACTCTCACCCTTATAGAATAGTAGGTGAGTGCAGGACTGGCTAAGTGTGCAAATCTTTGCTATTGGTGATAAGGCGATTTCCCAAAGCACTTTAGGAATTTCTCGTATTTTCTAAGATGAAGGAGTCAGTGATGGAAGGGAGCTAGCTTTACATTGAAGGCTCACACATTAGGGCATGGAATTCAGTTTCCTCAAACCACCTCCAGATACTACAGCTCTGCCCTAATGTATCAAAAGCTTAGTTTACAATAAGAATTAGGTAGGCGCACATTTAGAAACATTTGGAGACACTTGCAATTTATCCATGTCACCACAACCTCTCCTTTAGGCCTATTGCTTCCAATTCTGCCTACACGAGGTAAATAGACATTATTAGTTTTTTATAATAAACTATTTATTCATCTAAAGCTATGGTGACAGCTTTGTCACTCTTTCTGAAGAAATGTACTTAGCTAGCCTATTAGATGGATGTTTTTATAGTAGCATTCCAACATGGAAGAAGTACACCACCTAACACCAGGAGACTGCATGTCAATTGTATTCACTTTGCCTTTCATTTAATGTACCTTTAAGGATGTTTGAAGAAATTCTGTCTTTTTGCTAATTTTGAAAGCTGTCTTTCTAAATTAGGCATGATAAGTGGTACGAGATGGATTGTAAGTTAGAGGAAAATAAAACATGTGGTGTAAGTGGATGCAAAATGCTAATATTGTAGGTTAAGTATCCCCCCCAAAAGGTACAAGCACAGGAGAGGGACAGGCCCTCAGAGAACAGAGAAGGTAGAACCCTTTCCAAGTTCCATCCTCTGTTTTATGAACACACAAGGTCATCAGATCAGTACAAAGTGACACGCTGAGGGAGAGTTTGGAACAAGTCTGTCTCTACCACTTTCCATGCACATTCTTTCAGACCACTCACCACAGAGGCACTAGTGAAGCCTCTGCCATTTATCTGTTGATTGAGAAGTTAGACAGGGTAAACATGACTCAACAGACAGATTATGTAATGATAAATAGAAGAGATTCAATCTCTGCCTGCCTGGAAACTACACTTTGAGAAAAAAAAATAAATCACATGCATCTAAAAAGCCAATGAAGATGGAAGTACCAGATCATAAAATATCATCTGCCAAAACTGACATAGGATGATTGACCTGTATGTGTAGAAAAAGAAAGGGATGGAGAGGCTGGCCTGGGAATTTGTTAAAGGATTTTTTAGGAGGTGACATTTAAATTGAGATGTAATGGTAAGAATAAGTCACATTAACTTCTCAAGAAGATTGTTCTGGATGAGGCAACAGTTAGTGCAGTGTTCTAGAACACAAATGGGCAAGAGATGACGAAGACCAGGACCCTCTGTACAGCTAGAGCATGATGCTAAAGAGGTAGCCTTTAATGAGGTCAGAGATGTGTGGGAGAATGCAGTTAACAAAGCCTTTTTTAAAAAAGCACACAGTTGTCAGTTGTCAAGCACTATCTACAAGCTGTAGCTTGAACCAGATATAGAATTCCCAGGAATCACTGGCCTCTTGGCCAAACATGATGTCCTACCAGACAAGCTATTAATGACACAGGGCCCCAAAGCTTTCCCCAGTCATTTGCTAGGTTTCCAAGTGGCCAGTCTTATTAATGAATATCTAAGCACATGATATGCATTTGGACAACAGTTTTGGCTAAACACCTTTCGCCATGTTGGACACACCACAGTAAAGTGCTTACTGACTCCATGGTTCAGACTTTCATTTCAACAGTCAAGAATATAATTACCAGGCAGGGTCCCAAGGAATAATGGACATATTTTATCTCTAAGATCTCAGGAGGTCATCCTTCTCATTTGTAAAAGTTTTCAGTTGCTTCTTTGCTGAGCACATAAAACGAATTTACTTCTGAACTGAGACCTTGTGTGCCAAATTTTTACAGCCTTGAATGCAGTATTTTATCACCACTACAAATGGTTCTCAACTCGCCTCAAACCAGGGAGTGCTAATGGCAAGAGGCTGCCCTAATTTACTCACTTCAATTCATATAGGATTTCTAAGTTTAGGCTACAAACAGTCCACATTTCTGTTACATATAATCAATCTACAATTTTACAATGGACTAGGGCAGCTAGCATGATTGTGTTAGACTTTCCAATAAGCATCCCTTCAAAGCAACTCCCTTTGTCTTTTAAGACTCACCAAATTTGACCCAAAAGCTCATGTCATCACTCAAATATTGGGTCATAATAATCTGGAGTCTACATTTTTAGGGTGATTTATTTTTCTAGTGGAACATCCAGGTTTCTAGCAATTATTTGAGGCCATAAAATTCCATTGTGATGATGTATCAAGCTGCCAGATCATTTGGCTCCAAATTAGAGAGATTGAGAAATGTTTCTCTTCTGATAGTCCACAGTTTGTGTCTGCAGGGTATACATGTCACCACTGTAGAGGCAGCACCACATCTGACTCAAGTTTACCCTTGTCTGATGACTTGACTGAATGGGGACCACTCTCTGTTCTTGTGGACCTCCTTGGGCCTGGGGCTATGAAATAAAGGGCTGAGAACAAATCTGATAGTTACTCAGCTCTCCATCAAGATAACAAAATACCTGAAATGTTCAACTTAAAAAAGGAGCAAAAATTTCACTCAGCTAACAGTAATTCTGGTCCATTGTCACTTGGCCATTGCTTTCAGCCTGTGATAAGGCAGAAACTCATAGTGGAGATCATGTGATTGAATAAAGGTGCTCACCTCAGGGTGGCCTGGAAGTAAACTGAGAGAGGGAAGGAAAGAGGGAGAAGTGGGTGGGGCTTCGACACCCTAATACACCTTTTAAGGACATGTTCCTCAATGACCTAATCCTTCCACTGGGGCTTATTTCTATGGTTCTACCACCTCCTAACAGCACTATCAAGCCTTCAGTACACGAGGCTTTGGGGGTATGTTTATTAACCTGAATCATGCAAAACGTGCTCCACTTGCCTTACACAAATGAATAGTTTATGGATACTTGGGACACACAATATTTATAGAAGCCATTTTGGAAACCAATAACACTGTCCTCTACAGATGATCCTATGTGCAAGGAAAGGGTTTGTGTGAGCCAGTGACATCATCAGCGAGATGTGACTAGTGTTTTAAGAGGTCAGCATGGATACTCCTTGCTTCCTTCCACTCTGACTTGTTGGTCCACAGATCATAAGTAAGGAATGACCCTGCCTCTATGGTCATCTTTATTGGCTAGGATGATTGATTCTCATTCTGCTTCTGCTTCAGCTGGCCCACTGTCATACTAGCTGGCTTGAGGGTTGTTGCGAGAGCATTTGCCAAGATTTCCCTGGTAAGAGTGACAGGGAGGATTTGTGGACATGATGAGTGTGTACTCTATCCAAATAATCCTCCTGTTGACTTTCAGAGAGCCATGGTTTCAGGATCTAGAGGGACAGAAACCATTTACTGGCAACTGTGCTTGTCCCTGCTCTCAGTTGGAGACCAGCCTAGTGAAGAGGTGGGCATCAACGTGCAGATGCTTCTGCCTCTCACCCACATTCAGTTTCTTCTAGCCTGGTATCTGCTCTGTGACTTGAATCAATTTTTTTCCATAGCTACTGGAGCTTGGAGTTCTTACTGCTATCTGGTAAAGACCAATGATGTGGACATTTAACAGTGCTATGGGGACATGGAGAGTTGGGAGTTAGGATGGAACAAGGACAGCTATCAATGGACACAGCAGCCATAGATCTTATATGAAGGTCTACCCATTATCAAGCAGGGTGCTGAATGCACCTTGGCATGTTAGCTGAGTGTGTGGCCTTAAACACAACAGTTGATGATGCCAGAGAAGATAGGAAAGGAATGTGCTAATGGAGATAAAGCAACATAAAATTCATTCTGTTATGCACAGTATTTTTATATGTTAAAGTAGTAATGACAGGACAGTCATCTTCCCAGGTTTTATTATAGTCTTCAAGTTCAACTAGGAGGTAGAAGGACAGATTAGATGATGCCTGCCTTCTTCCTTCCTTCCTTCCTTCCTTCCTTCCTTCCTTCCTTCCTTCCTTCCTTCCTCTCTCTCTCTCTCTCTCTCTCTCTCTCTCTCTCTCTCTCTCTATTTCGAGATATGAATTCTCTGTATATCCCTGGCTGTCCTGGAACTCACTCTGTAGACCAGGCTGGCCTCAAACTCAGAAATCTGGCTGCCTCTGCCTCCCAAGTGCTGGGATTAAAGGCGTGCACCACCACCGCCCGGCATGATGATGCTTTCTTACATAAGACTTTAGCTAACAGTGTATGGGACTGCCCCAAGATTTTTCCTGAGTTAGGGGAAAGATGGAGATGAATGGATACCACAATTTCTGATTCTATTTTCCACACCTCTGTAAAAGCATTTAAGACCTAAGCACTTGACATTCTTATTATTAATGTTAGTCTTACAGTTACTTTTGGTTAAAGTTGATGTCAGATGAAGCAAAGGTATCGGTGGCCTTAAGAAGTTCAGAAACAAATGTGACATATGTCACTAAGAGAAAGTAATTTGTAATGGCCTCACAGTTTACTCATTTAAAAAATACTTTATTTTTAATTATGTGAATATGTGCATCCAAGTGGAGTGCCTGTGCAGGCCAGAAGAAGGCATCAGATCCCTGCAGAGTTAGAGTGACAGGAGGTTCTAAGACTTGACACTCACTGGTCCTAGGAATCAAACTCTAGTCCTCTGGCAGAACTGCACTCAATCTTAACCTCTGAGCCATGTGTCCAGCTCCTAGTTTCTTCTCAACCCCACTAAAGAAATGGTTTCTAGATTCTGTATGATTCTCCTTCTCCTTGTGCACTACCACAAACAGCTAGAATCTTCTGTAGAAGTAGACTCCAACCCTCCACCCAGCACTCCCCTGCCTCCTCACACTGGGAGGCTCAGCAGCATAGACCTCACATTACTCTTCCAAGGAGCAGATGGTCTTCTGAGCCCCGCTTGCTGTGCAATGTGCTTGACCACTCAGATCTCCTACTTGGTTTATTTTGGATGTGCTTGGCTCAGCTCTCTCTCTCTCTCTGCAAGCCTACGTGATCCAGACAGCCTTGGCTCACAGCTCCACTTCCCAGGTCAGTTACACAATACGTTACTCAGCTTTGGGAGCAAACAGTGTGATAACATGAAGAGCCAAGATGATGAGCTAATTGCTCTAGAATTGTGCTCTGGCTATCTGGCCAATATGTCATTCTCTCCCATAACCATAAGAATGTGAGCTCAAGCATAGGAAAAGGACAAGGGAAACATTAGGAGACACCCAAGAACACAAGCCCATGAGAACAGACACAGACTCAGCAGGTGGAGATTTCTACAACATTCATTCTTTTCTCTAGGCAAATGGTAGATGAGTGCAGCCTGCTTTGGAAAGGAGTGACATTTGGATGGTCTACAGGGTTAGAGCCAGACAGTCCTAAGTTTAGCTTTGGCTCTAAAACTTACTAAGTTGTGTAACTCTGGGCAAATTACATAAGCTCCCTGCGTATTGCTTTCCTCATTTATCAAATGAAAATAAGGGTTTTGGATAGAGAGGGCTATCCTGAGAAATCTAGAATGTGCATGTGAACTATCTGCCTAGCTCCATACCTAGCCTGGACAGAACATTAAAATGCAATAATTATCATCTATCTGCGTCTGCTTCAGCTTCTGTCATCAATGAAAGAATTTCAAATATGGTGTTGGAATTATGCGTGTACGCAGGTTCTCAGTCACTTTTTTTTTTAAACCATGGTTGCAGACCAGCAGCAGTCAGAGCTTTAGAAAAATACTAAGGCCAAAGCCCTACTCCAGAAGAGTCAGATGAGAACTGAAAGTGGGCAGTGTGATGGTGATGTTCTCTCTCCGGGGTGATTCCAGTGTGCAACAAGAGCCAAGAACCACTCATTTACATGGGAGCCTCCTGACACCAGAGAGAATGCTTTCTTTGTTTCTGTATCCTTATTCCTAGGTGGATACGAGTGCACAGTAAATATCTCTTGACCCTCACTGAAAGATGGAGAGGGATGTTCAAATTCTCATTCCAGCTGGTGCATTTCATGGCAAGTAGATAAAGAAAAAACACAGCAGTACAGGGTTGCCCTTGCTATCAACGCCGTGTATCCTTTTCTGACTATGACCAAATACCTGCCGTGATGCAGCATAAGGGAACAAATGGACACTCTACTGCTAAGTTGGCCTGTGCTATTTAAACTTGCTGAGAAGTGGACTCCGTGAAAGAAGATTCAAACATGTTATAGCAAGTATCCTCCATGACCCTTGTTTGAGGATGACCTGCCCTGAGACCACAACACTGACAAGGATGGAAAAGAAAGGCGTTATCAGATGGAGGGTTAAAACATCATATTCTCAAGAATAGGGAGAAGATGAACTAATCCTAACAGATGTCACCATTGTCTCTCCCATGATATAAAAGTGCCCTGCACTGAGAGTGGGAAGCCAGAAGTCCAGACCTGGAAGCTTAGTCATGGCAAAATTGGGGCCTCCAGCTGACTGCCTCAACTACCTGAGTTATCTCTGCTTGATATCATGAGCACCACCTTACATGATGCACTAGCGACTGCTTTGTCTATGTAACTGCTAATTGCTATCAACTCCTTTACTTTTGCTTGGGATGTACTTAATAAACTCATTCAAAACCAAAGCATTTAGTTCATTTTCCTAACCATACACTACAGAGTAAAAGGATTCTCATTTATGGCTTGGGGCAATGCATTGTGGGAAAGTATGGTATCAGGAGACTGAGGTGGCTGCTCAGATTGTGTATAGAGGCAGGAGGCAGAAGGTGATAAATGCTTCAGAAGAGCTCCTTTGAGAGACACACTGCTTTTTCAAAGATCAAGAAGGGCAAAGACTCACTACTCATGTAGTGAGGGCACACAGGCATACATCGGGACTGTTGTTATCCTTCAATATCTGTAGAAGATTCTTTTCAGAATCCCTTATGATACCATAAATCTGTAGCTGTTCAAATATCTTATAGATGATGATATGGTGTTTACATATATATTGTGCCCAACTTCTCATATACTTTAAAATTATCCCTAGATTACATATAATACATATTGAAATATAAAGTTTAGGAAACAAAGACAAAGAAGAAATGACTATGTGAGTGAGCTTCTGACCACAGCAGTCAAGAGGAAAACCAAGTATCAGAGAAATCCCTTCTACCGTCAGCTCCTGTTAGGACCCAGCCATCTGTAGCTTTGTCAGAAGTTCAATTATCAGAACATGACAGAATCTTCAGATTTTGAGAAAAATGACAATGAAGAGGTGAAGGAAACACATGAGCAAATGGTGGCTGGTCTGTCTATTCGGTCCTGGATTGAAGACAACACCAAACAGCCTTCCCAGACATCTCAAGAATAAATCTTTGTTTATTGACATCATTGAGGAATTTAGGAAGTCTCTTATTTAGGAATATCTGTTTTTTTTCACATCTCTGTCCAATATATACAGGCATATATGTATATGATATATATGTATATATATGATATACACACATACCTATATAACACATATGTGTATTATATATGTGTGTGTTTATATGTTCACACGCATATTAGTAAGTATAAGAGCTTCTGAATAACGTCATTGAAAGGAATGAAAAAAGTTATAAATAAAATTGCTCAAAATTGATTTTATTTTGAGACAGGGCATCTCTACCCTGGCTGTCTGAGAACTTTCTATGTAGCCTAGGCCTTAAACTCATGTAAATCCTCCTGCCACCACCTCCTGGGTGCTGGGATTGAAGGTATGCACAACTAAGCCAGGAAAAACTGACTTTCTGAACTCTATTGCTTTCCTTGCACACAAAATTGTCTGCTTTCGAGCTGTCTGTAAAACCTGACAGTGAATGTGAAGATGTCACCCACACTAAAGGTTTAGCAGAAGGACTGTGAGTGCTTAAAATGAGCCAATTCCACTCAAAACTGTGATGTAGCATCCAGAACATTAGGAGATGTTTATAAGTCCTAGGCACTCGAGGGTGCATTGTAAAACTTAGATATTCTTTTTGGGTTAGATTTATTGAAATGTCTTCTCATCATACAAAGCTTGCCCTTCATAGTTGGGCAAGTTCATATACATAGGGCTATCCCAACAATCAGGATATGGGGTATTTTAAAACTCCTTAAAGGGGTTCTTCATGGTTTATGTTTAGATAATGTGTTATCTAAAGCCCATCAAGATTATAATAGGTTTTACCTAGTGTCTTTCCCATTGTGTCGGTGTAGGCTGCTACAGTTTTCTCAGACATGTTTAATGCATTTGACAGTTTTGGGGAGTATAAATAAGACATTTTATAAAATGTCTTCCATTGGGGTTTGCTATTAGTCTTGTCATGATTAGACTGAGATTCCAGATTTTAGGATGGATGAGCACAGAGACAAGGTGGCATCTTTAAAGATATTTGGAAGCTATGCAATATGATATCATCATGTGAAGTCAGTGTGTGTGTGTGTGTGTGTGTGTGTGTGTGTGTGTGTGTGTGTACCTGAATACTTGGATTCAGGGAGTGTTTCTCCATTGCAGAGTTTGCTTCCCTCTGTCTTTTCTGCACTTCACTGTTGAAAGAAAGATACTTTGTATAGCCCACACTCAAAGGCAGAGGGGTATGCTCCATTTCCTTAAAACGGGGCTATTTTACTATGTGATTTCAAACTGATTTGTATAGATTTCTCCTCTTCCCATACTTATTCATCTACTTAATCCAACAATTTATTTACCTTCATATGAATTTATAGTTATTTGTCATATTTTCTGGGTTATAAATGGATAATGTTTTACTCACTTCTTAGCTCTGATTATTCCAGCCCTGACCAATGGAGACACTTTTTTATGTGTTGTATGTGGTCATCAGACATGCCATTGTTGGGCAATGTTCTAGTTACTGTCCTATTGCTGTGAACAGACACCATGACCAAGGACACTGATAAAAGAAAACCACTCAGTTGAGGGCTTGCTTACAGTTTCAGAGGGTTAATCCATGATCATCATGCTGGGAACCAGACTGACATGGCATTGGACCAGTACTGAGAGCTCACATTTTATCTGCAGCATGAAGACAGAGAACAATACTGTGCTTGGCCTAGGCTTTTGAGACTTTCAAACCAATCTCCAGTAACACACCTTCTCTAACAAGGCTGCACCTCCTAATCCTTCTATTTTAGGGAGGTTTATTATCACTATGATGAAACACCATGACCACAAGAACTTGGAGAGGAAAGAGTTTATTTGACTCATACTTCCACATTATAGTCTATCAATGAAGGAAGTCAAGACTCAAACAGGGCAAGATCCTGGTGGCAAGAGCTGATGCAGAGACCATGGAAGGGTGCTGCTTACTGGCTTGTTCCTCATGGCTTGCTCCTCATGGCTTGCTCAGCCTGATTTCTCACAGAACCCGGGATTACTAGCTCAAGGATGGCACCACCCACAATGGCCTGGGCCCTCTTCTCTCTATCCTTAATTAAGAGAATGTCCTATAGGCTTGCTTACAGACGGATCTTATAGAGACATTTTCTTAATAGAGGTTCCCTCCTCTCAGATGACTCTAGCTTTCATCAAGTTGACATAAAACTAGCCAGCATACTTCAGTTTCACCAACTAGGGATTAGACATTCAAATATATGAGCCTATGGGGGCCATTATCATTTAAACCACTATTGTGTGTGTGTATGTGTGTTTTAAATTTTTTTCTTTCTTCCTTTTTTTCTTGCTTTCTCGCTTTTTTTTTTTGTAATTTCTTACTTTCTATCACTGTAAGATGCTACAAGCTCATCTTGTATATTTCCCGTCATGAGTCAACTAATTTAAAATAAGGGGCTTGATTGCATTTATTGGAGAATGATATTAAATACCAGGACCTAGGGCCTGGGAATAGTTACTGATGTTGGGAGTATGATCAGACAGTCTCACTTGTGAGCATGAAGTGCCTTTTAAAAATTCCTTTAAAGCCCTTTAAGAGTTTTTCAAACCTGGAGAAAGATGGAGGGAGAACAGCTTTGATTTGCCAGGATCCCTTTTCCTCAATCTATTCATGAATTTATCCACTTTCTTGGTTCTTTTATCTCTAGCTCATTATTGTATTCTTTTATTTATTTCAATTTTTTTCATGAGATTCCATTTTTCTTAAGAGTACAGGGCGGCGGTTGTACGTTTTAGATTTCTCTTATGACTGTATCTTCCAGCTCAATGTGGCTTGCAAGTTCTCAAAATATCTGAATTTAGACTACACAATAACTAGGGTATGCTCTTCTTCATAGTACAGGCAGAATTATGATTTTTCTCCTTAGAGGTCAGTGACAACATTCCTGTAATGATATAACATGATAATGAAAATGTCTTATGAAGATGACAAATGTCCCAAGGTAGTCTATTTGCTTCCTAGCCACTCTTGTCACAGATATGAGGTGAAGTATCTTTGTTATGGAATTTCTTTCACCAGGAGACATATACCTTCAAGTGCATGAAACTAGTAACAGTGATGTTAATTGTGATAGACTGGTTGTAATTAGCTATCAATTCTGGTGGTACTTTGAGACCCTGTAATTACCTGTTGCCCAACAATTTTGCAAGCACTAATTTTAGAGCATATTGATTACTTGGTCATTCTCCTTGAGTCCATGATGTTTTTCTTAAGCATCTGCCACATGAACGTTTTCTGAAAAAAATAAAAAAGTGTTCCCTGTTCTTTTTGTTCCTTCCTCAAATATGATAAATGGTTTTTTTTTTTCTCCCAACTAATTGACCAGGTAATATAATGAATATTAAGGCCTGTCTGGGTGAGCAGATTCCACACAGAAATTATAGAAAATATACTTCAAGTTTTAGATATAGGAAAGACCTTTCTGAGCAGGGTTTCTAAACCACAGGAAACATCCCAAGAGTTAACAAATGAGATCACAAAATTAAAAAGTTTCGATGTTAAAAAGGAAACTGTCAATAGACTAGGCTATGTGACTGCCAAATGGAAGTACTGCTGCTGGTTTTACCTTAGACAGAACTATATCTATACTATATAAAGGACTGCAAAAATTATGGTGCTGAAGAGATGGCCCAGCAGTTAAGAGCACTGGATGTTCTCGCAGAGAACCCGGGTTTGATTCTACCATCTGTAACTCCTGTTCCAGGGAATTCAGCACCCTCTTCTGGCTTCTATGGAATCTGTACAGGCATGCAGTGCATAGTCATACATGCAGACAAAACATCCATATGTATAAAATAAAATATAAATCGACAAAACCTGTAAAAATTAAACACCCAAAGCCCTAAGCTGCCAATCAATAAATGGATAATGGAAGAAAGAGATGATTTTCAGAAGAAGAAATACAAATAATAACATTTCTTTGACGTGTTTATCATCCTTACCTATCAGGAAGATGCAAATTAAAATCACTTTTAGATTCCATCTTATGCCATTAAGAATGGCTAAGATCAAGAAAGAAAAGACAGAAAATGCTAGTGAGCCTGTGGGGAAAGAGGAGGTCTTACTTTTGATGGCTATAAGGGGAATCAGCATGGGAGGATACATAATTCACAATGACAAGAAAACCATGCCCATGATATGTTCATCAATAGATAAACAAATAATAAAATGTGGTATGTATCCACCATGGAATTTTTATTTAGCCATAGAGAAAATTTGAGTTATGAAATTTGTAGAAAAATGGATGGATCTAGAAAATTATTGACTGAAATAATTCAAACTCAGAAAGACAAAAACTGAATGTTCTTATTTATATTTTGGTCCAACATTCTGTTGTTTGTATTAGTATATGTAAATGGGTATGTGTGTGGGTAAATGCTATGAAAGTAGATAGGAGACTATGAGAGGAAGCAAGAGATACTGAGGCAGCTGAGGGAGGACATGTGTGACAGCAGATCCAAGGTTACAAGATGTGGTTGAGTACCAGGTGGGGAGGACAGAGAGGGGGAAGAGGAGACTCAACAAGACACATGAATCATATACTTTGAACACTGACAATGAAACATTAAAAGGAAAATTATAAAACTATTTGAATTTTAGTTCTTTATCCCAAATGTGGGAGCCCATTCACACAGACCAGTTACTATACTATTTTTTATAAAAACATGAAATATAAGACTAAAATTAGAACTATGTGAAGCTTACCTAAAGAGGTTTCACTATCATCTCTTCCACTCTTTTGATTTTAAATTTATTTTTATTTATATGTCTACATCCACACGTGTAGGTACAGGTGTACACCGAGGCTGAGAGAAGTTGTTGGAGCCCCTGGAGCTGGAGTTTTAGGTGATTGTAAACCACCTAATTTGGGCATTGAGACTAGACTCTGGTCCTCTGAACTCTTAACCAATGGGCCATCTCTCCAGTTCCTATACTTCTTTCCACAATCAATCAGCTTTAGGCCTACAGCCAACCAGCTTTAGGTTTATAGACCAGCTTCAGGTCTACAGTCAACCAGCTATAGGCCTGTAGTCAACCAACTTCTGGTCTATAGTCAAACAGCTTCAGTTCTACAGTCAACCAGCTTCAGGTATACAGTCAACCAGCTTGTCTTCTTCCTGTTCTGTTTATTGTTGTTGTTCTCTTTTATTTATTTCATAAGAAAGCACAAATGTAAATATGCATGCTTTATTTAATTTCAACATTTTATTGACCCAGAAGATAGGATACCACAAACAGAAGGCTTATGAAACAGTATAACAGGAAATCTTTATTACTTTATACAGATCTTTAATCTTGATGACTATAGAGTGCTCTACATGCTTATACACTCTAGGATATCCAACTAGCCTTCCACAAGCCTGCCATTTAATCTGCTTCCAATGGTTGACTACAAGCAATACCATTATGAATGTTTGTACACACACTAGTCTTCCATGAGCCTTTAATAGGCTTCCAAATGGTTGACTATGTTAATACCACCATGAATATTTGCACACCCACTTGTCTCCCTGGCCCAGGGATTTGCTCTCCAGCATCTTGCTCTGTTTTGTCTAAGGTTCAAATTTTTCCTTTGTCCAGTACATTTACTCTGTATTTGCAACCTGACTGTTAGTCATATAGTAATCACCCTAGCTAACAGATTAGCTGGCACAGAGTAACAGTACCGTGTTCATACCACCTTTATGTTATTTAATAACAGGTCCCAAACTCAAGAGTGGTAAGGCCTGTGATTCAGTTATACCAAAGAGAAACCAATAATGTTTCAAAGAGAAGAGGTAAATTTATAATCTTAAGAAAATTAGAAAGAGGCAGGAGGCAGAATGAAATTGGTAAGATTCTTCACAAGACCACGTGTCACTAAAACCATGATGGGAGAGGAACAAATTTGTACTGATTTTTACTATTATACTAATAGTCTAAGAGCCACAGTATGTGTGGTAAGTGCTTAGCTAATATGGAAAGGCATTGAATGATAGGGTTCTGGATTACTGTAGTGTTAGGCACATATATATCTATATCTCTATCTCTATCTCTATCTCTATCTCTATCTATCTATCTATCTATCTATCTATCTATCTATCTATCTATCTATCTATCTAT
>JANHMN010000003.1:144817411-144832980 GCA_030674055.1 Rhabdomys pumilio
TATCTATCTATCTATCTATCTATCTATCTATCTATCTATCTATCTATATCCTATCCGTTCCTACAGCCTTGCCTAGAGAGCTGATGTGCTATTGGTATGCTAGTCTGATGGGTAAAAAACTGTAGTATGACATTATGCATTCCTCTGTGTTGGTGTGCGTATTGATGTTTTGAATTAGAGAAACTGTGAATACCCCCAGGAGATCCTCACAAGACTGGAATCATTAACATTCTTTTATGGTAGGAAGAGAAGGCCCATGTAGCTAATAAGCTTTAAGGAGTCCTACACCTCTCAGAGGATGTAAATAGTTTTTGAGGGCTGTGAAGGGGGAGGCTGGTGTGCAGTGGGCTGTAACTTTCCCATGATCTTGTCAGCAACTCCTTCACTCATGTTCCTTTAAGCACCTCCAATAAACACTTTTTAGTTCACCAAGCTTGACTTTCGTGGAATAATTTCCTTGGTCTTCTATCACATCTGTATCTGGGGTGAACAAAACAGACTGCCTGGGAAGCATCATAAAGCCCATGGTCATTTTAATTTGTATATCCCATCTAATAAACTGGCCTCATTTTTTATGCTTGAGAGCCATTTATCTCATGTGATGTAAAAGCCTATACCCTTCTTCAAGGTGTGTTCACTTCAGCTAGACCTGCTTCTGCTTCTCCCGGGACTCTATAAGAGCGTTTTCACTGCTGTTGGTACTACAGTCCCTCTGCCCTTGAGCACTATGAAGTCAGCAGTCCAACTCACCCAAAAATACCTCCTCAGGACAGCATCCTTGAGCCAAGGATGTATCTATGTTGGCAGAGCATTTTCCTTGTATGCAGGAAGCCCTGAGTTTGATCTCATTACCACTGAGTGTAGTTTCACATACATGTGATTCCAGTACTGGGGAAGTGGATAGAGGAGAATCAGAAGTTATAGATCATCCTCAGCTATATAAAAAGTATGGCCATGGTACCCTATTTTGAACAGGAAAAACCTAAGCAAGCCCATCATTCTGTCTGTTTATATAATTATTCATTTAAGTTCTGAGGGTAGACTACAGAGCTTCACATATACTGGGCACCTTTCTACTCCAGAGCCACATCTAGTTCCCTATATTTCCTTTTGCCTGTCTGTCTGTCTGTCTGTCTGTCTGTCTGTCTGTCTGTCTGTCTCACTCCAACTTTCAGTTAATCCACTTCAACTAAAGAATAATTTCAAATGCATTCATTGAATTCAAGTTTGGATTTTCAATGGCTTCTCCAAGATTTTCTCTATTTTTTCTCTTTCAGATTCATATATTTCATGGTGGAAAATCCATGGCAGAACATCTTGCTACTTGTCATCAAGTGGAAGCCCCATGCTGAGGGCAGTTTACCCTCTTCTGTGTGGAAAACCAAGACAAACTCACAGTCTCCTTTTTGCTCTGCCTCTCTGGAAAAACTCCTTTAACTACTTCAGGGCAGGAGGCTCCCTGTATGAATTTTTCTTATGCAAAAGTTTGTCTCCTTGTTTGAAATTTAAATTATAGGAATTTATTTCTTTTTGGAAATTGCTTAAAAAATTTAAAAGTCTATGTTTCTGTAGACTCCTTTCAAAGTACAACAACAAAATTAATGGATTTTCATTATGTCCTTTGGAACAAAAATACAAATACTGTTCTGTTTTTATTAATGAGGTAAGGGACTAAAGATTTTATACAACTTGATTAAAATCCATTATTAAATCAATGGATAAATAGGTATGGACCTCAAAGCTTAGGTTACACACTTATTACTTCATTTATTAAATTAAAACTGTGAAGGATACATCAAAACATCAAATTATAATCCCAAACAACAAGATTTGCCTTTGTGAAAAATGCCAACTGAAGATACTTGTTATAAAGACAAAAAAATCTGACATCAATCTATTCTTAGAATAAGATAGAAATGTTATTTGTTTACAGCCTAATAAAGAATAGAAACCTCATTCCATAACCATAAAAACACCCCAGCTCCATCCTAGGCTATCAAATTCAGTGTTTCCCTCCAGACAAAGCAAATGCTTTTGGTCATGGGTTAGTTTTCTGTCTCCTTTATGAAAATATTTCTTGACCTGACAAGGCCTAACTCCTCCCTGGAGCTGGCTAAGATTCTTGTCAACCTGGAAATCGAGTTTTCCTTTATTAGTCATAAAACACAGACATTAATCTATAGTGATCTAAATATCTAAAAAGGAGTACACAACTCTCAAAACACCCCTAGCATTCACAACAACTGTTTATGACATAGCATAGATAAAAATGTCTCAAATGTCTGCTTTTACTTGTCCTTAATTCCTCCAGAGATCGTCTAGACCCTTTCAAAAAAAAATTTGCAATGCTAAGATGGAATAAAGTGAAATTCTCTCCAAAGAATGACGTTTTGTTTCACAAGAAGAATTTTGGGCAGTTCTTGCTAAGTTATTCATATCTTTTAAAGTTCCCATTCTTACATTCTTAAAACTACAAAATGCTATCAACCATGTGTTTATAATTGTTTTTCAGTTCTAGTATTCTATGAAAATTATTTTTATTGTGTGATTTCTTTTCTCTTCTTGGACTGTATACAAAATTTAACTAGAGAAAACATTGACTCTGAACCCCTGAGTCTCATAAGCCAATATTCTGTCTTGAACTTGAGAAACTCTCAAACTCACTCTAGTAAATATTTATGTATATTTTAAAAATTTGGGTTTTCTTCTGCTTGTTGTTGTTTTACTTAAAATGGAGTTATGGCTTGATAAACCTATTCTAAATAGAACATACTCTTAAGAAGAAAATGCATTTAATACTCTTGTCCTACCAAACATCGTGGCGTAACCCAGAGTCTAGGACTTACACTCTCTCTCATACATTCTCAGAAGACAGGCTACACTTGAGCAAGCACCTCTAACCCAAGAATATTTTGTAAGAAAACATTGATTATCTCACATAACGTATCAAAGAATTGCTGGCAAAACAGCTCACTGAATGATATTGGTTGTTGACTTGAGCGTGTGATCTCCTGACAGCTAAAGTTTGCTGCTGTCCATCAACATGAGGAAATTCTGTATGCATATTACCAATGAAGAAAAAGATCTCAATTTAAAACCCTAAGATCATGGTCACACCACGATAGAGTCAGAGCAGTGTAAGCCAAGCAATCATGAAGAGGGGACCATTTGCATATCTGCTGTGCATGCTTTATGAGCCTGGGCTGCTGCTTTTCTTGTGGGAGCAGAGAGTTTAAGTCAGATAGCTTATTCTTAAGCAAGCCCTTTAGTATCAGACAGAAAGATACCACCTATCAAATGTTGGACCAATGTTATAGCAGCCTACTCATGAAAGAGAGAAGGGGGTGTTTATTCTACTGGAGAGGTAACGAGGACTCAGAAATGTAGTCATAGTTGAGATGAGTCAAGTCAGTTCAAGAACACACAAGATCCAATATATAGAGATTTTGAAAATGAAGAGAAATGTTAGAATTTAAGATGTGAACACTCAGCATTTTGAATGTTCTTGTCCCCTCAGTCAGTGATTCTGCTTTACTTTGAATCTCCTCCACTCTGGGCCATCCTTGTAAAGAACTTCATTCCAGGTATGTCTCTCCTGGCACAATCTTATTATATATAGGGTGCCTGTCATGTCACCTTTGAATCCCCAGTGCCACAGTGAGTACCTAGCATGCAGAAGATAGCTAAAGTTGCCTAAATGAAAGAATGAGTCAGATATTCAAATAGCACTTTATAAAGTGAATCAGATTGATTAATCAGTTCAGCAGACTCTCTGGACTTTGAGTACCTGGTTGGCCTGTGTCTGCTGTGAAATTCATTTTCCAAATGTTAGACCCTGGTTGAAGTTCCACCTCCCAGCTCCATGCTTTTAGAAATAAGACTCAGATTCAAAATATATTTACAAACAGCTTGGCCATCTAGCTAGGGTCTTCTCTTACTAAAATCATAATTTACGATAACCCATTTATTTTAATCTGCATTCTGCCATATGACTGGTTACCGGGTGCTGAGGTACCATGTGTCTGTCTCCTCACATCTTCCCAGGCTGATCTCCCTGCCCCAGGCTCAATCGCAGATCTCTTTCTCCTCCCAGATGTCCCACCTTCTATTTTCTGCCTAAGCCATAGACTTTTTAATGACAGGTGATGCACCCATTCATACATAAGATATTCTTTCTATACCATTTTCTCCTCTTTAGCTGTTGTCTGCAGGAGACAGTGGACACTAAATCTCCCAAGATCATTGTTGCCTTGGTGTTATTCCTATCTGTTGTGTAATGTCTTTGAGGAAAGATACAGTGGGAAGTGAAACATTCCATCCTGTGGGGAAATCATTAAGCTCAGAAAGTAAATATCTCAATGTATCTTCAGGAAGTCGCTGAAACTGTCTAGATTCACTTCTAGGCCCCTCTCAAGTATATGTGTATATAAGTATATGTACATGCATATACATATATGTATATATGAATAAACACATACACACATACATGTATACACACACATATGTGTGTGTGTGTGTGTGTGTGTGGTGGGTGCGTGCGTGCGTGTGTGCATGCATGTGTATGTGTGTGTGTGTCATGAATGCACACACACACACACACACACACACACACACACACACACACACATCCAATAAGGACTGATGACAAATACTTTCAGACAAACATAGCTGTCTAGAAGAGTCTCAGAACATCTGAGAAGCTTGGAGAGGAGACTCTTCAGTCTGCTGAGCTGCTCAGAAGAGCCTGCAGGTTACCCTGTATGCTCTAGAGTTCCCAGCTTTCATAAGCTGTCACCTGTGCTAGGGTGGACTTCGATGATGCAGCTGTCTTTGAATCATTTCTGCTCTTGTAAGTAACCCCTTGCCTATACTGCTGTAAGTAACCTCAGTAAAGTCATTGGTTCACTAAGCTGCACCAGGGTGGTATATGAACTTTGGCCTGTCATCAATTCCTTATTTAGTCTGACTAGGTGTTTATTCACTCTCCTAAAGAATAATATCATGCAACATCATATGTCTTTTAAGATGATATCTGAATCTGAGGGAGTTATCAAAGGTATATTCTTTTCAGGGTGTTTTAAAGATGTGGAAGAGAAGCCTATTTTTTAAATACTTTATGTTTAATCTAGTGGATTTGTTCTACTGTTTTCATTGAATATAGGTAAGAGTGTTTAAGGTCTACCCCACCCCACAGCACACAGACGCATTCACACCCCTGTAATCCACAGAGACGCAGACTCACAGTGGTGAAGGTGCAGAAGAAATCCCCTTGGGGGTAGCATGCCTGAATGGGAAATAGATCTTGAAATGGACAAAGAGTAAAATCAAGACCATCAGAACACTTATCATTGCTTCCAGAAAAGTCCCCTATAACATCCTAAGAAAGACTGTAATTTTATGCAGCTTTAAAACCAGAATATAACAAAATGCATAATTAAAATATCCATAAGGAAAGTATAAAAATATGTTGTCCACATTTTAGTTTTTGGTTTTTTATTACTTGTGTTTAAATTTACTTTTGCCTCCCAGACATTTATAACATTACCCTTAAATCTCCACCTATCACCTCTGTCTAAAGAGTAGATGATAATGAAAGAATGGTATTCAAGTTCCTAAAGCCTCAGATAAACTATAGCTCATGCCTAGTGTTTAAGAATTAAGGAAGTCGCAGAAGAGCGTGAGTAAGAACGGTAAGAACCAGAGGGGTTGAGGACACTACAAGAACATGGTCCACAGAACCAGCTAAGTAGGGCTCACAGGGGTTCACAGAGACTCATGCAACAATCATGGAATCTGCATGGGTCAACACTAGGTCCTCTGAATATGTTACGATTGTTAGCTTGGTGTCTTTTTGGGACTCCTGATAGTGAGAGTAGGGGCGTCTCTGAATCTTTTGCTTGCTTTTTGGACCTCTTCCTTTTACTAAGCTGCCTTGTCCAGCCTTGATATGAGGGTATGCGCCCAGTCTTGTTGTATCTTGTTATGTTATGTTGGCTTGTTATTCCTGGGAGAACTACTCTTTTCTGAAGAGAAATGAAGGAGTGGATTTGGGTGAGAAGTGTAGAGTAAGGTGGGAGGCTGGGAAGAGTGGAGAGAAAGGAAACTGTGGTCAGGATGTATTGTATGAGAGGGTAATTAATTAATTAATTGAGTCTGGTAGATAAGGGCAATGAAAGTTCTACTTTGTTGTGGCATAATTTGGCACTTTGGAAGTGTTCTCCGGAGCAACTATAGAGGCCCTACTGAACAGCTTGTTCTTCATTTTGACAAATTTTCCATGTGATCTGTGCATAGTAACATTTTAGAGGCGCCAAAGGCCTCCACAGAAACCCCCCAAAAGAGAAATTTTTCAGTGACCCTTTGTGCCAGCTGGGAGTTTCCTTCACAGATGCTGTATGCTGTTTTCTATATTATTGCCTAGGCTTACATAGAAGTGCAGTCTTGGAATTTCATAGTCTCCCTATTTTACAATGTTCATCCATCTCCCTGATGTCATGTGCTATAAACCAACCCCACCTCTTCCTTCATCAGTGGTGTGAAAAGAAGGGACTGGGATCGAGATAGGATGTATGCGTCTCTTTGAGTAATGAGAATCTTAACTTCACCATCACCATAGTTCAAAACATTGTCTTAAGCTTCATTTTTGACAAAAGAAGATCTCCCTATCTCTCTTTCCAATGACTTTTGTGTTCCACACTCTGAGTGAGTTGGAGCCCACAGACATTTTTTTGTTTGATTTTATTTGACAATAAAGAAGACTCAGAGAGTCAAGCACCTTCAGACATGTTTGCTGAAAAGTACCTCCATCAATTACCTAACAACCACAGAGGAAGAGGCCTCTACCCTTTCCTGATCTTGACCCTATTGCCTCCCTAGCATCTTTTCACTGTGGTATTGTCTATGCTAGGGATAGTGATGGAGACATTGGTAATTACATCAGTGACAAGACTCCTCGCTGAAGCGATGGCAACATCAGGATGTGGAATGAGGGACACAGCTATCTAAATGTTGAAAGTGACAGAAGAACATGACATACCCACAGTGCATCCCAGACATCCTTCCTCACAAGGCATGCATTCTTCATACTCTGAATCCTGGAATTCACCTGTACAGTGAGAGGAATGGAAAACACAGCTCAGACCCACTGGGTGAAGGCATGCTCACTGCTATTAAGTCATACTGGTGTGTGGTTTATTATTAAGTGACTCACAGAACAATTATGAAGCCCCAAACCAGCTTGGAGAAGGAATGTCGTATACCTTAAAATCCTATATTAATTTAACAGACTGTAGCACTCAAGTAGGTAAGCTACAAATGGTTTGGACTGTATTCCATATAACTAGTCTTTTGTTTGCTTGTTTGCTTCACCTTGATTCATTATGTAGCTTATACTGGCATTAAGTTCAATGTTTTCCTTTCTTAAATACTGAGATTGCAGCCATGAGCCACCATGAACCATGACTGGCCATATAACTAATTTTAAAGTCAAGCTAGCAGATTAGATTTATTAAATAAATCAATTGTGTGTGTGTGGCAAATGGAATTAGATATGTAATGGGAAGGAGAGATAGAAGGAATGCTTAATTTAAAAATATCTTGAAGCTGTCTTCAGCCACGGGCCAGCCATGATCCTTATATAGAGGAGTGCTTACATATAGAAGAGCAAACATAGTCAATGATGCCTAACTTATCACCTTCCAATATAACAAAGAGTTGAACACATACGATTCAGAGAGCATTCGAACATTTCAAGTAGGTTTAGGTAGACTGATTCCCTTTGCTTCTCATGGCAATTTTCCTTGGTGTTATGTCATCCCCTTTATGAATAAAGAACCCAAGGCAGGGAGAAATTAGACTTTATTTTTTCCCCAGGGTCTCATACCTAGTAATTAAGAAGGAGAAAACTGTTGACCAAGACCTTGAGATTTGGACCTCAGTTTTTCTCTGTTGTCTGGAGAAACTCAAGGAAAATGTTATAGAGCCAGAGAAGAGCTCCAGTTGCCTACTGAGTTCTTCAGAGTCACTCTAAGTTTTCCTATAACACCATGATAGTTGAAAGTAAGGTAGTCAAAACCTCCCTGAGGCCCAGCGGTATACTCTCTCGTCCCACCTCCTGGTGATGAGCAGGACCCCAGAGAAGCCTCACCTTGTCCGCACTCCAGCTTCTGGCAGGTGTGGTTTGTGGACATGATGACGTAGCCACTCATACATCTACTGCAGACATGTGGGTTGTAGCAAAGCTCACAGTTGTCTGGGCAAGGTAGGCAGGCATGTCCCTTGGCAGGATAATGGCCCACAGGGCAGTTCTCCAGACACTCCCCTTGGTACAGCAAGCGCTGCTGACCATGCTTGTCTGACAAGTTAGAGGGGCATGAGAAAGAGGAAATGGAAAAACAGCAATGGAACCCATATAATGTAAGATGTTTTATTAAAAAAAGAAACAACTCAGTGCTTTTGTTCCTAGGGGACCAAGAGCATCAGAATGGATTTAATAAAAAGTGCAACATCTATATCCTTATTGCTGAAAAGTTTTCTTGCAGGAAATCATTTTACACTATTTTATATATTTGAGTGAGCAACTTCTATTTGAGATGTCATTGTAAAGCCACAAACCATACTCTGTGGATAGCTACAATTCAAAATATGTTTAACTTTCCCAAGGGCTCCTTTTGGTAAAGGTGGAGCCATTCAAACTTGGGGGTTACAGAGCTGCCATAAGAATAAACGTGTGCTTTGTGGCAGACACCCTTGACAAAAGTGTAATCTCCCAGTGATTTGGAATCATTATTAAAAATCACATGCTTGTGCTGACTAATGTCTGGGATTTTGCAAAGCTACTAATTGTTCTAAGAACAGGCTTATTGACACCCTAAATCAAGCACACCTCCACAACTCCCCCACATCATTCCTAAGGGGTTTATTTCTCTCAGCACTAGGCTCTATGAGAAAAGAATCAGCGATTTCCCAGCATGACAGAACATGGGAATTTATTCCTGGGGAGAACAGAAAAATGTAATCAGGTAGAAAAAAAAATCAGAACCAGTTACAGAAGATTATAAACATCCATAAATATTTTATAGAAACAACACCAAGATTAATACTACATGTCTACCTAGGAGCCTCTTATTCCCAGCTTTGGGGAGTTGCAACGCTCAATGTGTTCTGGGTAAATATCTACATTTTCTGCTGAGAATCAGATTTCCCATACGGCCCCCGCCTCTGAAGAACAGCTGGTTGGTGTTGCTTAGAATAACCTGAGACTAGTGTTCACTCAGCGTATGAGCCACCACATGGATATCGAAAGCATTGGCCTTCAGGTTGCAGAGACGCCGAGTGTATGGATAAAGACAGCATTAGTGCTTTGTTGGAAGGGCAGACATGGGAAAGTCAGTATAACGTTGGAGGTGAGCTTGCTGATGTTGCTTTGTGGAGTTTCTTGAAATGGAGCATTCAGCTTCAGCATAGTAACCTGAAGGCACAGGCTAGCTGTCTGTGTTAGTTTGAGCTTCTGTTGTGCAGAGAACATGCTAAATAAGGGCTTGGTAAATAATAACCCTCTCCAGGAAGCCTCTGCTCACCAGCTCTGGAAATGATCTGTGGCATCATTTGACTGCTCATTTTGGTCCTTATCTGAGAGTTTCCTGTTGGTAAGTATGTGAGGATAAACCTTATTCTGTAAACACCTTGACAGCAAGTCAGTTTTTTCATTGCAGTGACAGAAATACCCGGCATACCTCTTAAGGGGACAGAGGACTTGCCTGACTCTCATTTTCAAAGGTGTCAGTGCATCAGGGTAGGGAGGGTGTGGTGGAGCAGAGAAGCTCCCTTCCTGGAAGCCACACCCCAGAGAAGAATTCCCATACACTGGCTTTCTCACCCCTTCCCCTCTGCCACTCCCTCTAAGCCCCAGCTTATGAAAGGGTAAAGCCTACATTAAGGGTTCTAGTTCCCTTTCAGTCAATTCTCCCTGGAAATGCTCTCATAGAGACACCCAGAGATTTTCTTTACTAATCTACTAGGCATTTCGAAACCAGATTATGAAACGGGTTAGCTAGCACATGGTCTGGTTTATTGTATTCTCCATTGCATCCACTAGTAACTTGTACAAAGGAGGGACACAATAATATTTAAGGTAATAGACACATTGAGGGACACATTTAATATTTAAGGTAATAGACACATTTAATATCGTAGATAATAGATCAGATGGAGCTCTTCAAGTAGAAAATATGAAAAAAATCATCCAGGTCTTTCTCACATAGCCTGATATAAGTAGTAGCAAGATGCTTGGACTGACATTTGCTTAGAATCTAAACTTTGTTCTAATTTTGTGATGTATATTGAGATGTAGAGGGTTTTATGGAAAAGCGAGTCTTAATGTCCATTTGTTCCTTCTATTTTTTTAAACAAATAAAAAGAGGCTTAAAGAAGTGAAGTGAGTATTGAAGTACCTTCTAGTTAGTAAGAAAGCTGAGGCTCGGCACGTGGCTCAGGTGTAGTGTTCTTGCTTAGCATATGTAAGGCCGTAAGTTTGAATCTCAGTACTGCAGAAAACCAGGGATAGTGGTTCGCGCCTATAATCTCAGCATTTGGGAGGTAGGGGTAGGAAGACTGAAAGCTTAAGGTTATCCTCAGCTGTGTGGTGAGTTTGAGGCCAGCTTAGGATACAGAAGATCTTGTCAAAAATAAATAATTAATTAATAAACCTACCTAGGCGGATGGGACAGTTGTGCATTTCCTTAGAGCTAGTCTTGAGGGCCTTCCTCCTGAAAAAGGCACTCTCTCCCTTACCTGCTGTGTGTGCACAGTCTCTGTGCCAAATGCTGTCTCATATTCA
This sequence comes from Rhabdomys pumilio, assembly GCA_030674055.1. Classification (NCBI taxonomy): domain Eukaryota; kingdom Metazoa; phylum Chordata; class Mammalia; order Rodentia; family Muridae; genus Rhabdomys; species Rhabdomys pumilio. Next base: position 144,828,249 of record JANHMN010000003.1, read on the forward strand.
AACCACACCAGGAAGCAGGGTTGAAATCATTTCCTGCTCTCTGGGTGTTGGGCATAAAGTCTTTATGGACAAGATAGGTATTCAGAGTGTGGCAAGATATATAAAACAGGAGTGAGCAAGGGTCCAGTTTCTGTATTCCTGCCAATCCAAGATATTGTTATTGTTTTTTCATTTTTTTTTCTTGGTTTTACTGTAGGCAAGAAAAAAGACAAGTAAGCCTCTCTCACTAGATACATGGTATGAATATGGTGGATGTCAGAAGAACCATCTTCTCCGGGTCAGTGAGACAACTGGGCACAGTAGAGATTGCGGAGAAATGCAGAGTAGCCTGTTTGAGGCTTCACCCTGAAAAAAATATGTGGAAAAGATGCCTCCCGTGCAGCAACACCATCCAGCTTTTCGCCCGTGACCAATAATCCACATTTTTTTTTCTTCAAAATTACACAAAATTTAAATTTACCTCACATTCAAACTCTACCATATAGGCAAAATCATATGATTGTAGTTCATATGAGGTCAAAATAAAGGACAGGCCTATGAACTGAGGCTGGTGTAGTGTAAAGGGTTAAACAGCAGAGGAATGTGGAGGGCATGGCCTACACCCCCAGTGATGGTGGATACCCAGAGAGTAACTCAGATTGCACCCAAAAGGTCACATCTGTCTTGAGGGAATGGATTACCTTGCATCTGAATGGCGTAGCTTAGCTCTAAGACCTCACATAACCTTTAATGCATTATTAGTTTAAGGGACCATCTGTGCCTTGCTTAACTCCCTAGCTTCTCAGGTCTACCACAACAAAGCTTGGCTTTACTGTGCACGTCACGCTTGACAACACACTTAATACTCTTTCCTTTTGCTTCCCTGAGAAGACCTCTCTTCACTTCTCTCATCTCCTTAGGGGCAGTGAGTCAACATGTGTGATTATGTGAACAAAGTTTTTGGGTCCTGGCAGCGAAAGAGCCTTCAGGTTGTACTGGTGCCGTAATGAACAGCTGTCTGCTCTGAACCTCAGCCCCTTTGCAGCTTTCTGAGCCAAAACAAATGCCGGCTTGTGGCTTGTCAGAGAACAGCCTGGGATGAGGAAGGAGGCAGCAGCAACTGTCCTTACCTGCTCTACAGGAGGTGCAGTTGGAAGGCCCACTTCCTTGGCATCCTTGGCAAGTGTGGTGGCACGGATGGCATTCCTTCTTAAATTCAAACTTCCATGAGGGACAGTTCATAACACAGCGACCATTATCGAAGACCCTGGAGGACAAGCAGGCTATTAGAATTCATCGGGATGACTTCTGAAGGGCCAAGAGTCAGAACATGTGCTGTGCATGTTTCACTGTGCAGATTTGCTCTCATTGTTCCAGACACAAGAGTGATGCCTGGGGCAGATCATCTCAGAGCCTGTGAGATATTAGTCACGTACCCATCCTTGGCCCAATATATGGATCCAACAGCAGGCTAACCAGAAACTGGGCTAGAGATATGATCTCGAATCTGCTCCCAACTGGTGCCCACCCAGGATTAAGGTCATACAGAAGGCTCCACCAAATCCAGTCAACATCAGATGTAGTTATCAGCATGCCCACATTTGGCAAGGGGTGTGTCATATCTAAGTACACTGGAAGAGTATAATGAAGCACTATTCTGAAGGTTAGATGCTCTCCAGGAAATTGCCTTATGCATATTACAAGCATATGAACTCAGATTTTATTTGCTCACACTTAGAGTCTCATGTACTCTGCTTCTTAATCGTGCTTGCAAACACCCCCTGAAGGCCTGGAACAACAGTTAGAAAACAGCCTCCTAAATCCTTTGGCTTTATATGTGTGCAATCCATATCGTGGTGTCACCGCTAATATTTTTGTGTTTGGGTTTCATCCTTCTCTGCAGAGTAATCATAAGAGCAGATGGGATTAAGTCAACTGAATCCAAGCACTCTACTTTGAAAAACACAAAATGTTGATGAAGTAAATGTAGGAATCAGATAGGTAATGTGAACAGATGAAGGAGGTCAGGGTCCCACCTCCAGACGCTCTAATTTAGTTGAGCTCAGGAAAAGGAGTGGAAAATTGCATTTCTGACAATTTTTTCCGGTGGTGCTAACTTTACTGATCCAGAGGACATGGGTTTAAACAACTTTTAATTATTTACTCATTAGTTAAAGTTTTCCATGAACACACGTAGTGATCATGCATGTCACTGAAGCACAGCTTGGTATTTTAGCATAGTGCTTAGCTTCCGTTCATGACATCAGGACATTTAATATTCATAACTTCTTGCAATTTTTTTTATGATTGGCACTCTCAGTCTCTTCTACTCTGAATCTTCATAAAATCTACAATTGGAAATTTGTGGTCCCACTCTGCTGTGGCATGCCAAAACATCTCTCTTCTCTCTGTTACCCAGTTTTTCTCCATCTTCCTTCCCTCCCCATCTTTCCATACCTCCAGTCTACATTCAGTTTGACTAGTTTTACTCGACTTATATGGATATAAGATTATGTAGGGGTTGTTTTTCTGAGTATGACTTACACCACTTAACACGATATCTTTTGGTCCCTTCCTTGCTAATGACAGGATTATCCTTTTTATGGCTGAAGATGAATAATATTCAATTGTGTGTATATGCCCCATTTTAAAATCAATTCATCTATCACTTGGGTAGCCAGATTGATTATGTATCTTAGCCACTGTGGATGGGTCAGGAATAATCACAGTACTTCTAATGTTTTTTTGGTATGCTAATCCCATTTCCCATGGATGCTATAAAGATCACACTTGGAGAGCCACTGCTCTGTGAACATCTGGATTGCTGTGGAGTTTGTGAATTGAGTCTGTGTAATGCAGATGATGTCAACATGGTATCTTGTAGAGTTTCCTTAGAGTAATATTTAGACTTGTAGGTTATAAGGTTAATTGAGTGGAGACCATATTCCTGAGGGTATAATTGTGCTACCACTTCTAGGAGCTGAGGGGATCATCAAAGAGAAAGAAAATTCCTCTACGTGTACCACCTCTCACTACACTGATCATTATTCCTGGTGTGGCACTGGCTTGTCTAAAACTCATTGCTTACGCATCTAGACCCAGCCATTTGCTGGGGAGCTGATTACAACAATGCCAGGATTGGAGAAAGTTGGGAGGCAAAGTGCCCTTTCCCATTGCTTTGTCATTTACATCAGATTGGAAATAGAAAGGGACTCAAGTCTACAACCATACATAAAAGGTCAGCTTACTCGTGGCTCCCTGGTCCCTCAGGTTCTGCTCACCAGACTCAGCACCACTGGAAGTAATAATCTTCTTGGTCTCCTGAAGACTGTGTTTAAGTTTTAAGGTGACACTCATACATATGGCTGTCCATGTCAAAGAAGGACATGAATCCTAACAGAAGATCTGGGTGAGTCAGGGCTGTCCTGTGTACTGATTGTTAGCTTGGTCTGATTAAAACTACCATAACGGCATTTCTCCTAACTTCTTGGTATTATAAAAAGTCTTCACTCCCTGTATTTTCATAGAAACGGATCAAATAAAATGTTTAAGGTTGTAGAAGAGCAAAGGTAACTTGCAGATGCTTTAATTTAGTTTTATTTACTTTATACTCCTTCGAGGCTGGGCTAGGAAGTAGGCTTCAGCACTTAGGACCATAGTATTTTAGAGCTATGCATGTTACATACAGAGCTAAGGGGCTTGTTTCATATTTTAAGTTGTCTTTTAGGAGCCCAACAAAAGGTGATTGAAAATGCAAACAGAAACCATAAGATATGCAGGTGATTTCTAAACTTCTGGTTTTTACCAGGGGTAGTGACTCAACCTCTAGGGAGAAGTTGAGGCAGGAGGATTTCTGTGAGTTTGATAAAGATGTGGGTTTCCTAGTGAGTTCCAGGCTAATCTAACCTAACGAATGGGAATCTGTCTCTATTTTATTTAGGTTTTTTTTTCTGGTTTTTAGTAAAAACAACTTTAGAGTTAAATTTTTAAATTAAAAAAATTGTAGAAAACTTTAAACAGACATAAAAGTATATCTTGCATATATAAGTATTAATTGTCCCCCACTCAATGTATGCACCACTCAGCTTCAACAGGTGTTAATACCTGGTCAGTATTATTTTCTATCCACTACTCATTCAGCTTTGAACCAAACCAGAAAGCTAATGTAAATGTTCTCACAGGTGAATGTTCTCTGAAGACTATCTTTATTTTTTAGGAACTAAAAGAATGCAGTGGCTTAAAAACGAGAAATAAAACAAAACATCAGAGACCAGCTCTCCAGACAGTTGGTCATCCCTGTCCCTAATCCAAATCCTTCTTCACTGTTTTCCATCTTGTTTTATTCTGGAAGTGAGCCTACTAAAAAGTTCTATCTCAGGGTCATCAACTATCCTCATCATGAGGTAGAAACCTCACTGGCCTCCCGTGAGTTTTAAACTAGGGGAAACATCTTCAGGAATTCTGAGTTGGGACAAGAAAGACTAGGTGGCTAGTCAACCCAAGAAAGCTTCCTCCTTTCATGGCTGGGTAGAGGCTGTGTCATCTGTTGCTCCAGCATTTGGCAAATGTCCACTCCTTCTTGGATCCAGCTGTTTAAATGTCAAGGTCTTGAATTTCCCTCACTCTTGCTTCGTTTGAGTGTGTTAGCATCCTTCGATTGTGACCTCAATGTCAGGAACAGTGTCCTAAAATGGCTGTAGACTCTATCTATCTATCTATCTATCTATCTATCTATCTATCTATCTATCTATCT
>JANHMN010000003.1:144832990-144843624 GCA_030674055.1 Rhabdomys pumilio
TCTATCTATCTATCTATCTATCTATCTATCTATCTATCTATCTATCTCTCAGAACTAAATATAAAGCAAGCATTTTTGACCTGCTTTGCATGGACTCTACTTACTATGGCTTGGATGTGTTATATAAAATGTATGTGTTGGAAACTTGGTCTCCAAGGTGATGATGTTGTGAAGTAGGGTTTAAGATGAGGGGAGTAGGTAGTTAGGAGTATTACACAACAGCTGGATTGGTGATGTGACCATGAAAATAAGCCATAGAAGCCGGTCTAGCTTCCTTTTGTTCTCTTACTATTACTCTCTCTTGCCTTCCACCTTCTGCAGTGGAGTGACCCAGCACCAAGATCTTCACCAGAGGCCTGTGTCATGTACATAGATCTCCTAGTTCCCAGTAATATTCAGACACATTTATATTGTTTATAATTTATCCAGTCTCAAGTATTGTGTTATAGCAGTTCCAAATGAGCCAAGATACTGATCCAGGAAACACTTTGGAAAATACTTTGCCATTTTTCTCAAGAACAAATAAGTCAACATCACCTTATTTCCAGATAACTTTTTTAAAATCTTTTCAACTCCTTCAGGAAAAATACCAGAAAAAAAGAAGTCAAGTATTTTGTTGCCATGCTCCATTACCCAGTCTTGGATGTGTGTGTATACAGCTAACGTCAAAGAAGAAAGATGTGGGGGAGGAAGGGATGCTTAGAGCAAAGAGAAGAAATTGTTCCTAGGAACAGTATTTTGTTAGTATGATACCCTGGTTCAAGATTCATGTGTATGAATTCCTTCATTCAAAAGTTAATAGTATACTTTACAAACCAAACCTCCAAAATGTCCTAGTAGGGTTACCCTTCATTTTATGTCAACAGGCCTAGATTTCTTGTTGTTTCTCCTTCTGAGACAGGGTCTCCATGTAGCCAGGATAGACTTCAAACCCTGCCTTGTCTTCATTACCATGGTTACCACTATGCCTAGATTTCTTTTTTTAAAGTAGTCATTTATGGTGGTAGAATTATTTTCTCACTTTTCATTTCTATTGTGCTAGGTACAATCATGGTTCTTCTGGTGTATACTGGATAATTAAAATTGCCTCATTAGACAAGTGCTCAAAGATGTTCAAACTTGCAAGGCAATTTAATTATTCACAGTAATACAAATGTGGGTTAGAAGGAAAACAGGATTTAGTTTGGACAATGTCTTTATCTTAAAGTATACTTTGAAGTTTCTTTAAAGAAACTTCGATAGTTACAGGTTTAATTCTAGACACACTTAGAAAATAGCCTCCTGGATGCTTGCAGACAAAGTCATCATCAGTTCACCCAGCTGTTAAGCCTGCCAGATCCAATCTAATAATAACCAGCATGGCAAAACATTGCCGCTGGTGCAATAGTGGCATGGAGGTTATAGGGGTAATCATTGCTTTCTGAGTGGACTTAAGGCCTGCTACACAGAACGGAACTCATACCTGGTACTGTAAGCTCAGTTAAGAACTCAAGCCTAAGAAGGTTATAGGGCATTTGGAAACATACTATTTTAATTTTTCTAAATGGGCATAGTGTCAAGCTGCCTTCTAAATAATTATCTCCACACCTATGGATTACTTTAGCTCTCATTCATTAGAGAAGCTTTATTTATTTATTTATTTATTTATTTATTTATTTATTTATTTATTATTATTTTTAGATTTATCTATTTCTTGTATGTGGGTACACTGTCGCTGTCTTCAGACAAACCAGAAGAGGGCATGAGATGCCCATTACAGATGGTTGTGAGCCACCATGTGGTTGCTAGGAATTGAACTCAGGACCTCTGGAAGAGCAGTCAGAGCTCTTAATTGCTGAGCCATCTCTCCAGCCTGAGGAGCTTCTTTTAGATAACAATCAATACAGAGACATTTGGTCAAAGAACAGATTACAAATAAGCTGGCTGTAAATGAGACATCTAAATAATTACCCTATAATGGTTCAGGGAACAAGATTGAGGAACAGAAAGAAGATGACCACGGAAAGGCGGCTTCTGGACATGACATGGCCAATGCTGTGAGTTTACTACACCTGAGGCTATCCACAGAAGTCCTGAAAAATATTGGGCCTATCAACATTTCAATATGGAAGAAGAAAGGGCTGATGAAGCTCTTCTGCTACCCATGGCAGTTAATGGTGACTAGAGGAAAGATTATAATTTTCTTCAGTAGTGTGGCCACTGACAAATCAAATTGTCTATGTTATCCTAAATGACCATTCATGCTCATGATGGTTGAATAATATTCCACTGTGTAAATGTACCATATTTCATTAGCCATTCATCAGCTGATGGACATCTCAGTTGACTTCATGGCAGCAAGGAATGTTGATGAGCTAGTATATCTGTAATAAGATATAGAATCCCTTGGGTATATGCCCAATAGTGTTATAGCTGGATCACGTGACAGCTCCAGTCTCACCGGCAGTAAATAAGGATTCTTTCCTCACATTTTTGCCAGCATTTTCATAATTTTTTTTTTTTTACTTTAGTCATTCTGACTGAAGCAAAATAAAATTGTTTTGTGGCTGAAACTAGAAACAATCATTCTGAATGAAGTAGCCCAGACTCAGAAAGGCAAACATCATATGTTCTCTCCCATTTGTAGATATTAGCTTTGACTTTTCATCCTTTTTTGTTTTGTTTTGTTTTGTTTTTGTTTTTGTTTTTTTTTTTTTGAGACAGGGTTTCTCCGTGTAGCCCTGGCTGTCCTGGAACTCACTCTGTAGACCAGGCTGGCTTCGAACTCAGAAATCTGCCTGCCTCTGCCTCCCAAGTGCTGGGATTAAAGGCGTGCACCACCACCGCCCGGCAGCTTTGACTTTTCAAATATGTTTACTTCATTTTGAATAATTGTAGAGGTCTGCAAACTAGTAAGGGGCCATGGTGGAGAGGTCTAAGGCAGAGAAGATAGAAATAAATAGTATATAGGCTCAAAGGGGATTAATGGAACAGAAGGGGCTAAATTTGAGTGGGAAATGTGAGGGAATGGTAGAGAAGGGAATATGGGGAAGATAAACCAATGACCTTATGAAAAAGTCATAAGGAAACACACCCACCGCTGTAGAAGCTTCTTACTGTATAAGCATAGGTATAGATATAGATAGATAAGTTATATAGGAGAACAGTTAAAATGGAGTTATCTTATAACAGGATTACAATGCACTGACTAGATACCACAGGGTAACAAATAAAAGACCTAGTGCCAGAAATGGGCTAATTCTTTTGGAGTTATTGTCCAGTTACATCTCCTAGACCTCTAAACAGGCTATTGTAAATGCTATTGGTTTCTTTGAAGAACTCAATATTAAGAGCCTATTGCTGAAAATACCACATAACTAAGACATAAGTAAGACATGAAGAAATTTAGCTACTACTCAACTGTTTGTTTCACCCTTACTGGTTAATGTTCATAACGTTGTGAGGTGCTAATATATACATCACTGAAGGAGAACAGTAATCATCAGTCTTCCCCAGCCATGATCCTGCAAGCTACAATAACCTCTAGCCTGATAGGACATACCCACTGGTGCAATCGTGACATGAATATTATGGGAGTAACCAATCACTTTCTGACTAGATTTAAGTCCAGAACAACAACAACATGAAACTCATTCAGCGACCTATTATCAGGCCATCATCCATGCCACTATTATCAGGCCAAGAGCCTATGGTTAGTTGGGTCATAGAAACTAGGAAAGAAGCTAACACTTATATTCTGTTGAAAGGACAGTATGTTAAGCCAATTACTAATGACATCATTATACCCATTAATTCATCTCTTGACTCTCATTAGAGAAGCTTCTATTCCCAGTAGATGGTGATTAATACAGATACCCACAACTAGCAAGAGACTGTAGAATGCTCGGCTATGTATGGGTCATCTATATCATAGCCACTCCTCATAAGGCTCAGTCATCGTTGCAGAAGAGTGAACATAAAGACTCAAAAGAACCAGAGGTGGTGGATAAACATAATCAAACAGTGCCTCTCATATATAGGAGTGAAGACATAAACTCAAAGTGACTGTGACAGCACTCACAAGATGCAGTGCAAGCTGAAGTAAGACAATGCCCTTCACACATGGCAGAGACAATATAAGCTCAGAGTGATGATGACAGTGTGCATAAGCTCCAGTGCAAGCTGAAGTAAGACAAAAATCTCACACTGGCTAGTGAGGTCAACATGAAGTCCCACCTCTGTTTGAGGAGCTATTGGCAACTCATAGGTACTGGAAGAGAAAGTCATTTTTCTTTAAAAATGTTGCTCGTGGTAAGCTGGCCAAACTCCAGCAGAAGGCCACACATCCAAGATATATGTGCAGCACAAATGGGACTTGATGGGTAGAAAAATAAGTCACAAAGTTGAGAGGTGGGTCTGGGAGGAGTGGAAGAGAGAGCGAATATGATTAAAGTACATTTATGAAATTCTAAAAGAAATATTTTGTAAAAAGAAACAAATAATTTAAAAAGGGGGATAAATGTACTAATACTTGAAAATGACAGGACTATTGAATCTTCAAAACTATCAGTCAGGAAAGATAAAACAAAAAGAAACATGGCAAAGGAAATATTACAAATAAAACATAAAACATGAGAACTAGATTCTGGAAATATTTTTTGTGAATGATATTATTAGGATAATTGGTGACAATGAAATATGAGCAATATAGTATAATAATTAGTGGAACATATTACATTTCCTTAATTAAAAAAAGAAAGCAATCTCATGGGAAATCTCATGGGAACCCTTGAAATTTCTATTTTTTCCTTGTTCTTTGCTACCTTCATCCTTCCTTCTTTCCTTCCATCCTTCCTTTTGGTCTTTGTCCTTTATTTCTTGCCTTCTTTTAAGGGAATTCTTCTGACAATCAAACCCATGGTCTTGATGACACACAGTGCAACAAGCAAATGTTTATAAAACTGTTACTATATACTGATCACTGTGGAAAACAAAGAAATAGAGAACAGCCCTTGCTCACAGGGCTGTCACAGTCCTGGGGAAGAATGAGGACAGAATGACCCTTGTGCAGAGGGAATGTCTCAGAAGAGTTGCAAAGTACCCCCTCTGTGATAATATCCTTATCCAATTTGGAGAGAGAGAGAGAGAGAGAGAGAGAGAGAGAGAGAGAGAGAAAGAGAGAGAGAGAGAGAGAGAGAAAGAGAGAGAGAGAGAGAGAGAGAGAGAGTGAGAGAGAGAGAGAGAGAGAGAGAGAGAGAGAGAGAGAGAGAGGCAGAGAGAGGCAGAGTGAGAGAGACTCAGCTTCTTGCACATTTAGCTAAACATAAATACAGGCATTCATTCAAACATTGGAAAGCTTCCAATTATTAAGAACTGGATCAGAGGAGCACTGGTTAAAAATATATCAGATATTCAATCCTCCCTATTAAAGATGTCTATTAGATTAGCAGTGCTGCTCATTGCTTGCTATTTCTGTTTCACATGTAATGATGCCTCCATTTTCCTCAAACTGTACTAGGGAAGGAGATGCAAATGTGAGATCTCGAGAAACTCATATTCTAGTGAAGACAAGCATCTGGAAACAAATGTCTTCCAGACACATCTGAAAGCTACACATGCTCTTATAGACATGCTATAGAGCAGGAGGTCATAAAGGATTAGGCTATGATGACTTGAGTTGGATCTCCAGGACTCACATGTTAGAAGGAGAGAACTTATTCCCATATTTTGTCCTATGATATCCACACAAGTGCTGTAGGCACATGTATGGATGGATATAGAGCACATATAAATAGATAATAATTTATCAAATGGTATTTTTTTAAAAAAGGGAATGCTAATTCTATTAGGAAGTGGTCAGAAATGCCTTTACACAATAGGTTTTCCTTGATTATAGACATGAGTGTATACATGCATATATGTTGTATGATGTTGGATTGATTGTACAGATGAGTACATATATACTCATATATGTGTATATATCTCAGAAAATGAGAATGCTGTTTGAGAGATGAGTGTGTAGAATATGGGATTCCACTGGTCAAAAGTGATCTCATAGGTATCATTTTCATTAACAAGATAGCTCTCGCAGTATTTAGGAAATGGGTCTTTGCCAAGGGTATTGAACCTCATGGGAGAGGATGCTACCGAGGTGGGTGGTGGCCAGACTAAAGTGAATATCTGTGTCATGGGAAGTAGTTTGGGTCCTGTGTCCAACAGCCTCATTAGGTGCCACTAAGGTGGTTAACACATCCTCTCTATACCTTACTACTAGGAATTACTAAAACATCACTCACCTTGTTATGGGGCAGCTGATACAGTCTTCCTGAGTTGGTCCCCAGCACTTGGCACATGAGGCTTCACAGGTTTGGCAGTGGCCTTGCTCATCGATATATTCTCCTGTGGAACAAATGTAGCTGTTTACTTTATTTCACATAGCAAGCCTGCCAGGGCTGACAGTCAGAGATTAGTCAGAGCTCTTGCTGGCTACTTGAGCAGTGGAAATAACACAAGGCATGGATATGCTTCAAGTCAAGCAGTGGTCAGGCCACACCCACATCTTGTCTAAGCATGCTATAAGGGGAAGGATTGTACTTTTAGGGAAAGAATAGAAGTAGTGTTTTGACTGAAACTTGGCAGATGTGAACTAGATGTTATCCTTAAAGATCACCAGTGAAGAAACAGAACAGGGTTTTTCATTCAGCTGGAAAGTTTATCTTTCCCATAGGAGTACATATCTGATCTCTCCACAGAACTCAGTGCAGCTTTACAAATTTCCCTTGAACATAAGAAATCACCACCACAGCAAAGGGGTAGAGAGAGGTCAACCTGCCCAAAGGCATCAAAGACAGGATGGCACTCAATGAATCCAACCCTCCTCCTACACCGCATCTCTTCTCCCTTGTCACTGTAAAACTCCAAACCAAACCAAACAACAACAATCAAACACAAAGTCACAACTGTCTGAAAGATTTCTTCAGCCAGATCCAAAATGCCACGTTTTGTTGTTGTTTGAGAACAGATAATCCTCAGAAAAAAATGTTGTCCAGATTCTGGCAGAACCATCGCCTTCCCTTGGCCTCATCCCACTCTTGAATTTGACAGCTGTTTAATCATCTAGAGCTTGTCAATGTGAGAACCACCTGGAGTGGTGAGGTAAAATGACCCATTTATGGCTTAGTCAAGCCACCTCAATGATGCTCTAAGATTACTGATGGTGTCACTGTAGTTGCATTCACTAGATGAGGATAGAACATGCTGTCCTTGGTCTTTCCCACTGTAGAGCAATTTTAATACAGCAACATGGCTACTCAGTTAAGGGATCACACTCAAAAGACCTTCTAGGTCTGTGTGATCCAACTGGGATGGCACACACCCTAATCCCTCTGGCTGGAATGTTGACATGCCCTTAGTAACATACCTTTAAGGTAGAATTGGTTTGTAGAAGGAAGCAGCCATATTTGAAAGTGACGAATCAGAGAAAGATTTTCCCAAATGAGTCAGAGATAGGATATATCCAACTCTCATGAGAACAGAGGAAAGAAAGACTAAAGGGAGAGGGAGAGAGGGAGAGAGGGAGAGGGAGAGACAGTTTTACAGAGACAGGTTTTAGGTGAAGATAGAATAAGCCAGAGAATAAAACATTTATTCATTGCCTTATTTTGTGCATTTTTTCTTGCTTAGTTTTACACAATGTCTCACCATACAGGTCAGGCTGCCCTGGGTCTTATTATACAGGCTAAGCTGCCCTGGAACTTGTGATCCACTTGCCTTAGTTTCCTGAGTGCCAGGGTTATAAGAGTACACCATCATGCCTATGTGGAAAATTAATTCTCTCTCATTTTCATCAGTACCTTGGCTATGTGTTTTCTTGATCTGCTCAACTATAATGGCTTCCATTCAGCACTCATAAAATAACATGTTAGATCTAATGACCACCGAGCATTTCCGAGCTCTGCAATTCTGAAAACCGTGTTTTTTCAACCTTCCTAATGCTGTGACCCTTTAATACAGTTCCTCATGTTGTGGTGACCCCTCAACCATAAAAGTATTTTTGTTGGTGCTTTATAATTGTAATCTTGTTCCAAATCATAATGTGTTTTCCAATGGACTTAGATGACCCTTGTGAAAGGGTAGTTCAATCCCAAAAGGGGTAAAGATTCCACAGGTTTAACAACTGATAAGCACAAGTTTTTACACAACTTCACTCATTTTGTTCTCTATTTTGACTAGGCCAAGCTTTTTCCAAGTTCCCTTTCTCCTCATAATTCTCAGAAGGAGACATCTCCCAACTTGAGGATGTGATATCTGAGGTCCCTCAATTTCCTTTTTTTTTTCAGTGCCTAAACTCCTTGTGAACTCAAGTGCTCTCTTAGCACCTGTCTTCAAGGAAGTTGTATCAATCCTCCTGCCCATAGTTAACTCTCCATTCACTGCTTTTCATCTTTCTTACTTGGGATGTTTCTCCCGATCCCTCGGTCCCAAATCTCCTCTTTATGTCTCCACGTTACAGCATCCACAAGGATTCTCCCCTAAACTAAAACCTTCTCAAGACCCTTCCCTTCCTGAGAACTGACTCCTCAAGGCTGTTTATTTTCCTCTTGGTACTTGGAAACAAAATGGAGAACATCTTGTGACCTTGAAGCTTACGTAAGCAAGTCATCAAAGGACAGCTAACTGGTTCATCCCTCCCCAGTCTGCACGCCTCTTCACTTTAGAGTAAGTACTGGCTTTACAAAAGATGACAATAGAGAGCCCTGCCCCAATTCCCATATTTATGTGGATGTCCAATTAGTCACATAAACAACTGCCTTCAGTCCTTGCACACAGGCACAAGTCTTCGCCTGCACATTTAAAACTGAGGAAGTCAGATTCCAAGGACATAAGGAAGTTACTCTTTTTTTTTCCTTTTGTGTTGTTGGAACAGCAAATTCTTGTCATCTGTCTTCATTGCACAATGAAGTTGAATGTTTATGACAGGCGTGATATACAAAATTCTTAGGAGTAGTCACTTTTAGCAGAGATGCCGGGAGCCAGCATGTTGTTCACCTATCTATCCTACAAGCTCTTCCTTCTGGCAACTTCTGTTATTATGTCCAGATCTTACTTCTCCTGTGGTCGCAACATTTCCATTTCTCAATTAATTCCTTTTAATCCTGTTTTGCAGGGATTTAAAGGACTCTGAGGAAGTGGGAGCACACGGGGAGGAAGGGCGCCTGGAAATTTGAAGACCCGGCTTCAAAATGAATGCTTATAAATCTAGAAGTGTACAAGCACGCAACTTGGTATGCTAGTTCTATCCTTGATAGCACTGTGAAAAGTAATAAATAATTTTAGATTATAAAGGAACTCATATGAGGTCATCCAGAAAAGGTAAACATGCATTATATGATCCCCAGTTATAAAACACAATCCAAGACATAATAATAGACTTTAGGTACACATGGCCAGAAAATGAGCTAACTCAGCACTCCCTACCACCTCTCTCTCTCCTTTTTCCCCCCCTTACTTTTTACTTGATTATCTCTCCCTTCTTTTTTGGTGGGACAGGGTCTCATGTGATTCAGACTGGCCTTAAACTCACCAAGTAGCAGAATATGGCCTTGAACTCCTGATCGTCTTACCTGTCTCCTGTGTTCAGGATTTTAGGCTTGTGCCAACATACCCATCTCAAGACTTTTGTTCTATAGAAGCACTGTGTCTTTATTGATTCAAACAAAATCAATTGTAGAGTTTATGTAAATATATACCCCAATGAGGGAATAAATACTTAAGTAATAGATTATGATGTGCATTTAAAGCAATTTTTTTTAATCAAAGTGGCTAGCAGGTAGGGGAGGGGGACTGGGCACTGGGAATCCAGAAGCTTGGTGTTGCCGGTCGTTTTACTGAGCAGCCTAGATATCGACTATCTTCAGCTTCCTGTCTAAAGCCTACTCATGTGCCTTATCACCCAGGTGCCAGCAATCATGTGACTTTATTGAACAATTTCCCAATCCCAAGTGCTAATTAAATAATACTATCTCTTTTCAAGGAAGTCAATACATAGCCTCCAACTTAAAATACCATTGTGTGAGGACACTTTTCATGAAAAAGAACTATGCATTTATTATTTTATGCCAGCTACAATAAATGCTTGGCAACACTTTCAGCTAATTATATGCTAATGAAATAAGTCAGTTTTTAAAGCCTCGTTAAGCTGATGTTTTTATAGCAGGGCTCAATAAATGAGACCATCAACTGAGACTGCAACACCTTTAGCGTAAAGTCTCCACAGTTACTCAGCCTTAAAGGGGAAGGAGATTTGAACAAGGTCTCCAACATCGGTGAACTCTGAAGCTATTATATCAAGTGAAACAGACCAATCACAAAAGGACAAATGCTTTACGAGGCCCCCAGAGTAGTAAAAAGTCATAAGGACAAAGTAGAATGGTGATTTCCAGGGGACAGTGGGTGAGGGTGACAGGGAGTTAGAGTGTCATGGGTTCAGAATTTCAATTAGAGAAGATCAAAGTGTTTTGGAGATAGATGGGGAGTGATGGCCACACATGTGAAGGAACACACATGTAGAGATGAACTGAACTCTGAAAATGGCTAAAATGCCGTGTGTGTGTGTGTGTGTGTGTGTGTGTGTGTGTGTGTGTGTGTGTGTGTGT
>JANHMN010000003.1:144843634-144858675 GCA_030674055.1 Rhabdomys pumilio
TGTGTGTGTGTGTGTGTGTGTGTGTGTGTGTGTGTGTGTGTGTGTGTTAAAAACTATCTACTCAATAAGTTTGTTCCTTAACAGTCCTATACTCAATATTAACAGCAACAAAACTCCTTCAGGCTCCGGGGGTATGGATAAAAAGCACTGATTGTCTTAGGATACAGGTCTGTCAAATAGAGGCTTGAGAGAGGTGACAGTGATAGGCAGCGGATGCACAGGTAAACTCATCAGAAGGGAGACATCTGGGAGGTGATCTTCTGTGTCTCTCCCTACCCCAGGAACCACTATAGGTAAAAAGAACAAGGGGACAGCTAGGACAGTCCCACCAACTTCCCTGTTCTGGCTGTGTCTCCACAGGGACTGATACACTGCTCTGGTAACCTGTTCTCTCAGCATTTCCTTTGGTACACCTCCTTCCCCATGGGATGCTTGGGTTGACAGGGCTTGTGTTTCATAGTCCTGTGGCTCTCTCACTCTCAGCCTAGGCATGTATCTGTGTGCTGTGTGTAGACACATGAGATGCTATTCTGGCATCCTTAGGGCTGGTACTCCTGCAACTGGATGGATCATAAATTTTAGATCCAATACAATGCAAATATTTACCTCCCTTCAGCTTACACGTTCCTTGAAGGGCAGAATGAAGAGGTGACATTCTCCTTTCCACCCTTGTGTGAGCCCTGACCACATTAAGGCACACAGAGAAGGTACCCAAAGTGAAGTGCTGGCCAGCATACCTGAGGACAGAGGGGATGCTGCAAGCACACAAGCTTCTATTCATCGACGCTTTCTGTATTACAAGTGCTGTACTATGTAGTACTTAGTACAGACAGAAACCCCTTTTGTGAGTGAGAAACTGAGGCTCAGATGGATGAAACATTTTGCATAAATTAAGTTAACTAGGCAAGTGACAGTTGGGCTATGCCCCAGGAACGCAGAGCCCAGCCCCTGCCCTTTTTTACAACACAGGGGTTGTGGTGGATTCAATTGCTCTTTCAGTGTTCCAAGTAGTTTTGCTGTTTATAAAAAGAAAGTGGGGCATGCCTTACTTAAACCACTTGGTGTGGTAACAGCAGTATCAAAAGGAAGGTCACAGTGAAAATGAATGAACACAGAACAGACATGCTCTACCAACTGGATTTTCTTAATGATTGAATATACCTTCCAAATGTATGTTCTCTGATCAAATGGCCCCATGTTTTAAAAGGCCATTTTGTGAATCAAATCAATTGAGTTTCTTAAGCAGTCTGTTCCCCCTCTAGGCATAAAGCCCTTAAGTGAAATTCAAAATATCATTTTTAATTAGTAAAGAAAACTTAGCAGATCTCTAGGAAAAGGCTTTTCTTTCTCTTTTGGAGTGCCGGAGATTGAGCCGAGGTACTCCTGCTGCCTGCAAGCCCTGTAGCACACTAACCTACATTCCCAGCATGGATAGGAATCTTGATGCTGCTTAAATGCTGTCTGAAAAAAACATAAATTTGGTGTTTGGGAAATAGCTTTAAACTAGAATATCATCTCTCCAATCCTCAGGTAGAAGAACAAAACCAAAAAAACTACAGCATATACAGATTCTTGTTTACCATTTCCTTAACTAAGTGACTTCAGTGTTGCCTCTGTGTTAGTGAATGTTCACTCTAAGTCCTAGGGGAATGGTACTAGGATTGAACAGGAGCAGACGGGGAACTTGGCATCGGAGCACTTAATGTAGAGTCCACAAACCTGCAACTCAGAGACTGAAAGAGGAATGTGGTTGCCAGGGGCTGAAGGAGGGGAAGATGGAAAGAAAGTAGATCAATTAGTCAGAGAAATGACTTTGTGAGCTTTACTGTACAGCATGTGGACTGTAGTTAACAGCAATGGACTGGATATCTGAAAACCTCAAAGAGTACATGGTAAGTGTTCTCACCAGATAACAAGAAGAGGCCCTATATATGTTAATAACTCAATTTAGTCATTCCATGGTATGTATCATTGCAAAGTATCCTGCTGTTTTTCTTTTTGAAATGAGATGTAAATATTTGCGTGTGTGTGTGTGTGTGTGTGTGTGTGTGTGTGTGTGTACAATTTGAGATAATTGATTCTTTCCTTCTACCATGTAGGTTCTAGGAATTGTACTCAGGTTGTCAAGTTGGGTGGTGTCTTTTCCAACTGAGCCATCTTGTTAGCCCCTGTGCCCTGTGCCCTGTGCCCTGTGCCCTGTGCCCTGTGCCCTGTGCCCTGTGCCCTGTGCCCTGTGCCCTGTGCCCTGTGCCCTGTGCCCTGTGCCCTGTGCCCTGTGCCCTGTGCCCTGTTAATGTGTAAAACCAGACTCAAGGGGAGAAAAAGGCATGAATGTGATTGCTATCTGCGAGAAAACACAGTGAACTTGCAAACCCTATCATGTCCTGGGGATTAGGACAATGTAGTGGACACCTGTCCATTACATATCTTTAGTGTGCATAGTTCTTTTTTTAAAGGAGGAAATTGTTTTGGCTTGGGTTTCAGAGATTATAGTCCATCATACAGTGATGGGAATGTGAGGCAGCAGCTTTTCATATATTGTCAGACCAGAAAGCAGAGAAATTCTGGAGTGACACACCTCCAAAAGATTCTTTAACCTACCAAAACAGCACGACAGCTAGAGGCCGAATATTCAGTCACATGAGCCTGTGAGAGCCATTACAGACAGTTATGTAAATTTTCCTAACTGTAGGAGGAGTTAAGATGGGAGGAGTAAGAGAGTAAGAGGAAAAGGAGGAGCTAAGGGAGGAGAGGAGAGAGAAGCAAACATGGAGGCAGATGTTCACGTGTCTCCGCCAGTCAAAGGTAGTTGGTATATCTAGGTTGGGTATTGGGTCACACTTCTGATTGTATGGGCATTTTGTTATTGATCATTACCAAATATATAAAGCCTTTGAATAATCTAAGCATTAGAATCTCATTTTTCTACTGGGCCTGCATGGTTGGCGGGGCCTGGGCAATGCCCAGCCTTGCAGAAACAGTGTGGAAGATTGGCCGAGCCATCTCCCACGCTGGTGTCTCATGGGTAGCAGGGCTGGTGTTTCTGGGTGGCTGTTTCTAGCTGTGGTGCACACGTGGCCTCTGGCCATGCAACATGGTGCCTGAGCTAGGCAGAGCAGCCTAGACAGCAGCCTAGACAGACATGACCGGTGGCTGCTTTTTAAAATAATTACAACACCTAACTATTGAATGGCCTCTCTTTCTATTTCTGCAAGTGATACTAGAATCTTTACAGGGTCTAATGGTATACTCATTCTCTCTACTAAATGTGGATTTTTATCCTCAAAGACTTATTCTATTTGTGGCAGCAAAGGCCTGGTCTCAGTGAGGGGAAGGTGTGATATCTGATGCATATTGAAGGGCTGTTAGAGTTTTGGTACACCATAACAGAAGTAGGGGACTATAATTTGATCAACATTTTCTTTTTTTCTTCCTTCCTTCATTTTTTCCTTCCTTCCCTTTTCCTTCCTTTCTTCTCTCTCTCTCTCTCTCTCTCTCTCTCTCTCTCTCTCTCTCTTTCTCTCTCCTTTTTTTTTCTTTTTTACCTTTTGAAAAGCCTGTACAGTTACAGGAAATAGGCCACCAAGGACAGAGGAAGTACAATGACTGGCAAAGATTGAGGCCAAGGAGGTGAACCCTTCTCATTGAAGATGCTAGTGGGTAAGAGGCAGGGTATCCTGTAGAAAATTACTATGTATAATATTCTAACCTCAGGGGAGCAGCTGCTATCAGGGGACATATCCTTTCCCTCCTCTTTGGAGAGATAATAGCAGATGACACTATTAAGACTATAGTCCATGGAGCATAGCAAACACTTCTGACCCTGTCAAGAGAGCCATGGTACAGATGACTAAAGCTTTAAGTCCTTCCTATAGAGCAGACCAAGGAAAGGGTGTTCCCTGCTATGGTTCACGTTCGGATACATGGATAATGTGTTTTCCTCCACTTTTATCTCCACAGCAATTCAAAGAACCTTCCAACCTGCTGTCATCACGTGATCATAAGCTAGGACAGCTGCTCTGTTCCACTGGACCACGGGAAGAAACATCTTCCAATTATCCCCTTTCTCTTCCTCAATGCCAAGGACATGCTGGCTTTACCTTTCCTCCCCAACACTCCTCTAGTCTTTCACGGACCTGGCTTCATGTGCACCAATGTTTCAGGCAACTCTTTAATTAGGAGAAAAGAGAAATCCTGGGTAAAGCAGAATCGCATGCCCAGTCCTACTATTGTGGCCCATCCCAGTTCTGGCAGTCAACAACTTAGCCTTTAACTGGGTCATTGTCAGCATTACCAGAGGCACGGGTGCTTTTCTACAGCTTATCTAGTGGCAGATTTGTGAGGAGCCCGGAACCTCTAATGGTGACTAGGGAAACATGTCCATGCCATTTGTCAGGTTGCCATATGTTCCATTGGGAGTGACCACGCTGTGCTTTTCAAAACAGCCTAAGAGTGTAAATAGAGAACTAAAGACTTTTCAGTGTTGTGTGTCAGCAAAACAGGAGGCATCATGCTCTGCAAATGAGGAAAACCTGGAGTCACCCGACCTGGGCTTGGTTTTTGAGTTTCTTCTCCAGCTGTCCCAGATTAACCAAACACATATTTCCCTGACATTCCTCTTCTGTGAAATGTGGATAATAACCTCTCATGGCATGTGGTGGGGATCAAATGGGCAAACAGACCTCAAACACCTTGCAGAGTGGATAGCAAAATGCTATGGTTACCAGAAACTTTAATTGCATCACACCGTCACATCATTACATTTCTGTTAACAATGTGGATAGTGTTAACTCAAAGCTTCATTTGTCCCAATTAGGAATTCAGTCCTCAGAAGCTAACTCCCGGAACATTCTTCAAACCCTGGCAGACTGTATTCCAAATTGTGCTCTCTCTGCCATTCCCAAGAGGAATTGGAGAATGTATTGGCTACATACGTGGGTGGCAATGAGGCAGGGAAAATGAATGACCCTGTGGGCTGAAGACAGAGACTTCTCGAAGCAACTGAGCTGCAAGATGCAGCCTACGCAAGATATTTTATTTATTATTTATTTTGTTAACTGCCCTTGGAGACAGCCTCTCTGTATCAGAGTGAAATCAGCTTGTCTTAAATTTTGCTGTGGAAAATTACAGAGTTGTGGGTGTAGTCTTCTCAGGTGGCTAAGAACAAAGTCTTTCTGAAATAGGCACAGCTGTTAGATGAGGCTACTATCTAGGATGCTCCGTTCTTCTGTAGGGTAGTCATTAGTCACGGTCCACTTTACATATGTATGAATCTATAAACTCTGGTGTTTAGGTCTCATATAACCCAGGCTGACCTTGAACTCCAGAAGTAGCCAAGAGTGACTTTGAACTCCTGATCTCCCAAATGCTGGGATTACCAATGTATGCCTCTTTGAGTGGAAAGATGATTATCGATTTTGTTACTTGGAAGCTACGAAGAACAGTTGTGTGTGGTTCTCTGTTGATGAAATGGAGCCTGTAAAGAAGTGAGCATGAAGGTGAGGGCACTGGCATGTCAGAAGGTCCATGCCTATGTGACATGTGTACAGGAACAGGTGGGATGAGGAAGGCAATATAGAAGAGTCAGAATCTTGGACTCAGAGTCTCCGCTGTTTCCTTGTCTTCTATGTCCTGACTTTCTGCATAGTTTCAATGGTCATAGCTCAAGACTTTGACCAGTCCTCGCTCCTAAAGCCTTCTCTCTGAGGTAGGAGTCAGATTAAATACTCTGATTTACACTGAGATTTCCTAAATGTAGATTCTATGTCTTCCCTGCCTAGGTATGTGAACTCAGTTGGGCACTTTATGGAACCTTTCTGAGCCCAAGTCAATTTATTTGTTAGATGGAATCATAGGTGCTTTTTAAAGAGGTCAGAATAATTAGATTACCCATCACTTCAAATGTTCTTCAAGAGCTATCGATGTTGCCCAGTTGGTAGAGTGCTGGCCCAGCAGGCATGAAGTTCTGGCTTTGATATTAGCCAAATAATCCCAGCATTAGGGAGGTAGAGGCAGGAGGATCCGGAGTTCAAAGTTATCTTTGACTAAATAATGGGTTCAAGGCTAGCCTGTGCTACATGAGACTATCTTTAAAAAATGCTTTGAAAGGGATAGAACTCTAGCATGAGCTCAGATCAAGGTTAGTTCTTGCTTTCTCAGTGAGCACAGTGAGGGCTCTTAGATAAGCAACATGAGAGGAAAATGGTCTCTATAGGAACTCAAATTTTAACATCCCTCTCCCACTCTTGTTACTTTGTTTGATTTTCTGGGGATCAAGCCCAGGGCCTTGCATTTGCCAGCAAGTACTCCACCACTTTTCATCATTGTCTGGTGGTTTTGAACAGTCCACCTTTCTTTAACTTCTCAAAATAAGGTCATTGTTTTAACTCTGTACTTGTTTATTTCTTTGCCTAGAAACAGAGAATGTTTCTCACACTATAGTCGACCTAAAAGTACAGGGGTAAACATAAATAAAACCCCTAGAAAAGTCCTTAGCACAGCTCTTCAGGGAGCATGTAGAAAAATGGACTGAAACTTTTATTAACTACTTTACTGACTTTTTATAACAAAGCAATGGTGGCCATGTTTGATTGGCACCAAAATCTCTTTTATCTTTTTACCCAGTGCCTCGATTTATAATCGCCAAACAACACAGCCACAGCTTTCTGCTGTTTCTTCTTCTCTTTTAGTCAGTTTGCATGTCTTCCATCCTCGCTACTGCAGGAAGTGGTTGTTTCTATTCCATAGGAAATGTTGATCTTTTACAAATTTGTCTTAGCAAATTATGTCCTAAATGATACTAGACAGTTGCATAAGCCAAAGGCATCCAAGTTCTCCTAGTCCACAGGCAGTTTTACTCAAGCCTGTCCTTGCACATTTTGGCTAGTGGTGGTGAACAGAGCAAAGGATTGGGCCTCTCTGGGAGAGTTCGAGGCCCCAGGCGAATCACACCATGTAAAATCTGGTTAAGATGACTATCAAGATCCGTCTTGAAAGCGAAGAGAAGTCAAAGCAGGTCAGACAGCAGCCAGAGGGATTTGGGCAGGGGAGGGGGACATGACTCACCAGAGCAGCCTCAGGGAGGGATCAAGGAACCAAGTTTCCAGAGAACAGCAGGCTACCTCAGCCCATCATGCTGACTTAATGCAGATGAAAGGCAGGCATGTGCTGGACCCTGAAGGCCCAGAACCACCTAACATGGCACCTCACAGATCTGCTCCAAAGGGAATGTAATATAATTAGTTTAAGATGCAGTGGCTATCAGGGGAAACTCTGAGTGAAGACTTATTTGGGGACTTATTGAATTTACCATCTTAGATACCTCAGTCATATGGCTCAGAACTATTTGCTTCTGGGTCATCTTCTGGGATGTGCTTATCCTTCATTAGCTACAACCAAATCAGTTCACCTCAATAACCCAAAACAGAAGATACCACATGCATAAAACTGAGTGTGTAGCCCAGAGCAGCTGGTCTTGATTGGATCTTTCTGCAAACAAAGGGTGAGGAGCTCTTGCTTAGTTTTGGGCTTATTGTAGGAGTCAGAGATTGTAACTGGATTGCTTGTGTTGTTTGGGTGAAATTCATTAAGGTTATTTGCTTGTTGACATGGGCCTGAAAAGATGGATGTGTTTAAGTGGTTCTCTTAGTTAGGGTTTCTACTGCTGTGAAGAGACACCATGACCATGTCAAATTTTATAAAGGAAAACTTTTAATTGGAACTACACTGGCCTACAGGTTCAGAGGTTTAGTCCATTATCATCACAGCAAGAAACATTGCAGCCTGTAGGCAGACATGGTGCTGGAGAAGGAGCTGAGAGTTCTAGATTGATTGGTAGGTAGCAAGAAGTGAACTTGAGCTTCTGAGACCTCAAAGCCTGCAGCACCCACAATGACCTACTTCCTCCAACCAGGCCATACCGCCTAATAGTGGCACTCCCTAGAGACCAAACATTTAAATACATGAGTCTATGGGGGCCATTCCTATCCAAACCACAACAGTGGGTAAAAAGGAAAATGGAGGCTATCTGAGGAGAGGGGAGGGAGGACAAGGACTTGAGGCCGGGATGAGCAAGGCATCTAGAGGAGGGCAAGTGACTGGCAAGGATGAAGCAGAAGCTTCAATCTGCATTTGAGGAAATGGGAAGGGAGTTTTGATAGGGACTGCAGACAATGTCAGCTACAAGTGTATCTGTCAGGTCAAGGGGACACAGTAAAGATTTAGGAGGACATAAAATCTAGCATAGCTGCACATGACGGAGGATCAACCCAGTAAAAAGAGACTGGGTGAATTTGGAAGCAAAGCCTAGGAAACCAGCTGGGAGGGGGCTCTGTTATATCCCAGTAGAGTGAATAGAGCTTCGGCAAGGCAAACAGAATGACGAGGGCAGGGTAGTTCCCAGAGCACAGAGCTACAGGAGCTGACTGATCAGTTGGCTTTGGAGTCCATCTCTTTTAGCTGCCTGCGTGCTCATTTCTCCAAGACTGAATTTCTTTTTGCCTCCCTAGTATCTAAACTAACACTAAAAGGGAAGAGAAACGGAATGAAGAAAGCAAAGGGGAGCCTTACTTCCTTTTTGAAAATACTAAGAGAAGTGTCTTTGTTGTTGGCCCAAACCTCCATCCCAGGTAATCTTATATATTGGTTATTTCAGAGGTGGAAACTGCAGCTTTAGGGGAAAACATGGTATTCATGAGCCCAGTAAAGAGTCAGATAGTTCTTATCAGAAGCTCTGAGGGGCAGCTTTGAGAAAATCAGTGACACTCTGGGAGTTGTTGATGGTCTTAATCATTTCAGTAACAACCGGGGTGTGCTGGCTAGGTTGTTTTGTTGTTGTTGTTGTTGTTGTTTGTTTGTTTGTTTTGTTTTGTCATCTTGACACAAGCTAGGGTCATCTGCGAAATTCTCAACTGTGAAACTGACTCTATTAGACTGGCCTGAAGACAAGTCTTGACTAACGACCAATGTGGGACTGCTTAGTTCACTACAGTTGGTGCCACTCCTTGGCAAGTGGGTTTGGGTTGTATAAGAAAGTAGATTGAACAAGCCTGGAAGAGCAAACCAGTAAACAGAATTTCTCTGTGACTTCTTCAGGTCCTGCCCTTCAGGTCTTTGACTTAAGTTTCTGTCCTTACTTTCCATTATTTTGATGATGTAAGCTGTAATTGAAATCAATCCTTTCCTCCCCAAGTTTCTTTTGGTCATGGTATTTATTACAGCAATACAAAGCGAACTCAGGCAGAGGGTGAGCCATTGCCTGCCTGGCTTTCTGGTTTATTTGGAGGATCAAATAATATACTTTGTGTCAATTCTCTGGGCAGTTCAAAATACCATCTAAAGGAGTGGCAAGTTAGGTCATCACTGTTCCACAGGAGCAGATCAAGTGCCAAGGACAGCTAGATCCATATGCCATCTCTGTCACTTCTTATGTAGAGGAATTTAAGTCTAGCAACATGGCTGTTCTGACAAGGGATCACATCCAGAGACTTAGGTCTATGTGATCTGACTGGAATGCAGACATGTCACACTTCTTTAATTCCCCTGGCTGGAATACAGACACACCCTTAGTATATACCTTTAAGGTAAAATTAGTTTCTAGAAAAAAGCAGCCATGTTTGAAAGTGACATGTAATCGAAGGGTAGACAAAGAGACAAATCAGAGAAAGATTTGACAGAACGAGCTAGAGATAGGATGCACCCTACTCTTATGAGAACATCACAGGAAAGAGAAGCTATTTAAGAGCAACACAGAGAGAGCAGTGTCAGTGAGTTGGGAGTCAGTGAAGTGAGCTCAGTGACGTGCAGTGGAGTTGAGTTCATCTGTGGTGAGTCCATGCAGTTCAGTGCAGGTCAGCAGAGGCAGCAGAAGCCAGAGAATAAGAAGGAGCCCAACGACTAGAACAAATTGCCAGAGTTAGTTTGAGGTCAAGCAGAACAATTTAGTGAGAAACTAAGAAAAGCCAGTGTGAACCTGTCATCTTGGAGAGGAATTTGGGCCAGAATAGCTACATTGAACCCGCCAGCCAGAGTTCAGAAAGGATGAGCTTATTCAGCAGTAAGCCCCTGAGATGACAATTAAATATATTAAATTTGGTGAATAAAAGTTACACTTATATCTGTAATTTTTGGATTAGCTACCTAGCTTTGTAACTTTTGCTTCCATAGCTATAAAACGTAATAATAATGAACTCTTGGTCAACTGTCAATCATAATGATCAAATACCCGGCCTAAAACCCTTAGAAGGGAAAAACATTTATCTTGGGCCGTGCTTTGAGTTGCTTTGGACATGTAGTAGCATGGTCTACCAAAGTGGGAATGCATGCATGCAGGGGAAGCCTGGCAGTCTCATGGTGACCAAGAGATCAAGAAAGAGAGGGCGAGAGAGAGAGAGAGAGAGAGAGAGAGAGAGAGAGAGAGAGAGAGAGAGAGAGAGAACTGGGCAGTAGCCAGGGTGTCAGTACTCATGATCATGGTCACATGACCTAACTTCTTTATATGAGGCTCCATGTCTGCAAGACAAGATGCTGCTTCCTCCTTGTAGTAACATAATAATTGCTTCAAAGCATGAACTTTTGGGAGATATTCTGCTTCCAAATCACAACACAGTACTTCCTCAAAAAGCTATTTTGATAAGTATGTTTGTTGAGGAATTAAAAGTACTCAGAATAAACTGTGCCTGGCATATAACAGAAAGTGAATAAATGCTATTACGATTATTATTGATAATGTTAATGCCCTACATATAAGAAGTGAGTGGAGAGAGATGAGTAACATTCATGGGTTTAAACTTGAACCAGCAAGGAAATGATATGTAGATTGTCCCAGAGCCTGGGAATATTGGGGAACCTGGCTGGGATGATCTGGCCAGTAATATGTTACACTGCAGCTCCTGGCATCATTTTATCCTCTTGTTCACATGCCATAGGCAGGACTTTTGCAGTGGCTGTTTTGAGACCTGCTCTAACTGAACTGCTGTGTTCTGTCTCTGACACATATTTAAGAAGAGTTGATGGAGTAAAATACAGTGCAGGTATTCACAACCCGTTCTGCCTAAAGGCACACCATAAACAATCAGGATCTAAGTTCACTATTGCCAGATAAAGTATCATACAAGAATGCCAAGTCTACGAAAGAAATGTCATCACCTGCCTGTTCCCTTGGAGAGGCTGTCCCATCCTAGGCCAGCCTGACTGTTTGGCAGAAAGGCCATGCATCTGTAGACAATGTCACGCCCACACAGAAGCAGGAAGGTAAATAGTTACAAACACCTGTTATCACCATGGCTTTAGCCTCTTGGATCTTGTGAGTATTCTGAAAGATGGTCCCAAGGGCACTTGCTTCTTAATGAGCAGTCAAATCTTACACACAGACAAGTGTCGGCAGGTTAAACACACAGTGCTCCTGGGCTTGCCTTTGTGGGCAGATGAGTGAGCTTTGCAAACTCTAAGTTAAATAAGACAAGCTGGTCCCTTCTTCCAGGACCCCAGCTTACACAGGAAGAAGACGATAATTTGGGTTTATCAGGTTGCCCCACATCACACAATCTATAGTTCATCCTGTGCTTGGCTTATACCTAATTGTGGACACAGGGGAGAAATGATCATTTTGGGAAGGCAAGAAGAGAAATGAAGGCAAAATACTACTTGGGGATTGGAGGAGCCATGTCATTTCCAAATTGGTCCAAGGACTGTTATGGAGGTGATGAGAGTTTCATCCCCTGCACAACCTCTGATTTCCTCTGTCCCAAGATCTTCTGACAGTAATGGTTTGTGCACAGCTCTACTCATTTCAGGTCTTCCCTCCCCCCTCTCCCGCCCCCAGTTCACTGATCCTCCCCACTTTGCCTCTCGTAGTCTCCACTGGGATGCTTTCCAGGACTCTCTACTCTCTATATTCATCAGGCATATTGTGATGGTTTTAAAGACCCCCCCCCAAAGACCTATAGCAAATGGAATTATTAGAAGGTGTGGCCTTGTTGGAGGGAGTGGTCACTGAAGGTAGGCTTTGAGGTTTCAGGTGTTCAAGCCATGCCCAGGGTGGCATCTACTTCCTGCTGCCTGCTGATCATGATGTAAAACTCCCAGCTACCTCTCTAGCACCATTTCTGCCTACAGTCCTCCATGCTTCTCCACCATGACAATAATGGATTAAACCCCTGAAACAGTAAGCCAGCCTCAAAGAGATATTTCCTTTTATAAGAGTTGCTGAGGTCATAGTGTCTCTTTGCAGCAATAGATACCCTAAGTCACACGTCATCTTGCTGCCATGCACATGTTCCTCCAAGCCTAGGTGGGTGTCATCACCATGGAGTCACAGGGCCAGCAGAGAGAAACCATCCTTTCTCATTATTTCCTCCCACCCACACTTCCAGTGCTGTACTTTACTCTGTGGGTGGAATGGTCTATCACAAACCCCAGTTATTATTTGACTCTCACTTTGAATCTCAGCATGACCTGGAACTCCATATGTAATCCAGACCCGTGTCAAACTTGAAGTGATTCTCCTGCCTCAGCCTCTTGAGTGGTAGGGTACTAAGTTTGAGCCATAACACTCAGCCACAAATTAAATTTCTATAATAAGGACAATCCTCCTACCTAAAATTTTCCAGCACTGTTCCCCCATGCAGAATAAAGTTCTGTGACTTATAGGAGCCTTCAAAATCAGTTCCTTGCTTTGTTTTCTGGTTGGTTCTCTTGAAGATTTCCTTGCAAATTACAACAGACTCAGGGTACTCTGGACCTGTCTTTGGCAGCACCACATGTGAGTTTAGAAAGTGATTCAAAGAAAGAGAATCTGCTGCAACTTTCCTCGGAAGGAAGCTGTCAGGCACACATGGTATATCAGAAGAAGGAGGAATTTTCCTCCAGAACTGTCTATGACCCACATTGATGATTTTGTGTGTGAAGATCCCAGCTTCATTGCCCCTCCAGAGAGGTAATTGTGAAACTCAGGATGTTTCCTACAGCACCGTGGTCTATCATTCTACTGTAGCGTCTGGTTTGGCAACATAAACTTCACTGGCCACCCTCTCCTTCTTGCTTAACACATGTCAGTTACCACTGGTATTTCATTCCTTTCCAAAATAAGCATCTTGAAATTGAATGTCACCTTGTCAGATTCTGGGAGGCCACCTAAGACACATCCTTATGTTCTAAGAGACTTTGGGATCCCCAAGCTCTTTAAAACACTCGCCCATGTGGAATATGTACTTGGTTTGCTCTTGCTCCTTTCTTTCTTTTCCCAGAAAAACTCTCCTCCTGAACAACTTAAAGTCACCTCCCCTGTGGTAGCCCCAGAGACTCTGTCCGACTACACACTCATACAGCTGCAGTGACTTGCTGTGCTCCACGGGGCTGTGTGATTCTGCACACAGGCTTCTACCTTGTGGGATCTACTGTTCTTTCTGGCTAGCAATTATTTCTTGGGACACAGAGCACTATTTGTCATGTGACACGCTGATTAAAATATTATGGCAAATAAGTAAGCTGACATGTAACAAGTTAGGAGTTTAAAGGAAAATAAAAACAAAAATGATTACCTAATAGCTAGAAGTACCCAAAAAGAGATTCATTAATTCACTAAGCATGTAATTATCGAGAACCTAATATGTTCCAGGCACTAGTTGGTATACAATGCGAATCAAAATTAAATCACAAACACAATTCATACAAGCTTTGATTGATTAGTGTGGTAACTGGCTACTATGGATCTACTGCGGTTAGTAGATGCTATGAATCGGAAAGCTAAACCAGAGAATAAGCAGGTACTGGGGCAAATGACCATAGGAAAGAGACTACAAGCAGAATACAATGGGATTCGGTGGACTAAAAAGCGATGGACTAAAAAGATGGTGTGCATGTTATGCTGGAGTAGTCGACAGGTTAAGTTACCAGCATGTAGCTCCATAATCTTGGTTGCAATGGACTAGATGGACACAGGCTTCACCACAGACTAGTCCTATTCTACTCAGGCCTGAACTATCCTTGGGAAAACATGGCCACTTTTCTATATATGCCTGCCACAAATTCAGTGTTAAATGCAAAATACTTCTCCAGCACAGGAGTTCAGTACTAATTTATCAAAGTCCATGGAGCAAATGCTCTCAGTTGACAAAAGTGTAGTAGAGAGAGATGCCATGTTTCAAAGGATGAGACAGACCAGGAACCGTGTGTTTAGGGAAGCAAATGGTTCTATTAAGGACACATCATAGTTGGTATCAGTCCGTTCTAGCAAAATTACCCAGGTTGAACAAGCTCACAGCACAAGCAACTGGCATTATTACTCCCTAATGTTCTAATAGTTAACACATCAATTTTGCCTTTTAAACATTTTCATATAAGAACAGCAAAAGTAATAGGTAAAATAGAATCCAGGGGCATAGGAATATCTTTAAGAACAAATGATTTAAAAGTGAGATTCTGAGGGCTGACAAGCTACTCTGATGCAAGGCTCTTAAAGCAAAGTTATGCAAATATGAATCATAAAGGTTTCAATGAAGAAGAAAGGGAAGAAGTTATTGACGGAACTGGAGCCACGGTGCAGGGACTTTCCTGGGAGTTCGGTATTTAAGTGTCCTAAAGGAGGCTAAAGCTTTCAGGCCTCCTTGCAAAGACCCACAGACCCCTGGAGCGGGCAGAAGAGCAAGAGCATCAACTCCCCACTTCGCTGCAGCTTCCCTGGAGGAGCACAGGCTATAATCCAGACTCCTTTACATGGCATCTAGCCATGTCACCCTGGTCCCAGGACATCTCTCTCACCTTGTACCCAAGGCGTTAGCATATAAACATGCCTAGCACTTCCTAGATGTTCCAAGCTGTTTTGAATTTCCCTGTGCTCTAGCCTCCTGTCTCTGTTTTCTCTTACTACCAGCCCAGACCACCTAAGCTTTGCTAATAAAGGACCTCTGTAGAATCAAAGTTTTGTTCTCTCTCTCTCTCTCTCTCTCTCTCTCTCTCTCTCTCTCTCTCTCCTCCCTCCTCTCTCTCTCTCTTTTCTCTTTCTTTCTTTCTTTCTTTCTTTCTTTCTTTCTTTCTTTCTTTCT
>JANHMN010000003.1:144858685-144889629 GCA_030674055.1 Rhabdomys pumilio
TCTTTCTTTCTTTCTTTCTTTCTTTCTTTCTTTCTTTCTTTCTTTCTTTCTTTTTTTCCTTCCTCCCTCCTTTTTCTCCTCCTTCCCTCCCTCCTTCCCTCCCTTCCCCCCTCTCTCTTTCTTTCTTCCTTTATTTTTCTTTTTAACTTTCTTTATTTCACCCCAGAGACACAGTTACTCTATTTAATAGCCCTGGCTGTCCTGTAATTCAATTTGTAGACTAAGCTAGCCTTGACCTCTGTGAGCAGAGATCCGCCTCTGCCTCCTGAGTGCTGGGATTAAAGGTATGTGCCACCACACCTGGCTTTCTTTCCTTTCCTTTCCTTTCCTTTCCTTTCCTTTCCTTTCCTTTTTCTTTTCTTTTTTGATAGTATACGTTTAAACATTGAATCACCCCTCTCCATTTATCTGTCTTTATCACAGCGTGAAAGACAGAAAGGTAGGGAATCTCTCCACTCCTTATTGCATTATACCCAAGGCTTAGTGTATAGTGTTTATTGGCTGTTTGTTGAGTGAATAAGGCTAATGTGTTAATGCTATTTAAGTGTAAAACAGAGTAGCAGGAAGTATTGAGCAACCTAATGGGCATTTCTTTAGTGATTCAATGGCTAACACATGATATTCCCCTGATAGCATATTACTATTTTCATTTCACTACAGAACAGAAGAAGGTGACTCAGAAGGTAGAAGATGGACCTGAGTTCAGTAGGTTAAATAATGCCCCACAAAAACATGTGGAACCAGGGTTGTCAATATTACCTTACATGGCAAAAATAATTTGCAGATGTGGATGCATTAAAGATCTTGAGATTGGGATATTATTATTAGTATTATTGGCTGAACCAATATAATCACCAGCATCCTTATGGGAGGAAATAGGTGGATATTTGATTGTAGAAGGAGTATTACAATGACCAGCAGAGAGAGGGTTTTATAGTCCTGTTGTCTTTGACAATGGGAAAAGGAATCATGAGCTGAGGAACTATGCATCTCTAGAAGCTGGAAAAGGGAAGGGTCATGTGGGAGGTGAGGGTCATGTGGGAGGTGAGGGTCATGTGGGAGGTGAGGGTCATGTGGGAGGTGAGGGTCATGTGGGAGGTGAGGGTCATGTGGGAGGCGAGGGTCATGTGGGAGGTGAGGGTCATGTGGGAGGTGAGCCTGCTCACATCGTGCTTTGACCTAGTGAGACACAGGTACTGATCATCCAGGACTGGAGAATACATACGTATTGTATTAAAGGTACCAAAGTTGTGGTCGTTTGTTACAGCAGCTGTAGGAAGCCCATACAACAACGCTGCAAGTGTGATTGGTGTGGCAGAGTCAGCTGTGATAGACAGATGTGCCTTTCTTCCTCGGGAGCCCTGCCTACAGTGAACTGTGTGGTTTGGGATGAGTAACATAATTTCTTCTCATCAGGTCACAAAGCTACAGGGGCAGCATCCTGCAGGAGAAATGTTGGTTTGTAACTGCTTTTTCTGTAAGGAGGTCAAGTGAGCACCCGGATATTCACTTAGCATTGCTCGTAGGCAGGTCATCTCTGGAGGGAGGCATTGGCTCTGCAATGCTTCCTGCTCAAGTGTTGCCATGGCAGCCCCAGCAGAGACACACTTACAGTTTCCTGTCATGGTTCATGTCCGAAACTTTAAAAGCCTGGCTGCTGCCTGGTGGGTTTTGGAAAAGTGCTTCCATCTTGAGGACTCTGACTTCATCATCAGTGGGTGGACTTCATCAGTAGACGGGTGCATGGTGTGATGATATTAGGACGTGGTAGAAATTGGGGTGCAAGGCCTCATTGGAAGAAGTAGCTTGCATGGACTGTATCCTGTAAAGATACCGCTTGCCCCAGCTAATTTCCTAGCTCTCTCTGCTTCCTGGCCACTGTGAGTTAGGCAGCCTCTGTAGCATGCTCCTGCCATGCCTACTGCCTCAGTCACACGGCGACAGATCTAGCTGATTTTGGACTGAAGTCTTTGGCCCAAATTAAGTTTCTCCTTAAGTGTGAGCAGCACATTGGGAGGCAGTAGGGAAAAGGAACCTTGGGGATGTTTTGTGTCTCATTGGGATTTCAGCAACGGTATTATTGTTGTTTCCCTTCTAACCACAAGAAAAGCTGAGGACTAGAAAGAGTAAGTGATGTAGTGGGATGTTTCACCCCCTCCCCGCCCCCAGCTACATTTGCAATAAAGTTCAGTGATTGGGCAAGATGAAAGGTAGGCAGAGGGGAGTTGGGAGGAGAGGAGAGGAAGGGAAGAGGAGAGAGGAGAGAGCTATTGACTGTGGAGGAAGACGGATGGGTTGAAAGCAGTCCTGAGTAGCAACTTCTATCAAAAGGTTAGATATTGGGTAACAATTCTAATTGTGTGGTCATCTTGTTATCTGAGCATTTCCAAATATATAAATCCATTGGATAATCTTTAAGCATTAAGAGTCTCCATTCTACTGGGTACCGCGAGGATAGAAGATATTGTCTGGGGTTCAGCCGTGCTTTGTGGATGCAGCATGGTGGACCGGCAGAGCAATCCTCACACTGGCTGGCATCTTGTGGGTTCCAGGGCCTGTGCATCTAACTAGCGGGAGCCCCACTGGAGCAGCGGGAACATGGAGACTGCCTGGGTACATGCAGGGTGCCGTTTTTTAAATACTTCCTGTTACAAAGTGATTGATCAAAGACTGCATGGTTAGTGCCTGAGCTGGGACTTGAATCCCAGTCTCTGAGTGTAACTAGTGGGTCTGTTATATAACGCTCAGGTTGGTGATTCTCAAGGCAGGACAATGGCATCAGTATCAACTAGGAACAGAATTCTCAGCTTCTCTGCAGGACCAACAAGCTTAATTAGAAATCCTGAGGTGGGATTTATACTGACCAAATGAGGTGTCTGAGTGATTCTGAGACAACACTGCTCTGTGCCAGCTGGTTTTAGAGTCTTTTGGAGGAACAGTCACCATCTCGATGCAGACTCAGACTGCTCACTTCTCTGGGATACTGAGACAATACTACAAAGATATTCTGGGATTCTCCCATCACAAGGGGAAGCTATAGTGCTTGCTTTCTCTCCATGGACTTACAGAGGGGATGGAGGTAGAGTCTGTCTGATAGACACAGTGAGATGTGGTTATTATTTTATTAAAATATCATATTCAGTACTTAATTCATTAAATTGTTATATTTACAAAATTATAACACTCTATTGTATTTTATAGCTCTGTACACATTAGCCTGAGATGGCAAAGGTCCACTGATACCTCTGTTGATAACCACTTGACTCAGATGTGGTTTTGAAGGACCCACATATCTGGAGTTCTCAAGACAAAACAGGGCCCTTGTGTTCTTGGCCTTCTGCATACTGTAGTGATCTGAAGCTCAGAGTATATGCATCCCCAGGCCCCGGGCATGAATGAGTTAATGCCAGAAGGTATCTTTCATGCCTCTGTACTCTGCTGGCATCATGAACAGAGATGTGACAAGCTTGGGGATTCCTCAGTGCAAACCCACTCACCAGTGTTTCCAGTGCAGACCTCATGGTTTACACTGCTCCAGCCAAATCCAGGAATCCTCCACAGTTAGAGAAGACACACCTCTTTACCTGCCTGTCTCTCCCTGTATCTGTGGGAACCCCATGGACTGCCCTTCAGTTATTCATTTCAGGATCTTTGTGTGTGAATTCTGCAGCACTCGAATAAGGAGGCAGTGGGTTGATTAAGGACCAAAAAAAAAAATTAGATAAATAAAAATAAAAATAAAAACTAACCCAGTAGCAGGTTAGTAGCAAGCTAACCTTTGTGTATTTTGTGGAAAAAAAAATTGAAAATAGACCTTTGTAGAAAGCAGATTTAAAGAAGTTATAGCAATTGAGTGGTGTAAGCAGAAAAAGAGGCATTTGCAGTATCTTGCTTTGTTTTTGTAGTGCTGGGAATAGAACAGCCCAGGATCTCCCACTGTCCTGAAGCAAGGCAGGTGTTCTAGTACTGCTACACTTACAGTCGCTGTCTGAATCCTTAGACTGTAGCATACTTCTCTCTCTCTCTCTCTCTCTCTCTCTCTCTCTCTCTCATGCCAAGGATTGGACCCTGGATGTTGTACATAGCAGAGGAGCATTCTACCAGTGAGCTATATCTACATTTCTTTGCTTTTGAATCAGGGTCTTCTTATGTAGTTCACGTTGGCCTCTAACTTGTAATCCTTTTAGCTCAGCCTTCTGAGGTTGAGATTAGCAATATGTGTGACCACCCCCACCTTTAGAGTATATATGTATGTATGTATGTGTGTGTGTATATGTATACGATGTATATGATGTATATGATGATGTACATGTATATGTATAATGTATATTATGTACATATCATTAGGTTCAAACCAGTATCTTTCCCATAATGGGAGCAGCAGGGAGCATCTGCCTGGTAAGTTGGACTCAGGGGATGGGGCAGGAGAAAGGAAAGATACAATTAAGGCAGTTTGTATTATCAGAGGAGACTCAGTAAGAAGCCCTAGCTCAGTAAGAAGCTCTGGCTGATGACAGGGCCTCTAGAGGACAAATGGCTATCCTAGCCTGACATAAGAACAAGCTACTGCTCTGCCAGGTAATGAATATAGAAGCATGCTCAGCCACAGATCCCTAGCAGGTTATCAAGAAACACACAACAACTTCAATTTGAACCTGCAGAGAAGGGTGCCACTTCTACTGCCCATCTGCCACAAACACAGCCAGGTATGCATTACATTCAAGAGAACAGGCCTGAACAATGGCTGCAAGGACCTCATCTAACTGTGGGAAAGACACAAAGGCACAGCTCAGTGGTGAGCTGGTCTGTTTGTCGCTGGTCAGCTGCAGAGGACCACAAAAAGCATGACAGGACCCGGGGTGTTTGGCCTTAAACCATCAGTCAACATATGGCCAGTGCACCCTCCACCATGCATCCTGGTGGATGAGACTCAGAGTCTATAGATTGCAGTGCTAAAAATTTCTTTGATCCAAAAAGCCTCTAACTTGCTTTAACTCTGTTGGACAACAACTGGTACACAGCTTCAGGAAGGGTCCATCCTTGAAGAACTTGATGATCAAGATAGGTGTGATGTAGCAAGGCCAGTGCTTGAGAAGTGGGGACAAGAAGATAAAGGAATTCTAGGTCAGTCATAGCTACACAGTGCGTTTTGAGGTCAGCTGGGGCTACTTGAAACACTATCTCAGAATAAAGTAAGAGAGATGGCCCAGAGGTTAAGGAGCTTGCTGCTCTTGCAGAGAGTCAATTCCCAGCACTCATGCTGGGCAGCTCACAACAGCCTGTAACTCTAGTGGACCCAATGCCCTCTTCAGGCGTTAGCAGGTACTACAACCCCACAGCCACACAGCTACACAACCAGTCAGCGCCAGCCATGCAGACAAACAGCCCTCCATATATACACACATAAACATACACACATGCACACAGACAGACAGACACACATACACACACTCCAAACCTCACAAGTATACATAACATAAAAAGAAAATACTATGGCTGCTATTGTGGCTTTAGGTCATTTATGTCCACATGTCTCAGAAATGACTTGCCACTTTGATGGCTCTCACAATGTTAAGTCATTTACAAATTCAGTCCCACATGCAATACAGACCTTACCCTTCCTTGATAGTTTGTCTTCTATTGTTTTGTAATCTCTATGATTCACAAGGCAGCAGAAGACTATTTGAAAACACCTAAAATTTGTGACCCTGAGTTTGCTGGCAGGACTCACAGGATGACAGTTATGGGATAACGTGTTACCTTGCCATCCTTCCCCTAGCCTGAGATACGATGCGGAGGAGGAGCTGCAAGTCACCTCTCTAATGTGAGTTCACCTGGCCTCTGTGCTCTGCTGAATACCCTAGCCTTGCATTAGCTAGCTCAAAGCAGCCATTAGCCCTCTGGGGACTAAAGCAGGTATGTCCTCCTCAGCACTCTCTCTGAATGATTGATTCCCAAATACATTGGCAAGGAGCCAAGAGGTGACTTGATGGGGTCCTTGGGCAAATCAATTAGCCTCTCAAGAGGGCTGATGGCTCTGGTGAAGAGGAGATGGAAGGAGGGCAATGGTCCATGAATTC
This sequence comes from Rhabdomys pumilio, assembly GCA_030674055.1. Classification (NCBI taxonomy): domain Eukaryota; kingdom Metazoa; phylum Chordata; class Mammalia; order Rodentia; family Muridae; genus Rhabdomys; species Rhabdomys pumilio. Next base: position 144,864,766 of record JANHMN010000003.1, read on the forward strand.
TTTCTTCAGCTGCACACCCTGTCTGCTCCACCTGCCACCCCCCTGAACAGTCCTTCAAGTGGCCCTGTGCCTTTGCACAGACTCTCTTGAGTACCATTGTTAAGGACCCTAAGTTATTTTGACTTATAAAAATCTTGATTATCCTCTGAGATTCAAATCAAATGCCATTCTTCTCTGATATCTCCTTATTCATTTATTACACAGACTATAATTAAACAAAATATGCTAGACAGTTGTGGATGGACAGAGTGGCACCAGTTCTCATAGAGCTGACTGACAGGAAACAGGCAAATGAATCAAGAATGTTGTATGATTACAGCTATGGAAAGAGGAAGGTGGGTAGAGGAGCTCAGAAAGGTGACCTGCAGTTCCTTGGTGTTGTATCACAGGCTGTGGTGAGCATGATAAACTAACACGTTGCCCCATAACAGAAATGAGGTGGTTTTTTTTTTTTTTTTCAACTAAGACTTGATATCCTGAAGCATAAACACACTGGTTTTGTTTGAAGAACACAAAGAAAGTCAGTATGGCCCAAGTATGAGGCCAAAGGAGATGACATCATGAGGTGAGGGCAGGAAGATCTTAGAGAAGGTTTATTTTATTCTGAACAAGTGAGAGAGAAAAACTGGCTGTCTGCTGTGTGGATGGGACAGGGATAAAAGAGAAGATAGAGGTGGAGCAAAAAGGCAGAGAAGTCACTTAAAGACTCATGGAGTGGGCAGCAGTAGGCCATTGAGAGAGAGATTTTGGAAGTACAATCAGTGGTACTTTGCTGGTAAGTTGGATTTGGGGCAGAAAAGAGGAGTCCTGAACAACTGGGTGGAATTACAATAGCCCTTTCCTGGGAAAGGAGAGCTGCAGGGGCAGAGGCAATGCAGCAGGACTGAGATGTCAAACCTTTGTTTTGGATTTGTTAATTGAGATGCCTACCAGGTATCTGAAGACAATTGCTCAGCAGTTAATAGAATTGGTAAAAATCTGAGGAAAGAAATTAGGAAAAAGAAAGGACTTTCCATGTAGGTTTTTGGTGTGTGATGTGGTGGGGGTTGTTTAAGAGTGGAGCTTATTGGGAAGCCACTGAGACAAGGCCCTTAACTAAATTAAGAGAGTTATGATGGTATCCCAGCTAGTTCTCATGACTCAATTGTTGGGGGAAAAAAAGGGGGGGGGGGAAAGAGCAAACCCACTTTGTCCTTAGTTCTTAATGACTTCCTGTCTCACCACGTGATTGTTTCTACCCTGTAGGAACTCACGCTATGCCTTCTGTCCTGATGCTACGTAGCACAGGAGTGGGGATGGGCTTGTAAACATGACTCATAAACCAGTGTCATGTTGGTTGGACTTCTTAGCTCCCCAAATTGTGTTAAATAAACCTGTTGTCTTTATAAAACTTGCAGCCTCAGGTGTTTTGTCATTAAAATGGAACGTAGATGTACAGGAGTTTAAAGCAGTAAGACTAAGTGCTCCTTAGAGAGAGTGTGGAAAGCAATGACAGGATTTACAGGTTGCTTCCCCTGAAAAGTAACCTTTATGGCTTTCACCCTAGTGTCCTCCCTGAGACATGGCCTTTGGAGTGAATGGTGAATTTCTCCCTCTTTCAAGGCAATATTAATATTCCCATGGAGCCTACATGCTCTAACTTCTGGAGGTTTTACATTGTATCAATCATTAAAATTCACCTTCATCCTACATTAAACTTAATTATACACAACTCCTTAAGAGTGGAGTCACAATTGACTAGTTTGACATGTTGCAATTTACAGATATTTAATTATGATACCATTTGATTTTGACCTTTGCAGCTTTATTTGTGCACATTAAAGCCAACTCTATTTGTAATGTTTCACACTATTTTGGGATGCCCTTGGCAACCTTGTACAAGGACAAGGGGCATCAATACTTTTTTGGCAAAGTGAGCTTGTTCCCCTGAACTCTTAACATGTTTTATGCCCCTCTAAATACTGTCACATTATAGCCATGTCTTTTGTATGTGTTGCCTCATTAGAAGGTCAGTGTAGAGAAAGCAAGAATCTCAGTGGCTGGTGTATGGCCAAGAAAGTTTGTATTTATTTGGGCTTATAAGAAAAAAAAAACCCCAAAAACAAAAAGCCAAGTCCAAAGGGTCAGTGTACTTTCTAGTCTTTCTTGGCGAAGGATTCCTGTTCACCTTGCAATGTATGTAATATGAAGTTTATGTGCTCTGGCACTCTTAAAAAGGAAGCAGTATAGCGGACAACGGTGAAGTGGTGGCTTAAGTCCTGGCCACACCTTCTACTAGCAGTGATTCTATATCAGAAAATCTATGTCTGTGGTGACTTCTGTATGTGCCCAATTAAATAAAACCATGTTAATTTTAAAACATTACATACTTAAAGTATGTAATGGGTGGGTTTGATGATAAGGTTCTGTTCCCCCTTGGTTCTTGTTCTATCTATCAGTAAAGATGCCAGGGGCCATCTGCTAGGTGGAAGGAAAGAGGCAGGACTTTCAGGTCCCTGGAGGGAAGGTAAGGAGATGCAAAGGAGGAAGGGAGTTTTTCACCATGCTTCAGAGGGACAAAAGGTGACCAGCAATGTGAGTTCTTGGGAGGAGCAGCCATAGGCCACTTTTCCAGGTGGGAAGTGAGGGTGTTGAGCTGGGACTAAAGGTAACTGAGCAGTTAAAGTGAGGGTAGACTTAGGGTGCTGAGCTAAGGTATTGGGAAAGGCGTACTAGCTGTGGGAAATTAGTATTGCTCAGCAATTGAGCCAAGGAGGTAGGTTGAAATTGAGCAATGCATGTGTCTGTGTTTTTCATCCACAGATCCGAGCGGCGCTGGCAGCAAAGCCTGTTTCTGGAGCATAAAGTGGGGTAGCAAAAGCTATATGCTACAAAAGCATATAAAAATATTGACAAAAGGTCATGGATCTTACAATATGGATCTCAGAAAGTATGTCTGGAATTTTCTAGAAATATCTTTTGTTGCTCAGAAAACAACAGTTGTATCCAAACTATGGCCAAGTGGAAGAGATCTTGTTAAGCAAATCCCTCAGTAATAACCTAACCAAGGCCAGGCATGGGGGTTCATGCCTACTAACCCAGCACAGGGGAAGCTAAGGCTGGAAGAATGCTGAGTTTCAGGCCAGTTTAAACTATAATGTGAAAGTCTGTCTCAGAAATGAAACCAACCAACCCAAGGAAAACCCAGCCAAATCATCTTCTGAAGAGTCTCCTGGCGGTAGAGGACAGGATCCTGTGCCACCACTTATGCTCTGGCCTGCTGTGTAACTGCCTCTTTGCTGCCAATGAACTGACTCTAGCTGGATCGTCACCTCTAGTGATGACGAGAAGACACGGTTATATGGATTAGAGTCTGCTGCTCGGTGCCAAGGAGCTCCAACGAGCCACAGTGAAATTCAGTTCATCTTGGCTGTGCCCAGCTGAATATGTCAAAGGCTCTAAAATGCTCTGTGGAGAACTTTGGATTTTATGGTCTTGCAACAAGAACATCTGGAAATGGATGTTAACCAGAGAAGAGAAGCAGGCTTATACTTTCTGTGTCATGTACATATTCTGAGTTTAGGGCTCAGAGCCCAGCTTAGGGTAGGCAAGGTTAAGCTGCAGCTGTCCTTGGTTTCCCCCTGCCATTTTGTATTAGAGAATGGAAGGAGATAGTATCCAACTTGCCAGAGCAGTTTAAGATGATCTCCTGTAGTAGATTGAATGTGCTTGGCCTGGGGTGTGGCCTTGATGGAGTAGGTGTGACCTTGTTGGAGGAAGTATGTCATTGTGTATGGGGCTTTAAGACTCTCCTCTCTAGCTGACTGAAAGCCAATCTTTTTCCAGCTGCCTTCAGATGAAGAGGTAGAGCTCTCAGCACCTACTGCACCATGCCTGCCTAGATGCTGCCATGCTCTTGCCTTGATAATGGACTGAATATCTGAACCTGTAAACCAGCCCCAATTCAATGTTGTTCTTTATAAGAGTTGCGTGGTCATTATGTCTGTTCACAGCAGTAAAACCCTAACTAAGACACCTCTTGGTTAGCACGCTGCTTTCTGCTGGTATTCTGTGAGAGGCTGGATGATGATGCAAACACTGTGAAGAACACATATGTCTCCATGTCAGTATCTCAGGAGTCTTTCTACTGGGGTATACGGGTGGGGTGGGTGCAGAGAGTAGGGGCCGTGTATTTCTATACTAAAATTGCAGTGTTGGTCACTCGATAAAGAAACTTCAATATAGTAGTCAAAAAGCCAGTTGGCTCCCTTCACTACCAAGTCATGGCTTGCAACTTCCTGACAAGCCTGAGAAGGCCACTACTGAGCAATGGCTTCTGTGCCACTTGAGAACTTTGCAATTGTGGTTAAGGTGGGACTGGGCAGAGACCAAGGATTAGCACCAAATGCAAAGATGTAGTCATTTCTTGACTATGCTATTGTAAATTGAACTACTGCCCTTTGTAGCAATGAACTAATTAGATGAAAACCACGAAAGTACCTTCCTGACCTGAACCTCTCATGTGTGGCAAACTTACTTGTGAAGAGGGTCTAGGACTTAGACTCCCTGATAGGCAAACAGATAGGGAGAAGGAGCATGACTAGGTAACAAAGATAGTTAACTTCCACGATGGCTGGCTGGTTTCTTCACTGTCCTCTGAATCTGATACAAGAGTCTGGCAGCTGAAACAAAGGCCTTATGGCTTATGGGCTTTGTTTTTTGTTTGTTTGTTTTTTTTTTTTTAAACCTGCAGGTAGGGCCCCTGTTGATGGACTGATTCAACACTTTCAAAATTGGATCAAAACATGTTGGTTAATCAGCCATCTTGCCTTTCTTCAAATTGAAACTCAGACCCTTCAAAGACTTTAACAACTCCAGTCCTCAAGGAGAAGCTGATGGTCTTCGGCTTCTCAAATCTGTGCTCTGCTTTGCAGATGGTCTTTTTTCTCTGTGCTTGCTATATGTGTGTTTCCTCACCCCCAACGAAAGTCATTCCTAAATTACGATTCTATCTCCTTTTGCTGTGTTTGAGATTTCTCAAGCTGCCACCTATCCTGCGTGACATTTTCCCTGCCTTTTGATTCTTTGATATCAAAAGAATCAAGGTAGAGAAAACAAACCCTATCAGGACCCCTGTACCTGATCAAGACCCCTAGACAGTAACAGTCATAGACCAGTTGTACTTCTATTTGCTGCAGGAACTGACCTCTGACCCATTCAGCCTAAACTTAACTAAGTGACCTACCTACAAGACTTGTAAGTCACAGAAACTGTCAGTTTCTGAACTTCATTCTGATTATCAGTGTGCTGCCTCAGTTGGTTTGGAGTCTATGTCCTCCAGCATCCTGATGGATAAACAGGATAACACATGTATCCCTGCTCTGGAGTCCTTCTTAGACTCAGTAGAGGTTATGTGTACATTAGGATATATGTGTTATATTTTCATAGTGTGTGCTGCGCCATGGTCACTAAAATTAATTCCCTTTGTCTTCATATAGGAACTGTAGAATAGCAGAAACTTTCTCTTAAATCTTCTGTATTCTCTGATGGAACTCACCTGGCTGCTTTGGCTGGTTTCTCACTCATCTCTCTGTCCAATGACAAGTAATGAACTATCAGAGGAGTGACTGCATCACCAACAGGGGCCACAAGAATATATATCCACTGCTTACTTTAGCTCATTTCCCAGTCCCGTTCAGTGCTATGTCTCAGAGATTTCTGTTGGACAAATTCATCCTTTAGGTGTTCATGGTTAGCCATTGGCAAATTTTTACAAGATAGCAACAAACTAAACCTTTATTTTTCATAGTTTTTACATTTGCTACATGCTTGTCCACCCTTACACAGACATAGTCTCTCTTTGTCTGTCTCTCTGTGTCTCTGTCTGTCTCTGTCTCTCTCTCTTTGTCACTCTTGTTCTGCAGAAATGACTCAGCTACCTGCCACACTGGTAACCAGATAGCTATATCTGAACAGAAATTATGCCAAGTTTTAATAGGTATTTTTGTAATGTTCTTCCTAAAAATGAGATTTAACATACATTGCAGTCCAAATGTCACCTGTTCTGTGTGTCCTCTCCTCTTCCTTCCTGTTTCTACCCATCTTCCCACTCTTCTATCTGTACTTATACTTAGATGTTTTATTCATATCCACTGACCCTTCACATGGAAGCAGAGAAGTTTCTCATCCATTAAGCCTTTCAGAGGGGTTTACACATGGGTATGAAGAGATCAAATAAACAGGAACTTAGGTTAATTTAATAGAAAAAATAAAATATGGAATAACATTGATTTTGGCCAGTATCAATTACAACTGTTCTATATTTTACAAAAAAACAACTGAACATTTTACACATGTACAGTATTTTTCAGCAAAGTGGATTTGGATTTAACAACAGGTCACTATTAATTAGTGAATTAAAGATCGAAAGACAAAAGAAAACAGAAAATAGGACTTTTGTCTCCAGAGGGTAAGAGCATTTGTCACGTGTCCAAACTTTGTGCTATCCATTACATATACTCATTATGAATATATATTTATACATAATATATAACATTAACATAAACTTTGAAAGCATTATGATCTAGTTAATAATGTAGATAATGAGGCAGTAACACACTAGTAGTTAAACCGGTATTTCCGTTACGTGCACCTGCATGGTCAGTGGGAAATGGAATGCATGGCAGTGGACCCCAGTGAATTTGCTGTCATATTGGTAGTTAATTGTCTAAGCACAAGGACATCAGTTTTATCTTTTGTATCATTGTGACCTTGTGCTTCTAATTGTATAGACTTGCCTAATCAACTCGATTTCTTGGCAGGCAAGTCTAGTCTTTGCCATCTGTTTGGCTTCTGTTTATATCTGTTCATTTAAAGTCTGTGTATTTAAACATAAGAAGAATACACTGTGACCTGGAATCCCTCTGCTCTTTAAGTGAGAAGAGCCTACAGTGCTCTAAAAAGGAAAGTTGCCCAGTGTAACCTGCCAGTTCCTTAGTTACTTATGAATCTCCTGACTCAGTAACATTACAATGCTATTAAAGGGTTCAATCGACCAATTATTCATTATCTACCTGCAGCTAGAAGTGAACTTTGTTGCCTAGGGATATTTTCAGGGTAGGCTGTTTACTGCTTGTTTGTATGAATGGGGACTTTAGCATCCACACCCCAGCTCCTTCCTAAGATCACCACTCTCTTCTTAGCAGTGAAGCCACAACATCTTGGAAGTGTAGCTTTCCAAAGCTTAGAACCTGGAGATACCTGGGCATGCCCCAAGTAAATGAGGTCACCGTGGAGATTTGATAGGAAAAAAATGAAGGAGTGTGATATCAGTTATTCTCAGAGGAACTACAAAAAGATTTATCAGGTTTCATAATTTTCAACCACAGATTCCAAGTAGTCTCTCTATAGTTCAGTATTCTAGATGTTATGAAATGTTTATGGAGTCACAGAAAACCAGTGAACACATTTCGAATCAGACAGACAAACCGACCCCAGCTCAGCGACATTTGGTGGACAGGTGAGTACGAATATGGCCCTAGTCGTTGAAGGACAGAGGACTGAGAAAATACAGGACCAGGAGGGGTACAATCATGCCACTCACATTCAATTTCCAGTTTTATTTTCTTAAAATGACAGGAGGAGACAACTTGTGTAATAAGCACCATTGAAAAACGCTGCTCTACTAAGTGTTAAGTATGACCTTAAATATTATTTAAATAAATTCCATTTCTTAAAAAATACAGGACTTCTTAGAAACTTTTGACCCCAGGAAGAAATTTCCTGCATCATAATCCAAATGCTTCCCACGTGACAAATGTGATTTCTGATGACAGTTAAAAAAAAGGTAGGGGGGCAATGGCTAGATAGCACCAGAGGTTGTACAGAGCCTACAGATGACTCTCTGGGCTTCAGGGGACCTGGATCAGCCTCAGCCCTTCTGGCTATTACATGTTTCTACCGTCTATCTGACTCTGCAGAACAATTCATTTTACCAGCTGTGTAAAAAATAACCCAGTTGACAGTGTTTAAAAAGCCAGATGCAGAAAGTCTGCCTGATGAAGGCAGTGGAGGAGACTTTTCAGGTAAGAAAAGTGAAAAAAAAAAAAAAACCCACACACAATGTACAAAGCAAATCATGTGTAAGAAGGTATCACCATAGAACTGTGAAACACTAAGACAAGACACTGAACACACTGCAGGGTGTTCTCAGGACCCTAAGGTCCAGTTTCCTGTCCTTTTCCCTGGCTGCAGACAAAAGCCAGAAAAATGACTGAGGCAAAGGCTCTCTGTTCCTTCTGATCTATGTGTGCTCTTGTGATGTTTTTGGAAAAAAAATATTTTTAGGAATTTTTAAAGGAGAAACAGTGAGTGACTGCAAAGGAATAAAATGGACCTTCAAACCAGGGCAGGAAATCAAGTCATTACTTTACCGTCAAATTTTGGCATCAAATACTTTGGTTATACAATACTGTCTCTGTGATTCTGGCGGTTTAACAGTAAACATCCAGTTATAAAAGGTAGGCTTGTTGTAGTTTTTTTCTCTTCTATTTAAGTTCTGACAAAATAGTTCACCATCTCCCTGCACAAACTTGAGATAGAGAGAGAGGAAAACAAAAGATAGCAAGAAAGAGAGAGGTGGTTTGCAGTTTTTGGCTTTTTTTTTTCTTTAATAATATGGAATAATCTATAAGTCTACAGGAACAGGGGTGTGAGGCGGCTGCTCAGCCTTGGAATGTACATGTTTTGCAGCAGAGCTGTTGTAGAACTTTTCGCTGACACAGATTGTTCTTTTTCACAAGCATACAGAAGCCTCCTTCTGCCCAGGACTCTTCCGTTGCTTTTCCGGAAGTCAGCAAGAGAGAGGGGGAGTGGAGTGGAGAGCAGCATGACACACCGAGGTATAAGTTTTGATTGGCCAGAGAGGTAGATTTGGGGGATTGGAAGAGGTCATTCAGGAGCAGGCACAGGAGGGAATTTGGTCCACCCAGAGTGATTTCAGTCAACAGCAGTGTTTTCAAGGAGAAATATTGCAGTCCAGTAGTAAATGTGATTGGTATCCATTTGTGAAAGGAAAAAGAGAGTGGAAAAAAGAATAAATTAGAAATTAATAATATCACAAGCAAGGAACTTTTCTTCTCAGAATTATCGAGAGCAGAAAATATTCAGTCATTTGTACCATATTTCACCGAATCCAAGATTCAATGAATCCAAGACAGTTGAAGATTGACTGTTATTTCAGTATCACAAGGTAATAGTGCTTACATTGTGATACCCATATTCTGTTAGGAACTGGAATTTTAATTTTATTTTTATTAACAGTATGTGATATGATCCTCCTTGTGTGGTTCTTCGATGTTCATTTGAAATGCTGTTAAATGCCACAGGAGACCCAGGAGCCACAGGCTTCATTCAATTCAACGTCCAGTGTACATTTCTGTGGCTAAGTCTAAGATCCAGGCATGACACTTGTATCCAGTCAACCTGACAGTCAAACTTAATAGTGAGTTGTCATGAATTAACAGATATATCTGATTCCAGAGATATTAAGTTGCAAAACAATTGTCTTAGAATCATGGAAATATGGAGTTGAAAAGGAACACCCTCTAGTCCTTTAGAGCATTGGCCGTGTGACCAAGGGCTCAAAGGACCTCATTCTTCACAGGCCTGAGAGTAGCCCCAACTGCAAACAATAGCTCTTCATTTTCCACTCTATCCCACAATCCTGACACTTCCCTTTGACCAAGTTGCCACTTGGTACGACTTAGCTCATGATCAGCATGGCTTAGCAAGGTGGGTTAGGGCTTCATTAATGTTATGTGCCCAATACCAAATGCTAGAGGAGAAAACCTCAAGGGAGATATCCTGTGACTGTCAATCACTTGGATCTTCCTTAGTAATCTGTGTACAGACTTTTAAAAAAAAGTTATGGTTGTATTCCGATATAAAAGGCATGTGCTGCTAACTGACAGCTGATAAATTAAAAGGCCCTGTGCCTCCACTTCAGGCTCCTCACCCCAGAGAGCCCTGGTTGGTCTAAAAGCACAGGGAGGGGTAGGCCCAGCCTACTCTGCTACACCACCTGTTCTGAAACATGATGAAGATGAAGCTACCCAGACACTTCAAGGAAATATGACTACAAATGAGCATGTATCAGTGTTCTCATTGGCTCCCTTCCTGTTATGTCCTTTTGAGGTTCCTAATACTGAGCTGCGGAATAAACATACAGCATCAATAGCATCTTCTTTAGTTTATATGGAGTGGAGATCTGAGTACAGCAGACTCCTAACTTCATGTTCTGCCTTTCCCTAGGGCTATAGCCTTGACACCAAGACGGTTCCAAATGCAGTCAGCATTGGATGATAGTTTAAATATCTCTATTGAGATATACTTTGTGTGGAAAGTTCAGGTACAAAGTTAGAGTCTCCTCAGTACGGACTACGTGGAAAATCAATAACTAATGTTGGCATTTGAATAACTGAGATGTGGTGAATTACAGGTGGAGGCAGTGACTTCAGAGACATGAGTGACCCTGGCAGTTGCCAAGCTGGTAGAGGAAGTTCCTTAACCTGCACTGCAAATTAGGGACACTTAAAACTTTCTAAAAGTTTCTGTGTCATACTATACCCAGTCAGAATCTTTGGGGATGGGGTAAGTCCTAGAATTTGAATAAAAACCACTGGTGGCAAGAAAAGCAGACTGGCACAACACTGGGAAGTCCTGTGTTATAGGTTGGGTGTGTCACTTTTTATCACCACATCTTGTTTTTTTTTTTCCTGCTGGAATATTGAAAAATTAATTCCTAGCCTTACATGCTCTGTGAAACACTCTGATTAGGATTCAAGTACTAAAACGATAAAAAAAAAATCCAAATAACCAGAGAGTGGCAAGTACTAGAGAATATTTACATGATTAAATACTATGCTATCATTAAAAGGAAGTTTCAAAACATAGGATTTAGGAAGATGTTTATGCAAAATGCTAAGTGCTCAAGGGAGGGTATAAGGTTCTACTTATGAGGCATCAAAAAATCTGGACAAAGTCTGTATGACAAAAAAAAAATGGAAAAAACAATTAAAAAGCCAACCAACCAGAAAAGACTACATACTATATGATCATAAATATTAGATATTTTGCAAAGATAGACTCTATGGAGACAGAAAAAAAAAAAAAAGAAATTCAGAGAGTCCAGGAACTGGGAGAGGCAGAATGATGGATGGGAGAACACAGGGGACTTTTAGGGCATAGAAACCATCTTGAGCGATAAGATAATCATACACACAAGTCATGTATGGTTACTCAAACACAGTAAATTTTCAGTGCCAAAACATATGGTAAGGTAAGCTATGGACGTGGATGATGACGTGTCCTTGTGGGCTCATGAGTGTAGCAGCCATGATACTGTAGTGTGGGCTGCTGATAGTGGAGAAGGCTACGCATGTGTGTGCTCTTGGAGTATATGCTCAGTTTTCTACGAAGAGATAGCTGTTCTAAAAAATAAGGTTTATTAATTAAAACAACTAACTGGAACCATCTTGGGACTGCAGGTGATTCATTTCTTCCCATCATTAAAAAAAAAAAAAAAGGAAAAAAAGAAAAAGAAACAAAATGGTGGTACCCAGGTAAATAACAAAATAATACACAGCAACATGACTCATTAAGGATGTAAAAATCAAGGTCTGTGACTGTCCACAAGATACTGAGCATATCCTGCTAAATACATGCTTGCTAGTCTCTTTATTAAAATAGAAATCTGTTCGTCTGTAATGTGCAAAGATCACAGAGCAGATCGTGTGGCTGTACTCACCATCCTTGCAGATGGCTCCCATCTGACACATTCCTAAGTCTAAAAGATACCCACTGGGGCAACTGGAACAGTTCTTGAATCCTGGGCCATTGCATGTCAAACAGCTGTTATCACATCTATAGGCAAAACACATAATTATTGAATCTCTTATCCATTTGCATGAGAGATATTTACTATTAATCTCTTAATATCTTCAAATTAGTTCTTCCTTTGAAGATGACAAAAAGTCTTTTCTTACACTAGCTGTTAGACTTGAGACCATTAGGAAAAAAACATGGCAAGTAGACACTGAGGCCAAAGGGGACAAAGTGTGTCCTGGAAACAGAAATACTATTTTAAAAGCTCTAAGGTATGTGTGAAGGGGAACTGGGGAGATGGCTGATTTGGTAACGTTCAGATCCCTAGCACCCATGTCAAAAGACTGGTGTAATATTGTGCCTCTATATTCCCAGCACCGGAAGGAAGACAGATCGAGGGAGCTTGTGCTTGACCATCTAACCAAACTGGTGACTGATCCTGACTCAAAAAAATGAGAGGACAATTTAGGAAGACACTCGATGTTAACCTCTGGTCCCCAGGTACTCCTTACTCTCTCTCTCTCTCTCTCTCTCTCTCTCTCTCTCTCTCTCTCTCTCTCTCTCTCAAAACTTTAAGGTGGTCTTGAGGCATTAAAAATACCAGCCAACATGTACCAATTCTGCAGGTCAGTGTCCAAAGACACAAAGACCAAATTGTACTTTATTATTAAAAACCATCAGTGTTCTCATTATTTAGAAACTCGTACACCAAGTGCTAGGGTCACAGCAGGTGGACTTACCTCTTGCAGGATTTATATCCACCCTCTGAAGAGTGGTCCAAGTAGTAGCTCACACTACAGCTCTGTACACATCTTCCCTCTTCCATGACATACCCCTCAGTGCAGTTAATACATCCGTCTGCTCCAGCCCCTTCAGTGTAAAGCATATGCAAGAAACAGGAGGAAAGGAAAGCCTCAGGACAAGCTGAAATATGGGATTCTGTAGCAGTCAGCGAAAGCCACCACACCCATCTGCCGCCATATTAAGTCATAACTTTGTCCTCTTTCTTAGTTTCCTTCAGTGGGGCTGGGAGGGGACTGTGTTTTTGACTGAATCTATTCACCAAGAATGTCTATCCTTTTGAGAAGGAGACACTTACTAGAACATATAAGTTCCTCACAAGGTACTGGTGATTACTGGCTTTCTGTGAGAATTGGTGCACCATTATCAGGTGAAATGTGGCCCTACACTCTTCTTTGAAATGTACTGAAAGCTGCATGAACCATGGCTACAGCCAAATAAAACAACAACCACAAGTGGGAATGTAAGGGGGAGAAGTGGGAGAAGGTACCAGCGCAGGTAGCACAGAAGCGATGGCAGGGCTGGCAATCGTGACCATTGAAGAACTGTCCATCCTCGCAGGTGACAGAACAGTGGGATCCCTGAAGGCTGAGAGAAACATGGACAAACTATAAGCAGACTGTTGTCCCCATGACAAAGTGATAAGAATGCACAGACTCCATATGTAACAAACACAGTCCCCTCAGAAACCAGAGACTTGGTAAAGCTGCAAGACAAGGAAAGTGGCCCTAGACCTCTGTTGGTACTTGTAACAACATCTGCAGCACTCATAAGTACTGCCAAGCCTCTCTTTTGAATGTGTCAAACCATCCGGGATTCTACAACCTTACTCTACATCCCTTTAAAAACTCTTGGCAAGCATCTAAGAAGGTGGCTCAGTGGTTAAGAGCACTCACTATTCTTGCAGAGGACCTGTTTTGGATTCCCAGCACCCACTGTTACTCCAGTTGCAGAGCATCTGATACTTTTTTCTAGACTGTGGGGATTACATGCGTATGGTACATATACATACATACAGACAAAACAAACACAAAAATGAAACAAAATAAAAATTCTGATGAGCCAGTTCTAAGGTTGGCAATAACTTATGATATCGTTGTGATTTTTGTTGTTTTTGTTTTCTGAGACAGGGTTCTTCTGTGTAGTCCTGGCTGTCCTGGAACTCTATTTGTAGCCTGGGCTGTCCTTGAACTCACAGATCTGCCTGTCTCTGTCTCCTGAGTGCTGGGATTAAAGGTGTGTGCCACGACACCTGGATAAACATTTGTTTTTATCAGGTGGTTGTGAGCCATCTGATGTGGGGGGCTGGGAATAGAACTCAGGTCCCCAGAGAGAGAAGTCTGTGATCTTAAGCACTGAGGCTTCTCTCCCAGCCCTCTTTGACACTTTTCACCAGTTTATTTACTTATAAGCTATTCTAATGAATAATTAAGCAAAATGAAAACTTGCAAACATCTTGACATTTTTTTGCTGTATCTTTTTCTTTTAGTTTTTTTTTCTGCAAGTATTTTTATAATATTAAGTGATTTATTGAAATGTCCGTTTCTCTAGCTACTACTGTGATCCATATCTGAGTTTCTAAAATATAAAATAAAAAATGCAAAAAAAATTCTTTCTCATTTCTGTTAGCTATGACATTTCGAGTTGCTTTAGTTTTTATTTGTTTATTTATTTATTTCTGAGACTGGCCTTGAACTCTCTAGCTATGTAACTGAGGATGACCTTCTGACCTCTATATGCTGTGTACTAAGATTCCAGGTACATGAGACTATGCCAAGTTTACAGCATGATTCTGAAACTTAAAAATACACATAAAATTTGTATTATTTCATATAAGATATTACTGAACAGCAACTGAAAGAGAGTGGGTGCAAACTTGTTATCAAACTAATTCTATTGGAGAATGTGTATGTTTGGAACATGGTCAAATGCTTTCTACTTTCTGATAGTCTCTATTGATCCAGCTTATATCCTAGTTGACTGCTTTGTATATGGGTTATATTAATTTTGAAAATTGAAATTTACTTTACCCTCTGTTCATTCAAGACACTGGGAAAGTACAAAAATGAAATAGCTGAAGAAAAGAATCATAAATATTCCTGTTAGCGTTTTAAATCATTTTCATTCAGGTTTTTAGGCAAGGGTATTTGCTCGTAGCCACTATTTTACAATGTCCAGGTCTTCTGAAGTCAAGCGGTCAGCTCAGAAGCACCGAGGAAGGAGCCTCTATGTGACAAAGGACAGCTTCCCCCAAAGTACGTGTCAGTCTCAGAGCTTGCTGGCCTGCTGCCAACAAAGATCTCCTTCCCTTCCTCCAGCTCTAGAGAAAAGCACAGTGCATCAAATGAATCCTTTTGTGGGATGAAATAAAAACCACTGAAAAAATGTACCATGGATTTAGAAAAGATGCCTTGGCTCTCTAAGAAAGGACAGGCGTTTTGAGGTTGGCTTCCATTCAGCAGGAGACAGAGGCTGCACTGTGCTGGAGTTGATGGAGGGGTGGGCACAGAGCACAATCACTGAACTCTGAAGCTGTCAGCTGCTTCCAAAACATAGGTGTTCTGAGACCCACCAGTCCAGCTCAGAACTGCCTCCCTTCCTTCCTCCATAAACCATCTAGGTCAAGCCTGTGCTAGCCACTTGACTACTGAGACCCTGAGATGAGGTTAGTACTGTGAAGAAATTAAATTTTAAATAGTCACTCAGTTTTAATTAATTTATGACTGTGTTTGAAAAAAACTCAGTTGTTGGCAAACTTCTCAGGACATTTGGAATAGAATGGCTTAATAAAATTTGCTCTCTCAATTAGATTTAAAAACTTCTTAATACAGATATTTCTCATAAAAATTATTGTCAAGACTCAGACATACGCTAAGATCATATTATGCCATACTTCAAAGACTTAATAAACTAATAAAGAATTTAAAGTAGTTCACTAGTAATTTCTTTTATGTTGGCCACATGTTGTAATAATACATTTTGGATATATTTTAAGTAAAATGTTTTATTAAAATCACATCCCTTGTTGTGTTTTACCACGTTTAATGTGGCTACTGGCACACTTAAAATTACATGCATGGCTCTCATATTTCTGCTGTGTGTTCTGGTTTAACCAGTTCCATAAAAATGTTCTCTAAGAAATAAAGAAATAAGCTCGGTAGTCTTTTATTTCTTATGGACTAATTACGTACCAGATGTAAGTAATACATAAATGCTATGTTACACTAAATAAAATGGAGTAATAACTAAATGTTATCAGGTTATCATAGTTCATCCAAGTAGGGGTTAGTCACAGCATTTGGTAATGAGAATAATGGAAGACAACAGTATTTAAGTCAGTTTGCCATGATCACAATTAATAAATAGAGGGAATAGCCTTCTACCTCACCATTACACTGTTTCTTTAAGATGAATTAAGTGCAGACAGGAGAGATGGCTCACTGTTACACATACTGGCTGCTCTTCCAAAGGAGCCAGGTTTGATTCCCAGCACCCACACAACAGCTCACAAGCATCTATAACTCAGACTCAGGGGATCTGATGCCCTTTTCTGACCTCTATGGGCATCAGGTCGTACACGGCAAACAGATATACATACAGCAAAAACATACATACACATAAAATAAAATTGAAAAAGAAGAATCAGGTAGTTCGGCAGACCTGTATTTATCAAGATTATCAAGCACTGAGAAGCAAGGTTTTAAGTAACTAAATGCACTTAGGAAAACAAAAGGCAAAGACACATGTAATCGATAAGTGTGAATACCATTCCAGTACTGACAACTGTCAAGGACACCTGCCTAAGAACCGTCTACCTTATGTTATTTCCCTTTTGATGAAAGATGGAATGAATGTAATATCCTATCACTACCTAAATGGAATGCACTGTAGAACTTGAGCTCTGCCCATATGGGGTGGTGGACTTGGCATAGAAGCAATTGACCTCTTCCTCAAGAAAGAGGCTTCACATTCATGCTGCATATTGCTCTCTTACAGTCTACCAAGTATCAGCTTTGGCAATGAGCCAGTCATCAATCTGGAAAGAACATGTCCTGGTGTTAACTCTATGTGCATACTGCAGAGAGTCTAATGGAACTGAACCTGAAGTACTTTAGATAAGCAAATGGCTGGGTATGTGTAGAGAAATAATAAAGATAAGAGAATAACTTTCCACCATTGAGAATTTAATCAGGCTGATTAAATAGCATTTACAGGCTCTATCTACCCACTCATTCTTGACTAGCATAATGCGGATCAAAATGTATAAATGATGCTTCTCAAATGGTCATCTTTATATAAGACTTATCTTTCTTTTCAAAAATCACTTTAATTTTATTGTTGATTTACTTATTTTGTGTGCTTGAGTGTTTCACCTGCATGCAGGTATGTGTAACATATATATGTCTGGTATCTGTGGAGGTCAAAAGAGGGCACTGGATCTCCTAGAATTGGCATTACAGATAATTGTGAGCCACTAAATGGTTGCTGGGGATTGATCCTCAGGTCCTCTGCAAGAACAGTATATGCTTTTAAACTGCTGAACCATCGCTCTACCCACCAAATCATCTTTATAGGGAATTTATTTGGATTATAATTTTTCCTTAGCCAAGATGGCATCTCATTTTTTTCCCCACATCTAATTGTAGAGATAATGCAAATAACCGGGAAGTGCCTCAGTGTGGGTCAAACCAAGGGCAGATGGAAGAGAGCGATTTGTTTACATGCTGACTCTTACGCTTTCCTTCTATTTGCTCTGCAAATCTCCCCAGATGACTGTGTCTCTTGCTGGATCTCATTCTCTTACCTTAACCCGTCCTTGCACTCTGTGCAGTTGTGAAATCCAGTGCAAGCCTTACAGTTCTCGCTGCATTTCCCACAAACATTTTTCTCTGTTACGAAAAGAAAAGAAACACAGCCATATGAATTCCGCAAAAGAATAGAGATGTTCCAGTGTTTACGAATGTGTTCTGCAGTGCTCACAGGTTCATCTGGAAAGCTGCATTGAAAAGTTCAGGCACTGGATTTCATGGACTGTTATAACAGGAAGCACCATGCGCCTGTTCGGCACAGTGCAGACAGACCTCAGAAACTCTTAGTTGAAAGGTTTATAGTTTTTACTGCTTTCAACCCTCCTTCCAAAGCATGACTTCTAAGTTCTAAAACAGGAAATCTCACTCATGATGCAAGGACAATATTGGTAAGGAATGAATATAAAAATGATTGTGTTCCAACAACATTCTATTTTGTAGAAGTGTATTAGTTTGAATGTATATACCATAAGGTTTCCTATTCAATAACAAATCTATGTCCACACTGTAAAAAAGAGCAAAACATGATGGCTTTATCATGAAAAGTAGTGATTTGGCATAATAGTTAACAAAGACCCTTTACCTTGGTCAAATTTTTAGTGGAAATTGAGAACTTGCTCTGATATGCCAGAGGGTGCAGACAGATTACTGGCCAACCTGGACAAACAAGATACAGGGAAGTTGACTGCCAAACTTTGTAATGACAAGGTAGGCAAGTCCTTCATAATTTCTGTTTCAAAGAAAAGTCTGTCATATTTTAGGCCAGAAGGCTGAAGATGGATGCTCCAATATTATAGAGATAATTTGTGGATGACTGTCCAGGTAGCAAAAACCCTCTGTCATTTCAATAGTTTTGGAAAGTGCTTGCTTTCTACTTCCTGCATACTCAAGTAATATTTATTCCTTCTCAGGTTTCTGATGGGGTTAAAGATTAGATAGTCTTGAAACTAAGATTAATTGTTAGGATTTTAAAATATGCTATAAGGTCTATACAATTATGAAAGAAAATGATTTAGATACAAAACTCTAAACTCATTAGATAGGATAAATAATAAAATACTTTATCTAAGTTGTCAAATATAAATAAATTGGACATTATAAACGTATATCATACCTTATGGTTTTCATAATTGTTAAAATTGTATTCAATTTATATCTGAGGGAAAAGGAGCCTTTTATTGAACAAAAGGGAAATTATTGAGGTTTGTTCTTTTGTTATACATTGTAATGGTAAATACTGGTACCCCAATACCTGGTTACCCCCCAAAATGAGAATATCTATACATAGACCCAAGTGATGCTATGTGACCTTGCCCCTTGAGTTATGTCTGATTGGTGGATAAAGATGTCTACAGCCTATAGCTGGGTAGACTTGAGATAGGCAGGATTTGGAGTTTTAGGAGAACCATGATGGGGACAGAGAGGAAGGTAGAGAGCAAAGACCACATGGGGTAAGAATCTTGAAATCATGGAGATAAGGACTGGCCAATTGGAGTTAAAAGGAGCCCTGACAAAACATGACAAGTCATATTGTGGGGCTATTGTCAAGGAAATACACATAACACCATAGAGGGTAAATATCTGCCCAGCTCTAGTGCTGATTAAGGCTTATTATAAATATAAAAGTTGTGTGTTTTTTATCCAGAAACTGAATAATCAAAGGCAGAGTAGAAGCCCCTGATTGAGATTAAATATTTTCAGTAAGTAGGTAATAATAACACACGTGCGTGCGCACGTGCATGCACGCACGCACACACACACACACACACACACACACACACACACACACACACAAAACCAAATGAAACATTGCTTACAGGCTTTGTCTTTCTTTGATCTTTAAGTGTGGATGTTCATCAAGGTTACACGCAGAGGGATTCCTATATAGACCTTCTGGGTATTCTGCATTTTTCAGCAAGAAATGACAGTGTTCTAGCAGCTACCCTGTAGCTCCCATGTGACTTTGAGTACGCTAAGCACATTAAGGTTCTGACCTGGGACCTGAAGTCACAGGCCCTCGATTTTCATTCTGATTTCAGATCTAGTGGGCAAGGTCAATGTCTCTACACTCTTGACTGAAGATTGGAATGAATTCTACCTATTAGCTTATCTTGGCAAGTTAATAGGATTATTTCAAGGGGAAAAGGTCAACTATAAACCACTGTGAATGTGTTCTCAGTAATCATAAGTGGCCACTGTCATTACATAGCCTGATTACTGTGCTGTATGAAAATGGGCTGGCTTACTAGAGGGAGAAACTGTAACGAAGGCAATAGTAGAGACCCACTGACCACTTAAACCAATGCTATACAATGGAAGAAGTGGCCGGGCAGCTTTTCAAGTGTCAGCTCTCCACTTCTTTACAGAGGAATGGCTGTTGGGTGTTCAGCAATGGAGCACACCCTTAGTATATGCAAGGCTCCCTAAGACCTGCTGTACATTTCCAAGGATCTCTTATGACTCTTACCTTCTAGATTTTCTTCTATCAAGGGGAAAGGTGTGTTTCAAATTTTGAGACAAATAAGAACTTCAGCAGAATCCATATTCATTACTCAAAGTGGAACAAGGGCCTGATCTACTTAGACAGATGCCTAGTTTTGAACAGACTGTGGTGTGAGACAAATTATCTAGAATGCATTAACAAAGCCAAAGATACCTACAGGTCTGGGAGGGCCATACTGAAGCACTGCCTGACCAAAGACAAGGACCTTGTGTTTTTCCTATTTGATAATTATGTCAGTAAGGGACAGTCTGAGAAGTTACACATTGGTGTATAGATTGTTGTTTAGTAAGGTGATAATGTTCTGGCTGTAAGAAACAAACATCTCTTCCCAAAACCTATCTGTATTGCCATGTCTAACTTTCATCTGTAACTCAACAAAAGGACTTTTTCCTCTTTCCTTCCTTCCTTCCTTCTTTCTTTCTTCCTTCCTTCCTTCCTTCCTTTCTTTCTTTCTTTCTTTCTTTCTTTCTTTCTTTCTTTCTTTCTTTCTTTCTTTCTTTCTTTCTCTCCCTCTCTCTCCTTCCCCCCTCTCTCTTTCCCTCCCTCCCTCCATCCCTTACTTCTTTCCTTCCTTTCTTTCTTCCTATCTTGGTGCTTTATCATCTTTCGTTCAAATCTGTGTTGGTACATACCTGGAATGCAGGTATCCTTGGAGGCTGGAAAAGGGTACTGGATCTGATGACATTAGAGTTACAGGTGCTTGTGAACTATTGTGAAAGTCACTGAGGTCTCCTGGAGGATCTTACCCTCTTACCCAGAATCTTAACCATTGAGCCCTCTCACCAGCTTCATAAAGGGATTTTTTTTTCCTTTCCTAGGCACTACAGTACTTGATCATCTTATAACCATTCTCCTCTTGCCTGTTTTCATTCATTACTATGTTACTTTACTTATTAATGACTAAAATGTCTCTGATACATGTTTAGTCTACATTTATCAGACAGTCATGTTTTTGAATAATTTCAAAAGTCTGTTGGGTTAATGTGTAGAAGTGAGCAGGTCTCACTGCTATCCTTATTGGGTTGACCCACTGCTGGCTCCTGGGAACTTGGAGTAAGGGAGGGTTCCCATCTCTCTGATGAGACTAGCTAACACTGTGAAGACTATATAAGCAGCATGGTTGATGGTGTGTGCCAGGAAGATAGTGTCTACTTGATCAGCTCATAGTGGTAACTATAGACACAGAGTTGCTACTGAGTTTCCCTTGTATATAGTATTTCACACATGCTATCACAAACCAGTGCTTGGGAATTCAATGTGTTTCGAGTGGGAAACTGTCTTGATGCATGGTTCTAGATGCCTCTAGATGTCTCTGCTTCCCTTGGCTGACTTAATGTTTCATCTTTCTGCTTTAATAGAACTGCAACGGTATCCCTAGTGTTGTACATCTAATAGCAAATCATTGTGTGGGGAGGGAGTGTGACGGTCCTCTGCTACAGGTAGTTACAGGCTCTTCTACAAAATCCTTCTAAAGTGTCTCTTTAATGAGTTGGCTAGGTTCTGTTTGACACTAAGCAAAACCCAGATTTCATGCATAGTTATTCAAACGAAAACCTGTATCTTTTTAAAAACCCAAAACATCTTAAAACAACTCACTGATATCCTGGTATGACCCATCAGGGCACTGAGTAACACAGCTGCTAGTTTCTTCATTCAGGAAGTAGCCATATTTACAGGACAGGCATTGATCACCATGGGTGCCGAAGCAGGACTCGCAGTTGGGGGCGCACTTCCGGCACCTCTTCTTGTCAGCATGGAAGTGGCCAGGAGGGCAGCTCGAGACACAGATTCTGCATTGTGGGATTATAAGAGAAATGGTTACTTATCTGCACTCACAGCTCAGCATGTTTACCGAAAAGCTGAGATCTGCCTGTGGTCTTAAGGTTAGTTTTCAACTGGGATGCCAACACCAAATCAAAGGGACCACATCTGTCTTGTAAAGCTTCCTCTTGTGCAGGAAGATGAAGGAACACCACAGTTAGCACTACATCTAGTAAGCAGGTATTTCATTGTCTACAATCTTCTAGTTAAGTAAGGTCTAGCTCTATATAAGGAATCACAACTGGATTTGATATCTCAAGAGCTTGCTTATGGTTCTCATCTGAGGAAAAGAATGGGGGCCATAACTTTAAGGGAAAAGGTCATTAAAATAAGGAGTTCCTTCCACTTCTGTGTGTAGCTTGTCATGTACCTTGTATGTACATCTGGGTAGATGTGGTATGTCGCTATCCATCTATCTATCTATCTATCTATCTATCTATCTATCTATCTATTTATCTATCTATCATCTATATAGTTATCACCTATCTACTATCTATGTACACATATACATATCATATATGTACATACATATATATGGGTGTATATACATACAAAATCATATTTTTGTGTACACACACATAATTTTGCTCATAAAAAATTTTCCTTTTTTTTTTTTTGCTTATTTTTTTTCCAAGACAGGGTTTTTCTGTGTAACCCTGGCTGTTCTAAAACTCATTCTGTGGATCAGGCTGGTCTCAAACTCAGAGATCCACCTGCCTCTGCTTCCTAAGTACTGGGATTAAATATGTGTGTCACCATGGCCCAGCTGAAACTTTCCTTTAAAAAAAAGCCAACTTCCTCAATTGTCTATAACTGGAGTCAGGGATGGATTTATTTATTTATTTATTTATTTATTTATTTATTTATTTAGCTTTGAGAACCAATTAAATAGCAGGCATTTTGGTTAGTGAAACAGATAATACCATCAAGGAGTCAGCTGAGAACCTATCTGCTTGAGGCATCTGACTTCTAACAAGGATTTCCACAGGGATGTGGGCTTGGCTGTGTCTGCTTAGGTGCCTGAGCACTGTTCCTAGAATGCAGTTTTGCCTGAAAGAGGATGGAACAGGTGGGTTTGTCTGGAAGGGACATGAGGTTGGTTGGATGGACTTTGTGTGGGTAAGCTTGAATCCACCAGGACATATCTGCATAAATAGCCTGAATCCTGGCACTAAGAGGCACAGGCTCTATCTCAGTGTCTAAAATGGAAGAAACAGAGACCAGCATGTGTGGTCTGGCATGTTGGGGAATGTGAGAATAAAGTATACATCGGGCACAAGCACTGGCATGTCCAGGAAGAATAAACACAGCCAGAGTGGCAAATACTAATGGGCTAAAAAGGACACATAACTTCAGACAGGAAGACTAAGTTCAACACACATATGGTACGTCATGGTGGCTAGAGTTAACAGCAACATGTTATACACTTGAAAATTGCTTTAAAAAGTTAATTTAAAATGTTCTCATGGGGCTGGAGAGATGGCTCAGCAGTTATAACTACTGACTGCTCTCCCAGAGGTCCTGAGTTCAATTCCCAGCACCCACATGGTGGCTCACAACCATCTGTAATGGGATCTGATGCCCTCTTCTGCTGTGTCTGAAGACAGCTACAGTGTAATCACATAAAATAAATAAATCTTTTTTTTAAAAAAGCTGTCATTAGAAGAAAAATAATAAGCATGTTTGAGAATATAGATATTTAACAGTTTTAGTCATCCTACAATGTATAACACTCAACACCATGTGGTATTCCATAATTATGTATAATTTTTACTTGCTATTTGGGAAAAGAACTATAGAAGACATACATGCTAAGTGCATAGCTGGTCTCAACTCATCAGGGTTCTGCAAGTGAGAAGGCACTTGCAATTACTTGGCACATATTTTGCATTAACCTGACTGGATTTGGAATCACCTACGAGATGCACCTATAGTTATATCTATGAGGATATTCTCCAGAGACTGACTTGAAGACCCACCCTGAATATCAATCAGCAGCACCATGCCATGGACTTGGGTCCCAGACTGAATATAAAGGATAAAGGACCAAGGAAGCTGAGCACCCACACTGATCTCAGTCCTGCCCGCTGACTTAACATGGCTAGCTGCCTCATGCTCTTACCACCCTTGCCTATAGCATCATGATGGACCATATCCCTTCAGTGTGCATTTGAGTCAAAACAAACCTCTAATTTGTTTTTTGACAAGCATTTTGTCACAGCCAGAGAAAAGCAACTAATACAGAAAATTGGTATTATGCGTTGGGTTATCTGCTGAAATGAAATGGACGATTTGGTGCACAGCACAGTAAGAAGAATATGGAAACACCTGAGTATTTGGAACTTCAGGCATTGAAATACTCCAATGAGCACATAAGGGATCACCTCCCCATAGGCAAAAAAAAAAAAAAAAAAAAAAAAAAAAAAGGCAATGGAGGCCAGGTTCTGAGGTTTCAGAGGGGAATAAGGACTTTATGATGACCCGTGCTAGAGGATCGTTACATTACTGTGTGCCCAATGTACTGAATGTTTAAATGAGGTTCAATCCTAAAAAGTGTTTTGCTGGTTTGTGGAGGAAATTGTAAATCACCCTAATGGCCATGCTGTGATATAGTTACTGCTTACTACTCTTAGTCAGATTGACATTGAGAGCGCTAAAAGATGCAAAAACTGCCTGGGTTAAGGAGGCAGAGGAAGAGAGTTTAAAATTGTAACTAAGTACTGAGGTGTAATTATTTGAGAGAACTCTGTCCCTAAAGAGAGACCTTAAACACTCCCTGCTGGAACAACCTGAAAGGTGCCATTAGGAAAAATTCCCACTCTTATTTGTGAAAATGCAAATCTATTTGAAAGAGGACACACTGAACTGAGGATGCTGTGGACATGATGCCCTACTGAAAACATTGTTTCATCTGTGTTTAACTGCCAGGGCACAGAGGCCACTGTAACTGGGAAATGTATGCCTAACTATGCTTCAAACTCAGCAGAACTTGATGGCATTGTTCACAGTGTTGGCTTTGTTTTGTGTGTGTGTGTGTGTGTGTGTGTGTGTGTGTGTGTGTGTGTGTGT
>JANHMN010000003.1:144889639-144907432 GCA_030674055.1 Rhabdomys pumilio
TGTGTGTGTGTGTGTGTGTGTGTGTGTGTGTGTGTGTGTGTGTGTGTGTGTGGTGGGCAAGCTTTACAATGTCATGGAGAATTGCATCAAGGTTCCAGAAAGCCACTGGGGATGATCAGTGTGAGGCAATATCAGCTTCCCTGCAAGGAAGCTCCGAGAGGTCCTGTGTGAAGGTAGGAAAACAAGGCCTAAGCTGAATGCAGACCCTAGGATGTTGGAGATGTCAGGACTATGGAATGGTCATGAAGGAAAGCTACAGGTAATGGATGGAGTTGGTCTATGAGACTGGAAACTTGTACTGCAGATGGCAGAAGTGGAGGAGTTGGCATCATCAAGGCTGTTGGAGGTCAGAGTGTGTCAAGGGACCCTGGCACCAGACAGAGATTCAGGAGTCAGTATTTGCTCCACTGGATTTTGATCTTGTTTTAGTTGTTCTGATCTTTCTTTGCTACACCCCAATTCTTCCATTTTGAAATAGAATTCCATGCCATTATATACTGGAAGTAGGGAACTTGGTTTTTGTAAGAGATTACAGCTAAGAGTAATTATGCAACAGGTCTAAAGAGAATTTAGGCTTTTGAACAGTGTTTTTAGACCTGTTAAAATTTGGGACAGGGGGCTCTTACAGATGTAAGGATATGATGTACTTTAGTTTAAAAGATGGTTATAAGCCTTTGAGGGTCTGAAGTGGAATACTGTTGTTAACAGTGATACATGCTTTAGTGTTCAGTTGACCAGAAGTAGCCCTGTGATGGTTCATCTTTACCATCAACCTGGAGAGACTTCAGATTACCTCTGGATGTGTCTGGAAAGGTATTTGCAGGGAGGTTTAACTTATGAGGGAAGATCCATTCTGAATGTAGGCAAGATTTAAAAAAAGAGGACCAAAGGAAGAAGCCACCTAAGCACCAGCATTTGCTCCTCTGTTTTGTCATGAAGGGCACAATGTGACTAATTCCCCTTTGATCTAGCTACCATGCTTCCTAGGCCAGGATGGACTGCATCTTTTCACAGTGTGAACACAAACAACCTTTTTCTTCCTTAAGTTGCTTTTGTCAGATGCTTTGTCCCAGTGATAAGAAAAGCAACTCATAAATATGCCAAATTTTCCTGTGTAAATCAGTGTGGATTTTACTCTTGTAAATGACAGAACCATCATGGGCTGAAAGAAGGAACATCTTTTCTTAGAGCTTGTAGGGGAACCTGGGAATACAATGCTGTCTAGGCATACTCTTTGTGATTAGGTCCACAGGAATGCTGGAACACACGGGACATAATTATGGAGCATGTGAGAGCATGGCTTGTCTCTTACCTGGTGTTATTTTTCAGCTTGTAGTAGTAGTGTAAGCAGTCACTGCAGTGATCTGGTCCTGGCCCGTCACATCCAACCTCACTGCATTCAGGGTCACAAGGACCTTTCAAGAAGAGATTCAAAATTGGATAAAGAAAATGATCCTAGTAAGTCAATTTTATCTTGAAGTTGACATCGAATAAGACATTTTAGCTGCTTGCCACCAAGCAGCGACAATTTCTTTGAGATGGCCAATGTATCTATAAGCCTGAGACTATATTCTTTATTGAAGGCAAAAAATGAATTGTGAAGGAGTCAAGAATATAAGTTATAGGCATGGCCTGCTTTTCAGAACATGCATGATAGACTTGGGGGCCTAGGAGTGACAGCAAGCAATTCAAATGAACAGGGTCACTATAGTAAAAGGACTGTGATACCAAAATCACAAATTTTGATACACAGAATGTGTATCAAAGACTGTGGTTCCCACAGCTGCCTTAACTCACACAACATAGTCATCCCTCCCTTTTCTGGTATACAGTGGTAGATGGCTGAACTGTTCCAAATTGTACTAGCTGTGAAATTTAATTTGGAAATCAATTTAAGGCTTTTGGGGAAAGAGAAATAAATAGTGTTGTCAAGTGACTCTCGCAATTAATCAGGAAAAATTGACTGTAGTTACTATACATAACAATAAAATATATGGCATTTGCTGAAAAACAAGAAGTTACATTGTTGACAAAAATGAAATAAAACTTTATTATTCAATACCTAGAGGATATTATGTGTCTTGTTTAAGATCATTAAAGTCACCGAGTGTCTCTGAAATATTACAGACATCATGAAATATCATTGCAGTATATGGCAAAAATTTATCAGCCTCTAATCTTGGAACACAAAGCAGGTGATTCAGGCACGGATATATTTAAATTTGAGTCCTATCTGTAGGTCAATGGACAGCTCAACAAAAGAAATGACACATACATTCAAACTTGCAATCTAGATTAAAGATATCCATACTCAAAATGAAAGTCCTCAAGTTCTTTTTTCTTTAGTATTATATGAGAAACAATTCGTAGTAAACAAACCATGACAGTGGGGTGGGTTGCACTGTGTGGCTGATGCAGAATCTTCTAATGGCGTGAGGAACTCCAGTAAGCTCTTACTTCTTTCTTCTTGATCTCTAACTTTTAAGATATTTGGACTTATAAATTTTAAAGCTCCTTTCCATCAGAAAATTTTGATTTTTAAATACCAATAAATGATTTCCTGAAATATGCAAAAATGTAGCTGCAGGGAATCAGAAGTGCTTGAGTTCTACTTGTGTTACTCAAAAAGCTTTACTGATGAACCTCCCAATGTCTCTTTTAGTCATTTTAGAACTAGACTCTATTTTATTTATTGAAATCACACAAACATCAAATGTTAGAACTTGGGTAGAAGGACATGAAAAAAGATGTAATAATTACTGATGAGAGCCGGATTTTCAAAGAATTATAATGGCTTGCCCAGCTGGGGATAACTTGTAAAGCTGGGGTCAAGAAACATCCAGAGGTTTGGTCCAGATGTGTCTAAAGGAAGCAGATCATGTATTTGAAATGTCTTCATGGTCTGAATGGAATAAGAGATTTTAAATGCTGAGGGCTCGAAGGCATTCCTGATTAATTGCGAGAGTCACTTGACAACATTGTTTATTTCTCTTTCCCAAAGAGCATTAAATTGATTTCCAAATTAAATTTCACAGCTAGTACAATTTGGGACAGTTCAGCCATCTACCACTGTATATCAGGGGAGGGAGGGATGACTGTGTTGTGTGAGTTAAAGCAGCTGTGGGTACCACAGTCTTTGAGATTCAGTGAAACAGTCACCTGTGCTGCAGATTTGCCTCTAGGAAAGGCTACATGCAAGCACGCTCACACATAAAAGGAGTCATAGGTACCCCAACATTTTCACTAGATGATATTTTATAACTTAAAAAAAGCCCTACAAATATGTATTTGTGTGATACACACCAAAAGGCTCTGTATGACAGGGTCACATGTGATGCTTTTTTTTTTTATCTTAATTTGTCCCAGATGCAATCTGGTGTTGTGAATTTCAGGATAATGGTGACATAAAATTGTCTTTGTTCTCTTACAAGTGTCAACATCAGTGCTTGAGAAATGTAATCAGAAAAGAGACAAGGGAGTGTTATTGTGTTCAGAATTTTAACACCACCAAATTTGAATTTGAAATTGTCAAATTGTGATACAAGAAAGCTTATTTACTATTGTGTTCCATTTATGACTTTGGATACACTTTCTCCTGTCATAGAAAATAAAATGGCTTCTAGTTATAATACAACCAGTAACATGACAAGCTCAAAGCAAAACAAGATGGGACGAAATCTGACACAATCTAGTTTTAGTTAGCTCATTTGGTCTTAATTATCAAGGCACGTTATTGACTTCAGTATACTACCTATTTACAGGAGAAGAACTTACTGAATATTTAAGATGTTCTGATCAAGTGTTTAATTAAACATATTTATCTCAGTGTCAAGAGAAGAATCTCTGAACTATAGGAACAAAATATTTCTTGTTTAAAAATACATTAAATTTCTATTTATAAACACTTTTCCATTAGGCAAAGTTTTGACAAATAATGTTATACAGCATATTTCAAAAGGGCAGGATGCCCCTAGAATTGGTTGCCTGAAAAAAAGGTAAATAAACAATTTTAGAAAAGTGACTTTAAAACATATAAATAAGAGGAAACTAGTAAGAAGCTCAGATATAAGATAAGATATCTGTGGGGCAATAGGGCTCCTAAATGGGCTGTTTTGTCTAACAAGGGCAACAAGACCCAAATTAACAAAGTATAACAATAAGAAGAAAATTATATCAAGTTAAAGAATTTCAGTAAAACAAGGCATGTTCTGTTTTATACGAAAAGACTAATAAAAAAGTCTTCCCACGAGTCTGAGTGTAAATTCCAATGATGTTCAAATGGGAAACTAAAATGCAACTTTGGCCATTTAAAATTTCATATGAAGAACAGAAGTTCAAAGATCTTTGTAAAAACTGGAAATAGATGTTTGACAAATATTAAAATAGACCACAGGGGTTGAAGGCAGGGTACATACAGAGTGTACCAGGCCCGCAGCACAGAAGAGAGGAGAGAAGAGGGAGGGAATGCTACTTATTTTACTTTTGTCAACTTGATCTAGCAGAGTTATCTGGGAAGAAGGAACCTCAGTTGAGGAGTTGCTTAAATCTGATTGGCCTGTGGAAATGTCATGTAGCATTTTCTTGATTGATGTGGGAGAGCTAAGGACGCTGTGGGTGGCGCAACCCCTGGGAGGTGGGTATGAGCTGTATGAGAAAAGGAGCTCAGAGAGCCCTAGAGAACAGGCCTGTAAAGGAGCATCCGCCATGGCCTCTGCTCTAGTCTCTGCCCCGACTTCCCTTCTCAGACGGCTATAAACTACAAACCAAAATAAAGCCTTTGCTCCCAAAGTTGCTGTTCATTTTAGCATAGCAAAAGAAAGCAAGGTAGGACAGGAAAAGAGAAGAGAAGGAAGAGAAAGAGGAAAAAAGAAAAAAGAAAAAACTTATTAGAACAGAAATGGAAAAAGACTGTACATCAGGTAGTAACAGTTTATGAATTACCATGTTATTGACTTAGAAATAGTGGACTCACAGAGACCCTGATACAAGAACTCACTATATTGTTGTAAAGAAAGCGTCAGAGTTGATAAAAAGGGGCTACTGCTTGGTCAACTATATGCATTTGTTTGGAAAATAAAGTCAGTTTCAACTTGCCCTATACACACTAAAGCAAAGCAAAGCAATCCCGATGAAAATTGCCAATTGGAGAAACCTAAAGAGATTACTACGACAAAGCATGTGGACATTTAGCTGGTATTAAAGAATAAGATTTCTGCAAATAACTGATACAAAGGTTATATATGGATATACATATAATTTCATCTATATGTATTTCATCTATATGTATTTCATCTATATGTATTTTATCTATATTTAATCTAATCTATATCATCTATCTCTGTCTCTATCTCTATCTCTATCTCTTTCTATCTCTATCATCTATATCTATATCTAATCTATCTATACACACACACACACACACACACACACACACACACACACACACAAACACACACATATATGTGAAAAACCACATTCTCTCTAGTGCTTTCTGTGAAACAACTCATATCAAAAGTCACCTTTGGGAAGGGATAACTAGGGTATGTTTTTAGGAGCTGTGAGACAATGTGAAGGGTAGCAAGTTATTGAAGTCTATAGACAGAGGAGGGACTGGCTATAATCTTGAGTAGAAAATGGGTAAAGCAATGTGGCATTTAATCTCATGAACTATAGAGAAGATAATTTTAGGCTTCTTAGCAACCAAAGCTATAAACACTTAAAACTATTCCCTTTGCCTTTCCCCTTTCTTCTCTCCAGTCACGGCTGACAAGAATGAGCTCTGTCAGCACTTGGAGCTGATTTGTGTAGCCTGAAATGGTTGTCTAAAATTCGGATGACAGAGGCTTCCACATCCTCAAACTAATTACCCGCTTTGTAGCAGGAATCTCAGAACAAAACTCTACTGAAAGAAACAATTTAAGATCTATGCTGTGATGACTATTCTTTGTTGTCAACCTGACTACATCTGGAGTGAACTAAAACCCATGTGGCTGGGTACACAGGTGAGGGATTGTTTTCTTAATAAAGTCATTTGAAGTAGGAAGACCCATTTTAGTTTGGATCTTCTGAGGTTGGAGGGTACACTTGTAATCCTGATCTTTTGAGGTAGGGAGATTCACCTTTATTTGGAATACAGATCTGAGGGAAGACTATATAAAGGACATGGAAGAAGGAAGTGTGCTCCTGCTCTTTTTGGCAAGTCTATTCCTTCACTGGCTTCAGAGCCCACTTCTTCGGGATTGCAGCATATGCTGAAGACCATCTGAGACTCCTACCTCATGAACTGAAGAAGTAGTGAATTCTAGGACCTTCCATTCATAGGCAGCCATTGTTGGACTAGCTGAACCACAGCCTATAAGCCACTCGAATAAATTCCCTTTCTTCTATTTCTTCCTTCCTTCTCTCCTTCCCTCTAGCTTCACTCTCTCCATATATATATATATATATATATATATATATATATATATATATACACATATTTGTTAAATGTAATATTCGTTATATATATTCACTCTGTAAGTTCTGTCCCTCAAGTGAACCCTCACTAATACATATAAAAAGACAGAAAATCTGTTTCTTCAAACCTGTTTAAAACAGTATATAATTCTAAGCAAGTTGTATCTCAAATTACAGATAAAATATATCAACCTATAGTCACAGAATGGGCTATCTGTGTAGACAACACATACAGCTGTTTAAATATATGAATTTATTAGTAAACTAATATACACACAAATATTTGGGGTAGGAAGAATATATTTCAGATCATG
Organism: Rhabdomys pumilio; assembly: GCA_030674055.1. Taxonomy (NCBI): domain Eukaryota; kingdom Metazoa; phylum Chordata; class Mammalia; order Rodentia; family Muridae; genus Rhabdomys; species Rhabdomys pumilio. Next base: position 144,896,410 of record JANHMN010000003.1, read on the forward strand.
GATAGATGCTGAATATTATGACATTACACCACATATTTGAAAACATACATTATAGCAATTACATTATATTACTTTACATGCCAGGGACATGCCCAACCTTTTTAAACTTATGTCCAACTCACCTGCATAATCTTCGGCACCATAGTCATCTGTGGGGTCTTCCACTCGGCTGTAGCGGAAGCGTTCCACTTTGGGAAACTCGTTGGTTGGGGAGTATGGCTGAACAGATGTGCCATAGAGGACTAAGGACCATTCTTTCAATTTACCTTGAGAAACAATAACAGAGAGTGACCAGATAATCTCTTTTAGCTCCTTGGCTTCCTTAAGTCAGTCCTTAACAAGAACAAGCAACAGTGGGATGGTGGGGAGGATAGAATCTTAAGAAATGGACACTCCTACAGTCTGCAGAAATAAGGATTTCCCAGTTCACAGGCCACACATTCACTGAGTACCCACAATAGGAAAACTGAGACCTAAACATACTTCAGACTGCTGGATCAAGGGATGAATTGCAAATTATAATTATTTAAGAGAATACTAGCTGTCTCTGGGAGGCTTTGTTGTAGGTACTGAGCTATTACTCGAGCTTTTGAGATTTTTTTTTCATATTGTCTGATGTGTTAGTAAGAGAAAACCAATTTCTTGTGCCACCTAATTCCAGAATCAGTATTCAATATTTGTACATACATGATTTTAAAAATAGTGCTGTCTAGATATACTTGGCTACTTAAGTGCAAATAAACTAAAATTAATTAAAATAATTGAGTTCTTCAAGATGGTACTGAGTCATAAATCCATGGCCATGGATAATAAATTACATCACTGCAGAACATTCTTCTAGACAGTGCGGGCTGTAGGTAGCCCCTCACATGTGCTCCTGTAATAAGCTAATAAACTCTGTGGTTCATCAAGCTAGATCTGGGTGGAATTGTTTCTTTGGTCTATTATGGGTGCATCATCTAGAATGCAATGGGTCATTCTTCACCTTCCTGAAGGAAAAGTCACACATTATTAGTCTAGAAAAATATAAAACTAATATTCTTCTGAATGCCTTTTATTTATTTAATTTAAATAATCTTTTCAAAATAAAAAATGTCTTTGTTTCATCAATTAACTAACTACGAATGTATATGGGCATGTATGGAAGTCAAAGGTCACTTTGTAGGAGACAGCTTTTCTTTTACATGGGGATTCCGGGGGCTGAACTCAGGTAGTCAGTCTTGATAGCAAGCACCTTTACCCACTGAGCCATGTTGCCAGCTCCAAGTCTAATGCTTTACAGCTGAGCCACCATAAGTTCAGATCCGTAGATAATTCTGAGATGCATTCAGTGCTTTGTATCTATGTGTTGAGCTACTAGAGTTGGTTTGTAGGCAGCTTGCTCTTGGCTGCCTTTTCTCTGCTAATGGCCATGCTTTTCACAAGCTGAAGGCTGCCTGTGTCAGAATTTTAAGCGGCGTGCATGAAAGCTTTGCTTAGTGGTGGGAAGAGAAGGACCACTGGATATGGGGGATTTATTTGATGACCTTGAGGTAGCAGTGATGGAGAAATTGTCCTTCCAACAGGATATCTGCTAGAATTCTAATGGAGTACACAACACAAGCATGCCAGGTCATCTCATTTCTCCACCACCTATAAACATTTGGATCTAAAAATTTACCTCAAGAACTGATTCAGAACATTGCCTCAAAGGTGACTATCCCTTGTCTGGGGACTACTATTAAGGACATCCAACAAGGCTATAGTCTGTAGTTCTCCTCTCCCCCCCTCTCTCTTTTCATTGCACAGGCCAGGCTGGCCTTGATCTTGCTCTGATCCTCCTACTGTAGTCCCTGAGTGCTGGGATTACAAGTATGTGCCTCATTCAGCTAAGCACTTAATTATGCATTTATTTTTTAACTAGAAGTGAAAATACATAAATCTAAACTTAGTGTGGCACCAGGAACCTCTAGATTTTGTATGTCTGGGTAGAAAAATCTTACACATCCAGCAAAAATTTCTTCAGTTAGAGAAATCCCTCATCAGTCACAGAGAAATGTACCTCGGGATTTTGTGTGATAGAAACAAGGACATAATTCTGGACAAATATACTTGTAAATGGAAAAATCCTTCATCGAAGGTGTGACTAACTTTATTATAAAATAATGGGAAGAAGGCTGTAAAAGACCATATGGTTTTATTAGAGCAATAAGGTGTAAAAAGAACACACCTAAATGATTAGTATTGACTACAGCTAAAGTGAATGTTTACACAATACAACTGTCCCTCAATATCTGTGAGGAACTGGTTCTAACATTTACAGATAGGAAAATTCATTGGTGCTCAAGTCCCTTTCGGAAAATTTGCTTGGAACTTACACATATCTACCCGTGTACTTCAAACAGTTTCTGGGTTACTCCTACTACCAAATAAAAGGTAAATAATTATTATACTGTATTGTTTAAGGATTTAAAAGCCAGTGTATGTACAATAAATGCAATTTTTCCCAAATAGTTTTTGATATAGGTTTGGTTGAATCTATGGATATGGAACAATTGGAATACATAGACATGGAGAGCCAGCTGTGTAAGGAGAAGTCAAAATGAATCCGAGCTTCTTCAGAGAGCTTTTAACACAGATAACAGAGGAGCCTCTTGAGAGACTCCTAACTCCTCCAGGGCAGAAGAACTTGTAGTTTCTACCAGACTCTTGCTTAAAGTGACTAAATGGGAAGCTGGGCTGGGAGCCCTTTGGGTGAAGAATTGCTTATACCTGTTGATGATAAAGAACACAGGTAGTTTTTCTTAGTTTAAAATTGTCTCAAGTTCTCTATAGACAATATGCCCTCTGTATCCACACTCCTCTTTGATATACTACACGGCCCACGTTTGTTTGTTTGTACACTGAGGGGCCTGGAGTGACACCTACTGATGGATCATCTGGGAGCTGCAGTAAGCTGTAGAAGCACAACCCATTCACTATGCTATTCTTGCTTCTAAATTGTATGTATTCCATGGCGGAAACATTGACTAGGAGGAAGAAGAAAGGAAGAGAGGGCCCTAGGAACCAAGTGGATTAGGAAAAGAGGTGTGTCTAGAACTGTGGTTTGGGGTCTGTCTTGAATAGCTACCTTGTGTTTGTGGAACAGACATTTGATCTCTGGATAAAACTGGCCACTATTGTATTCAGATAGCATGCTGAGGAGGAGGGGGACATATTCATATTTAAAAAAAACCATTTTATTTGCTTGTGTATGTATACCCATGTGTAGGTACCACCAGCAGCAGTCACCAGAAGAGGGTGTTGTGTGCTCTCTTCTGTCACTCTGCATCTATTCCTTGGGTGTATGATCTGTCTTTGAACCCAAAAATCGTGTTTACTCAGTCTCTGCTCCTCCTTGGAGTTGGGGCTACAAGTTTATTCCTGAGGTTACAGGTTTATGCCAGGATACCCAGCTTGTTATATGGATGTTGGAATCTAAAGTCAGGTCCTTGATTGTATAGTGGCACTCTTAACTTCTAAGCCATCTCTCTAGTTCCACACCTGGATACACCATATGTTTTGGCCTCCCTGCTTATTGGGGGGGTCTTTAAGTCTATGTGCCAGTATGAAGCTGTATACACCAAATAATTGAGGAGAAAGATATATAAAACATAATGGTCAAAGAATTCTCTTAGAATGAATAACATCTCTTGATAGGCAGGCAAAATGCTGGTGAACCCGAGCTTCATCCCCAAATTGTCCTGAGAACCACCTCTGCTTTATGCAGCTCACTGACTATGAGTTGTGATTATGGAAGGTCTGGGCGATCCTGTTCTGAGTCAGTATATGGCTGGAGTTGGACATAAGTCCTGAAGTGAGTCTCAGGTCTGAGCCTTCTGCAAATGGACAGAGCAGCAGGGATGATATTGCTCACATCTGCACAGGGGTCTGTGGATGGGTGGGAAGCTGTATATCAAGAAGAATTTCATTTTCGTGGCTCTTGGGTTCATGCAGGGCAGAATACCCCTTTGGTAGTAACCTGATTAGTTGGTTCAGCCTATGCTCACTGTCTTTTTGAAATGAAAATTAAAATTTGAGAAACAAAGAATCAAGCAAGAAAAGTAGCAAGGGAAAAGCCTGTCTCTTTTTGTGAATTAATGTGCCTAAAATACAGTTTAAAGAACAAGCCTGGCTTTCACAAACTACAGACAGTGGGCCAGATGCAGTTCTGAGGGATTTGTCTCTTATTCACACCTAAATGTTTATTCTTTATTTAGTGTTTTAAAATGATCCCATTTACTGCCCTGCCTTGAGGATTGGAGTGTGTACAGATAATTTAAAGTGTGTATGAAATGAATCACACAGAATAGTGATGCTGAGACAGAGGTGCTGTTAGGAAGTGGTGTGACTTACTCCTCTGGGGCTTATGTGCTGAAGGCCTGTTGTACGCACAGTGCAGTTGGGGAGGGCAGGACCTACTGGAAAGTAGTTGGGCTATGGGGCCCCAGCTCCATTAATACATTAATGATGGCCTCTCAGTGAGTGAGTTCTGCTGAGAGTAGGCTGATAAAGGAACTTCCAGAACATTCTTCTTTATGAAGTAACAGTCAGATTGTTGTTATAACAAAACCAAGCAGAGTTGGGCTAATGTGGAGAATTCTTTCACTCAAATGTAGTTTACCATTTTCTTCCACAACACAAATGGGTTATTTTGAATTGATGTCTCACCTGGAGTCTTGAAGTTCCTCAGCTGAGATGGAGTGTCGTAAACTTCAAGGACCCAGTCTCCAGCAGCCCGTTCTCCCCAGCAATGAATGGTCATGAACTCCCAGTTTTTAAACCCTTCCATGGAATGATCAAATAGCCTGAAAAACCATAAGATTTTTTTTTGGTGTGTGTATTAATTAAAATCTGCTGAGGGTAGAGCCAAAAGCATGGTTAAAGTCTATACTTATTAGCATCCATGTTCACACACTAACTTGTCTTTGTCTTAGACATCACCAATGGTCAGACCCACACAAGCATCACTATTCTACAACAAAGAAGCAGGCCTAGGGCTAGTCATGTAGCAAATTGAATGGGCTAGCTAGCTATTTAGGGACTAGGAAAATAGACTAAGACTCTATCCACAAGTAAAGAGCTGCGTATGTAGAGCAATTGCAGTCTCTCATACCATGGGTCGGGGAGCACGTATGGGGTTGGAGTGGAAATGCAAAGATGGTGTCCAAACTCCGGAAAACAGCTTTAGAGGTCCAGTAAAGTTCAAAAACCACTATACGTAAATCACAACCACCTTTTTTAATAGACATTTATCCAACTGAACTGAAGGCATAAGCCCACAGAAAGACCTCCACATGAATGTTCATAATTGTCAAAACCTGCAAAAGAGCTGGACCCTGGTTTGGTCCCTAGTACCATATGCCTTTAACTGTAGCTCAAGGGGATCTGATGTCCTTATCTGGCCTCTAGAGACACCTATCTAGATGTGGTGCACCTGAACTTATACATTCAGGAACACATGCATATACATAAATTTAAAAAAAATTTAAAAAACATGTAAATTTCAATGACCATTATTAGCAGATTCTTTTTTAAATTTGTGGTCTGTGTCAATGTATGTGCATGTTTGTATGAGTGTATATGTACGTGGAGGGCAGAAGTTTGTGTTCGCTTCCATTACTCCCTGTCTGTTTCTTTTGAGGCAGGGTATCCTCCTGAGACTCCACTTGAATTTTTCACACTGAGGCTGGAAGTCAGAAAGCTGGGGTTATAGACATTGCTGGGGCATTCAGGTTGATACATGATTGCTGGGATCTTAATTCTAGTCTTTCTGATTGGAGAACAAACGCTCTGAACTTCTGAGTCCTCTTTACAGTTTAGCCCATAAACTGGTAGATAAACGAAGTATGACATACCAGACAAATTTCCCAAACACCACTTGGCACAAAGAAACCAGACACAAAAACTATGCGCTGTATGACTCAAGTCATACAAGTCCTAGAAGGTGTATGGTCAGATTTTTCTCTCCTTGCTTATTTTTTGTTTGCCAAGTAAATCACGGTTCTCTGCAGAAAAATGTGTATTTCCAGAAAACCAACCAGAGCTGCGCCCATCTCCTTCAGGGCTGAGGTTAGAAACCTGATTCAGAAAAACACAACTTGTCACTGTGTATGGAATTCCCTTTAAAATGGTAGCTGTTTTTCAAAGCTGCAGTGTTCAGTGGCATGCTTTTGGATTGTGTGGGTAGCTAAGTGGCCAACTTAGCAATATTTCTGAGAAAGGCAATGGACAATAAAACTGCCACTATATGTTCCTATGCTTTTACAGGAATGAAAAGGGAATTCAAGCAGTGTTCTTTAACTGTTTCACAGTCAATAATTAATTTCAGAAACAAAAGTTAATGGAACCCGTTACTAGAGGATAGCTTAGTTCCTGAGAGTATGCAAATATGCTTTGTTACTTTCTCCACTGCAGTGAATGGCTAGGAATTATTCTTAAAGTTAACCTGTATGTGAAGCCATCTTTGTCTAGAATATCCATAGTTATCTATGAAGCTTAACTCTCCGAGCAGAGAATTGGGTAGCATCTCAATAGGGCCCACATCAAATACTGTGAGTGGTTTCTTTGCTGGTATCTTCTAAGCAAGAGCTCTTTCACATAGTAATCGACTCTCAGTAGAATACGAATGATGTAGTTAATGGAGATTCCAGAATCCCCTGAACAACAAGCTCATTTCACAATTTTATAGCTTAAAACTAGATATCACCAAGAACTTCTTGGGCCAAGACTTACACGCTTAAGAGTGGAATGTTTGTAAGTCATTGAAAGGCACCAACTTTGAGGCAGGGATTGGGAGTTATCTCAGAGGCTACCAAAGGGAATATATTGAGAAGAAAAACTCAGTAAGGAGGACTCCTTCTCTAACTTGAACTCTGATCTACTGTGGTGTTAGCCCCATGGCACTAAGATATTACAGAATACCCCTCCAAGATTGAACATAAAAGCAGTTCTCTAACAGTTTACACAGGACATTTGTCTCACAGCCTTAAATAAAAACTTGCAAAGAAGATTAGAGACTACTATCTTTCTTCCAAAATCTGAGTCAACTTTTAATTGCTCAGTGTTCAATTACTGGCCGGCTGGATTGGCAGGCCCTGGGTTTCTTCTCTGTGGTCCCTTCTTGTCCACTTCTGGAATCAATCCTTTGCTGTCAATCATTTTTAGATCCTATTTGGAACAAAGAATCAATGCCAAGTAGAGATACATGTAATATCAAATTCAAATAATTGTTTCAAAGTTGAGATACGTATTTTGCTCTGTCATGCATATATGGTTAGGGTCTTTCATGGTCTCTTCACTTTTCAAAGAGTTGAGATGTTCACTGATGTCACGTGAGTTGACGAATGACAATGCAGTGAGACACAAGTTGACATTCTGCTGAGAGTTGATGGGGACAGAGACAGACAAGGACTGTTGTGTCAGATAACTGGGTATGTGCATTTCGGTGCTTTCAAGTCTGACCGGGGCCTTCATGAGCAGCAGTAGTTCAAATGGGGGACATGTAAATTCCATGTTCTGATTTTGATTCAATATTTTGATAATTTTTGTCTTTCAACAGTGTAATTAAAACTGCATTTCTTTCTCTCTCTTTTTTTAAAGCAGGAAAAGTTAATGTACCTTATAGATTAGTTTCATATTACAGGCAATAAATTTGTCTATAAAATAAATCAGATGCAAACCCCAGGCTCTCTATTATAGAGATTCTATATCAGGGGCTTTCCTTTAAGCAGCTGAGAAAGAAGTCTAATGTCCACTTTGAATACCTGTGCTGCACTAGCAGCAGACACAGATGACACCGACATTGTCAGTATTGGTAACGTTTAATAACGCAGAGCCAGTACTCTAAAAGCCAGAGTAGATTATCACCAGGTCCAGAACCACTTCTGCTGCAGAGAAGTCAGTTCTGTCATGAATGACTTCCTAATTGTGGGCTCTGTGAAATGAGAGGTGCAACTGGCACAAATTGCACCCACTTATTAAGATGGTACCACAGCCCTACACTCAGGAGTGGCTTTCAAACAAATTACTTTGGATGAAGCCTGCTGGAAGAGCCTGCCATTATGTGTAGCACATCAGGAAATAACTCATAATTAGCATAAGATTTCCCCCCTGCTTTCACTTAAGAGCCTAGTCAATATATTTATGGCTACAACATGATTCCAAGAAGGTGTGGCAGCTAAATAACAAGGTTCTTTATAAGTACTGGCATCTACGTGTTATAATTATTTCTAAGACTGTAAATGGTTTTAATTTCAGAACCACCGTCTACTATTCAAACAGTATTTATCACTCTGGTCTGACATTAGCCTACGCTCTTGGGAGGCCTTTCTCTTTTCTTTTACTCTGTGCTTCCTCACAGTTTAGGGTGGAACTTATTGATGGCTCCAAGCCCTCACTGCGCTCAACTATGATAGACTGTTTATGACATTGGGTGTTTAAATATACTATTTGTTTCTTTCCTTTTCTTCAAGTGCAGAAATGTTTTGGGGGCTGGTGGTTAAGAGTACTTAACCTCACTCCCCCAGAGGACCTGAGTTAGGTGCCAGCACCCAGCCTTGGGCAGCTTATAGCCACTTTTAACTTTAGTTCCAGGGAATCCAAAACCTCTGGCTTCTCTGGACACCTATATTCGTGTGCACGTGCGCACGCGCACACACACACACACACACACACACACACACACACACACACACATTAATTTGAAAAAAAATTCTTTTAAAAAGAAATGTTTTGGTGCTAGAGAGGTTTAGACTATCAAAAAAAATTATCCTTTAAATGTAAAGTTTCAACAAGCATACTATGGAATCTTTCATTAACTGCCAAATACATCCTGTTTTATAATCCTCTTGCAAAAGATTTCCTTCATTAAAAAGTATGTGGCTTTTATGTAGGACTCTGTTTTGCATTATAAACATCTTTGTAAGTTACTTGCATAGTATCCGGGACAATACCACATATAAGATATTTTGTAACACAAAACCAAAATATCTGGGAGATCTTTTAAATTGAGGTTGAGGAGTGATCTCTGGGTAGGCAGCTCTAATCTCAGCTAGCTTACTAGAAATGGGGCTTCTCAGACCTCATCCCAGAGCTATAGAATAAGAACTGGTGAGCAGGGCTCAGGCATCTGTGTTTGATAAAGCCCCTGGCTGAATGTTTTGAGAGGCACTGTGTAAGCTGGGTACCACTTGCTAACCGCTTACGTGCCAGGCCCCGAGGTAAGGGTTTACTGTGCATTAGGTTATTCAATACTTGCACCAAACGTGTGTCAGGCAGTTGGTATTACACCTATTTCATGAAGAAATTTACTTTTCTAGATTAAAACACAGACACCAGCAAAGTCAAGAGAGAGCCAGTTCTGCATAAATCTAAAGGCTTATTCTTAGTGATGGCAGCAGGATCATTGCAAACATAGTGTTTTTACTACAAGCCAAAAATGCATTAATACTTCATGATGTCTACCAGTGTCAGTAGTCTCCCATTGAACATAGGGACAGTAGTGACAAACGTGACTGAGGCATAATTACTACATTTTATACACAATTGTTGGGTTTTGCAGACTACAAAATGTAACTCCTCTCTACTTGAGACTATAATCAGAAGCAGAAATACGTTTCCATAATCAAATTTAGGAAGGGAGGCGAAGTTTCAGCTTTCATTCTGAGGCCAAACACTGGAGCAGAAAGCCAAGACAATTAAGCTAAGTCTAAAAGGAAGTGAGATGGGGGTGGGGGAAGCTTTGGAGGGGAGCTGTTCATGATTCTAACAAGTATAGCTGATGGAGGAATTTAGTGAGACAAGGTTTTGTTTGGAAACTTTGTACACAGTTTTTGAAAGTTCTCTCATCTAAGAGTTTTCAAAGGACTCCAGACCCAGCAACTTCCCCCCAGACCTGTGTGACCTCCAGGTTCTCCCTAGAGTAAGCCATGTGCTCAGAAATCAGTTCTGCTTTTAGATAGTCAGGGAATATTGGCCCAGAGGCAGGGAGGGCTGAGTAGGAAGAAATAGGACAAAAAAGGGCCATTTGTTCACCCCAGGACATTTCTGGTGACCCGTACCTCCAGCCTACTAAATCACTGCAGTGACTTGCCAGGGAAGCCGGCTTTCTGGGCTAATGGGGCACGAAGTTCGAACTGGCCTAGAGTTCTGAATGCTGCTGAGTGCCCTCCAGCACTTAGCACCTGCAGCCAGCTTGGGTAAACCACTCTCTTCCCAACAGCTGCTCTCCACAGGAGCTGCCCATCAGTGGGGACAGGGATCCACTGAGGGGCTCCAGACGGCCCACACAGATGTAACCGCCATTTATAGCACTTTGTAGAAACCAGACTGTCCAAGAACTGCAGTGGTCAATGGATAAACGATTGTAAAGAAATTCCTCAGAGAAAGTCAAGGAAAATGTAAGCCTGGGGGAGGTGGCACAGGACACAACCTAGAAAGAGTCATGGGTCTAAGTAGGGCTAGAACTTCTGCTTTTGTGGTGGGAGTTAAGACCTAGGTGGACAGTCTGCTTCAAAGCCTTGGGGCAGCTGAGTATGGTGGCTCATGCCTTTAATCTCAGCACTCTGGAGGCAGAGGCAGGTGGATTTGTGAGTTTGAGGCCAGCCTGGTCAACACAGCAACTTCCAAGTCAGCCAGGCTACACAGTGAGGCCCTGTCTCAAAAACTATACCAAACCAACCAACCAACCAACCAACCAACCAACCAACCAACCAACCAACCAACCAAGTCAAAAAACAAGACTGAAAAAGTCCATGGGAAGCTTTCTGCAGTGGCACCCAGGCTAGTAAGCATGCAGACAGGGTGAGGACAGACAACACCTCTGCCACCAGAGAACTCTAACCGCCTTGCTAGAGAAATTTTGCTTTAAAAGTTCAACTCCTTCTTTTCAAACTGTGATCTTTGCTCTTTTTTGGAAATTTCTATGTCCTTCCTTCCTCCCTCCCTCCCTCCCTCCCTCCCTCCCTGCCTCCCTCCCTCCCTCCCTCCCTCCCTCCCTCCCTCC
>JANHMN010000003.1:144908815-144920645 GCA_030674055.1 Rhabdomys pumilio
AGCAGCAGCAGCAGCAGCAGCAGCAGCAGCAGCAGCAGCAGCAGCAGAGAGAACAGCTTTCTGCAAGGGAGGGGTGAACTCAGGACATAGAGTCAAATGTGAAGCCTGACTTTGAGTTCCATAGCCTTTCACCAGGATACGCTCACAAGTTAAACTCAGATGAATAATGACTAAGAAACGAAAGAAAGGGAAAAAAAGCAAGCAAGAAAGGCCTCCCTTGGCTTTGTAACAGCTATTGAGACCTCCATTAATCATGCATTGTTTGTTGGGCCGAAGCAGGTAGGATAATTAGGTTGTGGGCAGCAGCTGAGGCCCTTTTGTGGAGCAGGGGGAGGGTAAGGAGGGAGTGCCTCAGGGTCTGACAAAGTGGAATCCTCTCATCCTGTCCACTTGCATACCTGTTCTGGCAAAACCTCAATTTGTCATTAAAGTCTTAAGCCCCTGGTTTAGGAGAAGAGCTTATGAAGTCTGAGCACAGAAACGGAATGAACGTGAAGATCTCAGAGTCTATGTTTCCACTTCTTCCCATCTACAATGTTCCCTCTGTCTCTTTTCTGAGTGCTCTGCTATTCCTTTTTAGAAGAAAGAACAACTGGCCTTCACCCTTTTCTACAGCACTCTCTTAGTACCCTACTATACAATGTCGTCCTCCCATGTCTAAGGATGCTAGGATGCTAGGATGCTAGGATGCTAGGATGCTAGGCAACTTCTCATCTTACTTAGATACTAAGAAAGTACGGCATCCAAGGGCCACTCAGTATAGTATATTGGTTCCCAGTATAGGAATAAAGAGCTGTTATTTCTATCTACCTTGAAGAATAACAAGTATAGCTCTGGCTCCCACCCTGGTAGGAAGAGGTCCTCATACCTGTTGGCCAAAAGCTGGGATCTGGTTCCTGAGGGTGAGGTCAGGTAGATGGCCAGGTCTCCCCTCCGTGGGTGTGTGATGGTAATACGCACAACTACGTGCTCCAGGTAATTGACGTGATGGTTGGGATTATCCGAGCAGCCTGAGGCTTTGTAGATGGAGCGCACTGCACTGTTCGGGCGAATGGTCCTGGCAGGAGAGAGAGTTCGGGGTTGAACAAAAGACATGGCAGATATCAGTGGTCCTCAGGGCTTGAAATGAGAGTACAAGACACAGACAGCAGCTGGCCACTGGGTATTACGTGGCAACACTGCCAGACTCTCAAATAACTGGGTCATTTAAAGGGAAAGTTGCAAGTGAGTGGAGATGGGGGGCCAGAGGCTTTTTATCTGTAATAAGTGCTAGGTAAATAAATACTGATTAACTTCTCATCCCTTTATTTTTGCTTTCTCACTCTGTGCCATGAAAGAGATAAATGGGGAACATTTTAAAACAAAACAAAACCACGACTTTATCCTATTTTCATTTTGCTTACTAACACATTTCCTCCAGGATTATAAGGCTTTACATTCATCACAAACCACAAATAACATTTTCCAGGCAGAGAGGTTTCTGAGAAGAAAGCAGAGAACTCTAGAAAGGCCCCTGAGATGAATGCCGTTCTTCGGATCAAGCACCTGGGAACAACTTCACATACTGCTGGGCAAACACTGCAAATAGTAGCCTCTGAGTGTGTGCAGCTAACACTGGAGAACAGGCTCCACGACTCTCAGTGATCGGCAATCGTATTTGCTTATCTATTTTACCATACTCTTAGGAGACCTACATTGTATGTGGTTAAGTTCGAGGAACATAAAGATCTGGAGAATTCTTGCTTCAACAAGCAAGGACATTGCTAAGTAGGACATGTAGAACAGCCCACAAGTACAGGGCTTCCCTGGGGAAGGACGCTTCCCTTTGAAGGATCTTTGGCTATAACATTCTGTCTCAAGTTTATAACGACACTAGAAAAAAGCAACAGATAGATGCATCTAGCTTCCATGTTTTACAGCGGCTGTGCTGGCCTCGTTTTGGGGCTTGACAGGCTGCGGCTAGGCAGAAACATTACTTGATTTGTCGGTCTGTGCTCTCCACACACACGTGCTGCTGAGGAACAGTTGTCCACTTCTCTGCCTCCATCACCATGGCTTCTGCATCCATCAGTCCAAATCCATAGAGATGGCTCACTGTGGAAGACAAGGGGCAGGTTAGCTTTACTGTAGCTAGATCTGACTTTGCTATCCACACCGACTCCTCTGCCATTCAACAGAGACCCCAGCCATAACCTAGGGGATCCTGACCATCTGTCCAGTAAGACTTGAGAAGCAAAACATTGATCACAGGGAGACAACAAGATCAGTGTGCATCATTCTTTGATTCTGCAATATTACTAGTAACGTGATGATCATGTATGAATTGTTTCTACATGTTCGACACTAGTCTACATTTTCTATTTTGTCCTTCCAGTGATCCAAAGATGCCAATGTGATTTCTGTCATCTCTCATGGATGAAGAAACCACGATAGAGAGACACTTCTCCAAACTGACCAGTGACTCAGTGGCCAAGCTGGATTCTAACCCATACTATTCGGATCCAAGACCAATTTGTATTAAGCTATTTATATTAAAATTAAAATTAAAAAACCCAATAAAAATGAGGACATCATTGATTTTATGAGATAAAATTACTAATAGCTTTAAAGAAAAATGATAGTATATATAATTTCTCTGTGTAGGTAGAACTCACAGGTAAGAAATATCAGTTTTCTGACTATCTAGTAATTAGGTTAAATATCCCAAAAGGCATAAATTATTACCTTTTTTAGCATATAAAAATTCAGTAAATCATATGCATAAAATATTTGGAGGGTTTTAGACTTTTATACTAGCTTCTTGTCTTAGAATCCATTAGTTTTCAATTAGAATATGATCTGACCTAAGATGACTAGGCATAAATTTGATGTAACTGTGTCTGAAAAATAGTTAAATACAGAATTATTTTACTGATGGTGCAGCAAAATCTACACGTTCAATTTCTTCTAAAAATACTTTAAAATCCATGTAGAGTATGTAAAATCTTCATTTTGATTTAAACCATAGTCACGTCTTTATCAGTAACACAAAGTTAAACTTCTGACTTTTCCTAAAACATTTTTATTGTTGCATTAACTATTTTATGAAAAATTTCCCATACCTGCCCATGTCTATGTGTTGCTTAAATTCATAACTCTTTAGGATACCGTGCTGTGCAAATTTAAAGCAACCTGCTCACTGAGCCTTTGCTCCACAGAAGCCCCTCTGTTCTGGTGCCTGGTGAAAACCTTACTGACATCTATATAAAGTCTCTGGTCTAACTTTCTTTGTTCCTTTTAGGTTTCCAAACACCACGCTGATTCATCTACTTCCTGGGATCAATAAAAAGTCAAGAGTTTTACTGAATCGTCCAGCAGTCTTCTTTGTAGTCCTATAACTTGTGTACCCAACTGCCTTTCTACTCACCCCTCTGCCTATCCTCCATCCCTTGGGATGCCTGTGTGACAGGCACTGCACAATGCAGAGTGCTTTAAAGCTGTGTCACTGATAACTGATAATTAACTCATCAGCTATTATGAGTCCTTGTGCTGCAGTTTCATTAGGAAATGCTTACTGGAAGGAATGGTCTGATGCTCTTTTACATCCAAACTCAGCGATAGTTTGATTCATGCTGCTTGATAATCATATAATACTTAGCAAACAAGATGAATGAAAACAAGAAATAAAGGCAGAAAGGACATGACTGTTCCTAGGTATGGTGGAGGAGAAGGTTTACTGTGGACAAAAAGGAGAGCATCACCAGAGGCTTGGACATCTGGAAGAATCCATAGTGGACATTACCTGGAGCCATGTGAGGCAAGGTTGGGCAGGGGAGAGAGGAGAGCAGCTGTCAACTAAAAGGGGCTTCCTGGGCCAAAAGACTGGCCCAGAGAATATACATAAAGACCAGATAACCAAAATGGCTGGATTTTATAGGGAAGGGCAGTCGGAGGAAGGACAGTCCAGTCCCGATACCTGGGCTGGTGAGTGAGTTGAGGGGCATGCCAGCCAAAAGGGCCCTGTAAGAGTAGAGACTGAGAGATGCTGGGAGATCTTGGCAGAGGGCCAGATCCACTTTGATATGGAAAATAGGCAACTCAGCCATTTGTCCTGAGTTTGAGACCTAACACAAAATAAAATATTTTATCCTCAGTTTCCTTGTTTCAGGATATTATGATGTAAACTTCCATGGCCCATCGAGCAGTATTATACAACTTCTCAGGTGAACAAAACTCACTTGTTATTTTGTAATCAGGTCCTAAACCAGATAGGCCATACCAAATATATAAAAACAAATTTACCTTGTCGTGGCAGGAAAGCACGTAGGGATGTGTGTGTGTGTGTGTGTGTGTGTGTGTGTGTGTGTGTGTGTGTATTACATATTATATATATAATTTACAACTTTTATTATTTATGAATTTTTCTTAAAATGTTTTTCTTCATTAAAAATCAAGTTGATTGTAAAATATCTTAAGTATACTAGGGAAAGAATACAAACAGATGAAGTCATTAGTAACCTCAACCAAATAGGTAATTCCTATGAATAATATTGATACTTTGTTCCAGTTTGATAATGTTATAAAAGTTATTAAAAAAAGAAAAGAGGGACATCAAATATAAGAGAGATACCCAATGGGAGCATGCTTGAAAACTGAGGGCGGGAAGGGTGGAGAATGGGTAAAACAGTTAACAGGAGAGTTTCATTCTAGTCTTCCAGTTCACTATCAGAAGCTACAGTTTATACTAACCCCTGTTATCTTTTACAAGGGAGGCAGGCTGGCTCTCTGAGCATAGAGATGATAAGGAGATAGAAAAGTCTAAATTATCCTGGTTTGGTTCACACTATGTGCATGTACTAAAACACTAAACTCTTCTTATAAATACGAACATTATTATTAGATGCTCATCAATAAGATTTTTTTGAAAAGGACTATAAAAGAAGGTCAAGCTTAAGGAAACAAAGTGATGGAGATCTTATGTGAATTCTCTTCCCTTATTTAACCATTGCCCGTATGCCCAATATCCTTTTACTATACATAAAGTATTTTCTTTCCCTGGGGAAGTTGAATTTTTATCAACAGTGCTATGTTAAGTTTTCTATCCCTGTTAAGTATCCCCTGGTTTTAAACCAGCATAACTTATCATTTCATTTCAGTTCAGTAATAAGACTGAAGGTTTGACTGGCACGTGGAGGGTCTGAAGGGGAGGATGTTGGGGAGAGCAATGGCTCTGGAAAGTCACATCAACCCTTTGGTCAGCTCTATCCAGGAGCACCTGAATCTACTTCAGCTGCATTTACCATGCCCCTCTGTATGCCCCTGCCCCAAACCTGTCCAGCAAAGCACCACTAGAGCATATGTTAATGACAAGAGTCAACAAATACCAGCTACACTTTGTGCATGTTGGCAGCCTCTTAGGTTAAGTAGAAAAGCACCTTGAGTCATTATGAAGGCTACATGTTTGTTTCTTCTTCCAATTCCATTCCTACCCTCTAGACACATGGCCTGCTTATGAAGCACTCGAGACAGATGTAAAGAAAGAGGCAGAGAAGCTTAACAGAAAAGCAAAACAAAACATTAGATTAGTGTCTATCAATGTGGACACTGGAATAGACCAATGGGGTTTGCTGAGTCAGTAATGGAGATTTTTAGTATTCTGAAATACTCAGAATTATTCAAGAAAGTGATACACAACTGAAGAAAAATATGATGTTAATACTTTTTATCTGTTAATTTTTCTTATTGGCAATACATCAACTCTGTGCAGCTTGAGACACCATTATATGTTTTGCTGATAAATACCGATGAGGAAATAATTAGACAGTGAATGTATTAGACAGATAAGTAAGCTGTTTAAAAATGTAGCATCAGGAGGGGAAATAACACAGAACAGCTTGGAAACAGTAATAATTTTTCAAATATAATGTAAAAGTTTCACACTCAAAATCACCTCAGATTCAGAAATGCTGATTTTTTTAAACATGTGAGTTACATCTTCACTCGCTTGCCCATCTTCATTGATGAGCCACAAAACACCAGGTGTAATTTTTCCAGCAGCTACAGGGTGTCTTGTTTATAGAAATACTTATGGGATGAAGGGATAGAACAGATATAAAATTATAAACCCACCAGTATCAGGTTAAGTGTGTTAGAAAACTGTAGTGAGAATAAAGAACTTTGTTTCTTTCACTTTAACTTTTGTGAAGTCATCAATAACTTTTGAAATTTACTTAAGAGCCAAGGCACACAGTTTACGCATCTACTGTGGTGGCGAATGTACTGTGCAAACAGCTGGCTGTGGAAGGGCCACTCTGTTGCCAAAGGATACTTATTTATTATGCACCTCTTGACAACCTCTGAACAAAACTTGAGCCTGAAAATAATTTCACAAGATCAAGTAGAACTCATCCTGTGCAAGAAACAAAACTTTTGTAAGCAGGGGATTTATTATTATCAATACGATTAGGGGTCCCAACTAGAAACTTCCATGCCAGTGAGCAGAGTGAGCAAATATTCACTTCCAACACAACAGTAGTTAACATTCATAAAACAATTATTTTTAAGGATATTGAGGGAACAAGGAATGCGTATAAATGTTCTTAATGATTTTGAAGCAATATACTGCCTGAATGTAT
The DNA here is from genome assembly GCA_030674055.1 of Rhabdomys pumilio. Lineage (NCBI taxonomy): Eukaryota > Metazoa > Chordata > Mammalia > Rodentia > Muridae > Rhabdomys > Rhabdomys pumilio. The sequence goes on from JANHMN010000003.1 coordinate 144,915,430, forward strand.
TTCAGGAAAAAAAATCATTTTGGTTTTTGTAGTGTGAGGAAGGGCCAGCTCCGCTCCAGTATACTGGGGAGGTGGGGCTGCATACTGTATATCACTTGAATGTGTCTCTTTGGACTGTGTAATCATTTATGCCTTTGTAGGTGTAAGTTAGCAATGGAAAACTCGTAAAAATGCCTCTCACAAGCAGCTCAGCTTGCAGAGAGTGGCGTTGTCTAGTTCTGGAAGCATAATGAGTTTTAGTTCAGAGTTATCTAAAAGCTTACTGGCTTGAAACAGCCAGCCAGACAAGAGAAGGCAGGAAGATTGATAATACTCTCTGGCAGGTGTATTTCCATTTTCTGATGAGCCCAGAAATGCTGAGAGAAGCTAATCACTGAACACATAAGTAAGGAATCATGTGATGTGAAAGCAGATACTGGTAATTTAAGCAATGGCTTTAGCTAGTGGTCTACGAAACCAGGTTTTGAAGAAAGCTAGGAAGTCCATCAGGGAGGAAAAATACATGAAGCTTCTGTGCACAAGAGGCAAAGCCTTTTTTTTTTTAATTTAAAAAAAAAAACCTTTTTAAAAAAGTTTTTGAGCTTCCTGAAGTGATTGAAGGCCTTTCTGCTACCAGCTGTCAGATGTGTAAAATGCTTTGTGCTATCCAGTGCCAAAAACACAGCAAGCATCCAACACACAGGCATTCTGTAAGGAGCCTGGAAGAGATGTCATAATTTGCCTGTGACTGAAGGATGCTACAAATAGAGTGAGTAGCATCTACCCATGAAAGCCTTTGAAATCTAACAGGAAGACATCAAACAGGAAGGTCCAGCCATCATCTTCCAGTGAAGCCTGATACTACTCTCCAGATGGAGGTCCAAAGGGATTGTGTGCAGGCTTTCTCTCTCTCTCTCTCTCTCTCTCTCTCTCTCTCTCTCTCTCTCTCTCCTCTTTCTGCCTCTCTTTTCCTCTCCCTCTCTTCTTTCCCTCTTCTTTTGCTTCTCCCTCCTCTTCCTCCTCCTCTTTCTCCTGTTCCTCTTTCTCCTCCTATTTCATTTTGAGACAGGATTTCTCTGTGTAGCCCTGGGTGTCCCTGAACTTGCTCTGTAGACCAGGGTAGCTTTGAACTCAGAGATCTTGCTTCTCTGCCTCTGCTTCCCGAGGGTTGTGATTCAAGGCATGAACCACTATGCCTGGCTCCTAGCTTGACTTAAAAATCAAAAGTTGGGTGCACTGGGAAATATATCATCTTGGACAGACAAAGAGCTGCTGTTGAGGAGCGGTACAGAGCTCTCATCTCTCACTATCCATCACTTGGCACCTGAACCAAGGTTGTGCTTCCTATGCTGAGCATGATCACTAAGGTGTAGAACATGGCAGACAAACGGGCTCAAGTACTTGGCTATTTGGAAGTTGGCTTCAGTGTAATTCATCAGGATAACATGAATATATTTAACCTAAAACCCCAAATCTGAAGTTCAGTTCTAAAATCTGAACTTCTGTAGAAGTGACATGGGGTTAATGGGAAATTCCAAATCTGGCCTTATGCAACAAGTTGCAGTCAAAATGCAGGGGCATTATGGTGTTATATATGATTACATTTGAGTCATGCATAAGGTTTCCAGAAAGCATAAACAGACTTCTTGTTTACACATGGGCCTTCTCCTCATGATTCAGCATTACGTATATGCAAGTATCTCCAAGTCCAAAACACTTCTAATCCAAGGATAAGGCATGCTGAGCCTGTGTAAGCTAATAATTGTTAGTTAGTTATCATGTTGCTTAGATGGGATGTGGAAATCTACTGTCTATGTAACATCACCCTGATTAGGGAGAATTCCCCCAAAACCAGAAAATTATTTGTGTTCTCAGCCAACCATGAGGTGAGGCAGTAATGCTAATATATAATGAAAAACAATTAAAAGCATCAAAGTGTATAATTACCACAAGTATAAAAGTATTCCCAAAGAGTAAGAACCCATTCAAAAAGATAATAGCTGTAAAGGAAGCTGTCACAGCCTGGAATGTAGTAAACACCTCCAAGACAGCATCAACATATATACATATGTATATACATTTAATTATACACATACACCAATCACATATAGTTATGAGGTAAACTAAGTAGAAAGCATCCACTTATGCTCTGATGGATGCATAGGCTTTGGTTAGATGCAGAAGCCAGGACTGTACCTCCTGGTTAAATAATCAATGAGGTGGAGATGTTCTTCGACTCAGTGATGACACCAGAACCTTCTATAAGAACCACTGGGATCAACAGGCAGCTTCTGTGGAAATTTACCAGCCTGAGTAGTCTTAGACCTTGTAAATAGGCAGCCTTGGTGGATAGTACCAACTTAGATAAGGACACGTGAGTTATAGGCAGAGTCATAGTGACCTGACCCCTGAATCTTCACCCAGCCAATACCCTGTTTTGAAAGATATCTGCACTCCCCCTGAACACCTATGCTCCTGTGTCATCCCCTTCCCCTTTTTGTGTTTATAACCCCTGTGTGAAAAAGTAAAAGTTATGATTTGATTTAAAAAAAAACAGGTTAAAAAAAAAAGAACCACCAGGATCAGTGACTTGTGAGTGGACAGCAGAGGATAAGGGGAGTGGAAATACCACAGAGAACAGTGGGGAGGACTCCACCATGGGAGATATGAATGTTGCCTATGCCTGTTGGATGTCATCTATCATTAGCCAATTTATCTGTAAGGAAGACTAGAATAAAGTAATTTACCTCAATTCCTGGCTTGAGAGAGGCCATGATCTGTGTGTGTGTGTGTGTGTGTGTGTGTGTGTGTGTGTGTGTGTGTGTAGGGTGTTGGTGGTGTAGAAATCTGAACTAAAGATTAAAGAGCTACCTACCTCTATTGGAGTCCTAGCACCTTTGGGCTGTTTGATTCTCAATATTCTAAACCTCATTCTCTGAAGAGCTGCCCCAACTAGGGAGCACTTCTTGCATCATTAATCAAATAGTGTCAAATGTTAGGATGGAGAGAAAGGCAAGAAAGAGGGTCTGGGACACTGTCTTTTTTTTTTTTTTTTTTTAAGATTTACTTATTTTATATGTGAGTACACTCACTGTCTTCAGACACACCAGAAGAGGGTATCAGATCCCATCACAGATGGTTGTAAGCCATTCTGTGATGGCTGGTGATTGAACTCAGGACCTCTGGAAGAGCAGTCAGTGTTCTTAACCACTGAGACATCTTTCCAACCCTGGGGCACTGTCTTAAGGTACCATGTACGTAATGCCCCATGTGTGTAATGCCAACTCCTAATTACTGCTTTTTTCAAGCAAAAATGACCAGTGGAATATGAAAATATCATATGTAAGTTTTGAGGGTAAAAAGATGGCGAGCGAGCTCTTTATGGTCCTGATGTTGGAGTGCCACAGCTGAGCATCTCGGACAGGTGTTCTCAGCATCACCATGTATTTCTTTATCTCCTTCCCTTCTCTGACATGCCCTCAAGTTCTACATCACAGACTCCATGTGAAAGTGTCAGGAGCCACTTAGGGAAGAGGAAATACAGTTTCTACACCTTCTTCTGTCCATGATGCAAAGTGCAGTCTCCAGGGGAGGGGAGTTGCATACAGAGCAGCTGGAACCTGCATTCTGCTATATGGTTTGTTTTTGTTTTTCCCTTGTTCTTTATGAAACAACTCTAGTAACAACTCCAAACATGCCAGCCTGCACTAGTGCTACTAACAGCTTGCACAGGAAAGGTTTCCAGATACTTGGCTGTCTGCTGGGGCTGCACTTCAAAGCTCCCCTTGGGATGGGCTTGCTTAGCAGCTGTAGGTAGTCAGATGGTCTCATCATTACAAAGCTGAATAGTCGGAGTTTAGAAAACACTCCGGCCTCTTCTCTACACATTATGCATATGTGTGTACAGACACATATACACAGTTTATTATAGATGGATATATAGAAATATTTATTTACTGTTTGTTTAACTTGTGGAGCTCTCTATATGTAAAGCATCTAAGGTTAAATTATTGGTTTTATTTTTTTGGTCCAGTTCTCATTTATTTGTTCCCAACATGGTTGTAATAAGCAAATAATTTCCAAGGTGCTGAAATATTTCTTAAGCAGAGATGGGAGAAACTATGTTGTCAGTTTGGGGAGATCCAGTGTAATCTAGAGCGTATCTGGATGACAGTTTTGCTTGTTTGTAGGAAAATACAATTATCTCTAGACAACAATGAGAATATTTAAAAAAATGTATTCCAAGGGCCCATAATGCAAGGCTAAAGAATAGTTGTACTGAGCACATGTCTGGTTTCCAGACTGTGTCTTCCTGGTGTGAGAGTTGAGCCACTGACACAGTGATGTTTCACTCAGTAGAGAAAGTACTGAGATTGGTCCTGGACATCCTGTCCATCCACACATCCTTTGGCTCACCTGGATCCAAGCCCTCACTCACTGGAAGAACTCAAACCCCACAGCTGAGCTCCTCATCCTTCTTTTAGGAAAGCTAGCTGACCTCCTGTGCTGCACTTCTCAGCCCATTCCTTTGCTTTCCCAGGTCTTTAAGAACACTTCTTGTCATGGAGTGGGGAACAACAAATTCCAGTTGAAGAAGAAAATAAGAGCAATGGGTAGAAACAAGAAAGAGAGGAGTGTGGGGGTGGGGAGGGGACTGTGGGGGGCGGGGGGTGAGGAGGCCAGGAAGAGGGAAAGAGAAAGTGTCTGAGATGGACTCTTTCCTTCAGAGCTCTCAAAAAACTCTTTTCAGGGAGTCTCAGGAGTGTTTGAGGTTAAAGGAGGAAGAGAAGATTCAGTGACAAAAGCCATTTTGCATCATAGGAAGCACAGAGATAGGCAGACTAGCCATGTCAGTAGCCTGAGGAAGCAGGAAACTATGGTCAGCAAGCTATCTCCTGAGCCTATTTACAGAGCAGGGAGTGGCCATGGGCCTGCAGGGAATCAGAGCAAGGAGGCAGTTAGTTCAGACTATTGGCACATTCTATTTGTGTAAGGACTGAATATGGCAGAAATGTAACCATAGCATGTATCTCCTTCAAGAAGAGCTAGGTGACATCTGAAACAGAAGGTCAGGGTCCAACTGGTAGAGCCTGTTAGAGATTGTGAGCTGACAGAAAACAGATAAGGATAAAGTGTTTAGAGTAACTGTCTTATCAAACTGTAGAACAGAATACATTTTGAGAGGAGGCTACACACACACACACACACACACACACACACACACACACACACACACA
>JANHMN010000003.1:144923716-144940321 GCA_030674055.1 Rhabdomys pumilio
ACACACACACACACACACACACACACACACACACACACACACACACACACAAATGTAGAATTCAGAGTCATTATGAACTCTATATTTCTTTTCAGTCTATCTGCCTAGCAATTTTATAGCAACTCAAGATGCAAACCAAAATTATCTTTTTTCTTAAATATTTACAAAGATCATGTGGCAACCCCCCCAAAGACTACAGCTGTATGTTAAGAAAGGAATTCAGACACACGAGGCTAAGTGACTTCCAAAGGCTGTGCTTAAGAGTGGCGAGCACTAAAAAGAATTTGGTCAAAGAAAATCTGCGAAACCCTCTCAATGCAAAATTTCTGGCTGCCATTTTTTATAAAAGCAATCTTTTACTATGTCCTTTACGGTGAGGTTATTAAAAAGTATCCTTAAAAATAATAACAACAACATCTGGCAGAGATCATAATATATCACACATCTGCAATTGTCCCCATTTTGAAGGAGTCTTACAAAGGATGACTTTTTTTTTCTGAATGTCAGAAGTCTTAAGGTCAAGAGTACAAAATCACTTACTAGAGAAATAAAAGTCAAGTCACTGCCAGGGAATCTACCCATTTGCCATGTACGTGTCATTTTGTAGGACATGTCATAGAACCAATGAATTTATACCAATAACTTAGGAAATAAAACTGTCATCAGATTAGGATCTAGAATAAGTCAGCTTGGAAGTCAGTGCTATTACCCAACTCATTGTTTTGGGGTCACTAAGTGGCTCAAAAAATGTACTTCAAAGGAGAACTCCCAGTTACATGATTCAAGTAGCTCTGCTCTCTGCTTTCTCTATATTGCTTTCCTTATCATATCATTTCATACCTGTCTTTTCATTGTACTCTGGGCCCTGTATCCTTTATTCCAGTGCCGAGGCAACCAAAACAACAGAAAGTACTTGCTTGATCTAACAAGGCAAGACATCATTTATGGCAAGTTATAATTCTCAGCCATTTTGTGACTCTAAGGCTCTCAAAATTCCAACCCCCATCATTACATTTGTTTATGTGTCTGATTGATGGTATTGATAAAACTAGCTAGCGTAATCGGGTTTTGTTCTCTTAAACACCTCTGAGCCTGCATATTGTTTCTCAACACCCAAGTAATCTCACACAAAGCAGAAAGCACTAATAAGGAGGCTGGCTAACCATTTCTCCACAATCATTAACCCCAAGTCACCAAAAATATAAAATGAAAATGAGAACACAGATGGGAGAAAATAGCAGAAAATTATGAGAATAGCAGTATACAGGAGATATGTAGCTATAAAGTAGCAGGGGTGGGGCTGGCAAATGGGCTCAGCAAATGCTTCCCACCAAGCCTGATCACCTGAGTTCAATCCCTACCTGACTTCAATCCCTGGAACCCACATGGTGGAAAGAATTGACTTCTTCAAGTTGTTCTCTTACCTCTACACACGTGTTGTTGTGGAATGTGCATGTCCACGTGCTATTTACCTACACACACACATCTAACAACAAAGGAGCGAGGCTCACATGGGAAGTGACAATGGAGACAACCATACATAGGTCATTTACTGGTCTGAGAACATAGGTCCATGTGTATCAGTTTCTACATGCCCAATTTTTAAATAAGACAGCAGACTACCAATGAAATATATTGTGTTAAAAAAATGAACAACATGTAGATGATAAATAATATTACTTAAGTACATCCTCTGAGGGAAGAAATGTACCAGATTCTCCTCTACCCTTCTTCTCAAGGACAGAGTATTTTTATAAACTGGCTGAGCACAGCTTATGACCTTCTAGCTCTGTCTCCATAGGGTGTGCTCTCAGACCTCGGTGCTAAGTTATTTACATCCCATCTCTTCTCTTGTGATTCTCCTTCCTTGCTTCACTGTATCTGTAGACAAGTCTTGTCCATGTTACTTGCCTCACCTGAAATGGCCTTGTTAATCTACAAGACCATACCACCTCCAGTGACAGAGGGTAGACAGAAACACAGGCTCGCGTTTTGAATAACTCCAATAAGAAGAAGCTTACTGAATTTCAAAATAGTCTCCTAGTGACATGTGTGAATATATTCTGATAGAATTGCATCTTGACTGAAACTTTTCTCTTTTTATTTTTGGATTGAATTCAGAATCAGTGGTTCAGGAAATCTATTTCATTACTTTCTAGCCCTCAGACATTTTAGACCAAAGTAGGACTCTCTTGATGACTCTTAAATCTTGGGGATCAGAGCTTTATGGCTTTTATTTTAGCTTGAGATATCAGGGTCACTACAAAATAGCACGATCTACCACTCTTAAAGTGAGTCAAACACCTCTGCTGAGAGAAGAGTTAAAAGGGACCAGGGTTAGCAGTTCATCCTCTCTTGAAGTAGTAATTTAGTTTCTTCAGGGAATTATAGAGATGTCAACTCTCTCTTAAGCATAGAGGCTTTGCTCACTGCAAAACTAGTTTTCTGCTTACAACTTTATGTGGCACATTGATAGATAAAGAGTCAGTAAGAGTTTTTTTTTCTTTTCTTTTCAGATCTTTATCAGTTCCTATACAGGTACAACTAATTAGAAATTGTGAGATTTAGAAGACTGAATTCAAGATTGATATTTAAACATCACAATATGAAAATATCTGGTATAGAAATAATAGACAAATTATGCAAGTGCAATTTTAATTGTGTTTTGAGAGAAGGAGGGAGGGAGGGAGAGAAAGAGAGAGAGAGAGAGAGAGAGAGAGAGAGAGAGAGAGAGAGAGAAAATCAGAGGGTTAGAGTATGTGTTTGTGGCTGGGTGGTATGCGTGTGTGTGATCTAGGATTGGAACCCAGGGTCTTGCCCATGTTGGCAAACATTCTACCACAGAGCACATTCAAAGTCCTGAAGGTGGGTTTATTAACAATAAAACTGTGTGCATTTGAAACTCATAATATCATAAAACTGAAGCAAAGTTTGACTGACAGAAACCTGACCAATCTAATGCTACCACTCTGTGGAAGACCAACTGGGAGAAAACTATTTTTTATTCTCTGAAGATATTTCTAAATGTCATACTTTTAGTAGTTAGCTATCCATAGGAAACAGTGGGCATTTTGGAGACAAGAATTTAAAGTAAGTAACAACTAATCTGGGATTTCTGTCAGGGACTTAGTGTTGCCATATAGGTGTCTAGACAAATTATCCACCAGACAAAAGAATAAACATAAGCTCTGCCAAAAGTGTGTGAGTCACATCAGTTTGTGAATGAGCTAAAAGGTAAGACTATGCATACCACAGACAAGGAATACATGAATCAATACATATGAAAGGAGTATATGTTCAATGCTAGAAAGCATAGAACAAGGAGAAAAAAAAATCAAGAGGTATCTTCAGTAAGCAAATCTGTCAGTAGGATCAAATGTGTCTACTCAATCTACTGTCCAGTCACAATTGCCTTACTTCTGCAAAGGGGTTCTAACTAGAGTCCCATATCTGATTTGAATGCCCTTGTTCACACTGGCCAGATCAATACTATGTCATTTTGACTTTTCTTCAAAAAACATAAAATACCAACTAAAGCACTGTGTACCCAAGCATTATGAAACATACATCAAATACCAACATTGAATCTACAGGCAGGTTGTAGAGATGTAGTTGCAATATTATTTAAATAGCAAAGTCATAAAATAAAATAAAATAAAATAAAAAGTAAATATTACCCTCTCAAGTGACAACACATTAGAAATCACTTTATACTCTTAAAACAAAACAAATCCAAACTTTTCATTTTATGGCATGCTTAATGGTTCCAGTATTTCCAATTTATTTTTTAAATAAGTATTACAAACTGAAAGGCAGGTAGCTATTAAAAATATATTGTAATAAAATTACCATTCCCTACCAATGAAAACATAATGATGGCAATTAAAGGTAACAAAAAAATGATTAAAAGTTAAGATTTGAGAAGCTAAGAAGTCATGTTAGACTGTCAATTGTTTTTACCATGGTGGGTAACCAGTTAGACATTAAAAAAAATCTAGTAGTTTAGTGGTGGTCCAGGAAAGAGTCAGTGGGGACAGGGGAGGTTTCAGCGACATGCTGGTAGAAAAACAGAGACTTACATAGTCTGGGTGGGCAGTGAAATGGAGGGCGTGGCCACCTCGCTCACTTAGTTTTTGAGATTCAATGACTTTTTTTTTCATTCTTTCGCCTAGTAAAGATGACAGAAGGTCCTAATTTATTATCTGATATCTACTTCTGTTCCTAGATATAAGAGAGTTTATCTGTAAACAGTCATATAATCCAAATACAAATAGTTTGATTCAAAGAGATGTTCATGCATTCTGTAGTGTCACAACCACATCCTCAAAGCACAGCTCAGGATTTGGGGAGCAGCTACACAGTCTGGGTGCTGCAAGGGCAGAGGCACGGCTGGTTGTGGTCTCCTCAGAGTAATGCAGTAGAGGACAGAAGAGCCCCCCAAAAGCATTTTTCCCCCAGAAATGCTCTGATCTCCAGACTATAGAAAACTCTTTAGATGAACATCGTGGCCAGTCTTCTGGGTGACAATGTTAGAAGAGTCTGTCAAAATATACACCAGACACATGACAGGTGCTCTAGGCTTTAGGTGCATCCTGCTGTGGCCAAATACAGTGCTATCAATACTCTTATCTAGTGTGACCTGGAGGGGTTGTCAGGGGTTACAATTGAGAATAAAAGTAAGTACAGGCCAGCCAGTCATGGATATATGCCTTCAATTCCAGTATTCAGGAAGGAGAAACATGAGGATTGCCATAAATTCAAGGCCACTTTGGCCTATATAGTAAGTTTGAGGTCAGCTCAGCCTGCATAGGGTGTGATAGCCTATCTCCGCCAAACAAAAGACCTGTGTCAACTTCTGTGTCTATAAATTATGTGAGTGCATCACACCCACAATTCCCTACTGCTATTTGGCTGGAGGGCTGAAAATATTCAGAGAATCCTTAGGAATCAATGAAGAGACAATATCCATTGAATTTTGTGAGGAGAACCACCTGGGTGGAGGAAGCTCCTTTGAAATAGCTCATTGGTGCAGTTAAAGGTGCATGGGTTGGGGATGCAAGGGAGAGGGAAGAAAACAGAAGAGACTGTTTATAAGAGGAAAGAGAGGGATGGGGCAAAACTAATCCTAATACAATGCCAACCATCTCATGAGGAAGTCATCTTCTGGCTTTGGGGATGTGGCTTAGCACTGGGACACTAGGGTTGACATTTTAGTTCTCCATTGACAGAACTCCACATGTGCTCTAAGACAAATGATTTCTCATTTTCACATACATTTTCAAGTGCATGTGCTGTGATATTCATGAAGCCTTTTTCACAAGCCACTAACTCTGGGGTGAGGTACATTGTCAAAAGGTAGCTAAAATTTGACCAGAATTCATCAAAAAATGGACTAGGCAAATGCATTTGGTTATTTTATATGGGTGTACATTCACTTCCTTACGTTTATTCTGCAAAATTAGTCTGCTCGAAGAGACATTTTAATTATGCTGAGATTATTGTTATTGTTACTATTATTAAGCACCAGGACAGAATCACTTTAGTCCAATTACACTAAGTGGAAGTCAAGGTACCATTAGCAGCCAAGTGTTGACTGTGGCTACTGTCTTTGGGGTTTTCCAAACCATGAGCTGGTCTTGCTATGGGAGCATTTGCAGATTGCTACTAGGGGAGTAGAGAAGACCTCAGCCACCAATGTGTCGTTCAGAGAACAATGGTGGATTTCCAGAGATCCTCATTCTTCCTACACTGGATGAGAATGGGGGCAGAGGAGCAGCTGCTTCAAGAGAAGAAACATGCTTTCCTAGACCAGGCCCACCCAGCACAAGTGTGCATCAGAGCAGCCTTCAGGAGAGTCCTGCTCTCCTGCAGTTCCCTTACCTTCTGGCTCTGATGTCTGTTGCTAGTGTGCAGTGTATGGGTATGCCTAAAGAAATGTAGGGAGGTAGCATAAGACAGATCTGAAAGGTTTGGTGGGAGACAGCTATTCATCCCCTTTGGGGTGTTGGCTTTTCTGAATTTATCAGGATAAAGAAGACTACTGAAACTTCTGAAGAAAACTGGTTTCTACTTTCCCTAATCTTTGATATCTGTGAAACTGCTCTCTCTCTCTCTCTCTCTCTCTCTCTCTCTCTCTCTCTCTCTCTCTCTCTCTCTCTCTCTCTCTCGCTGTCCTTGTGTGTGTGTCTGTGTATCTGTGTGTCTGTCTGTCTGTTTGTCCTAGAAATATGTAGTTGAAGCTGGCCCCAAACTCACAGAAATCCACCTGCCTCTGCCTCCCGAGTGCAGGCATTAAAGGCATGCACCACCAGGAGTTTTCAATTTCACTTCAAGTATATGTTTTATGCAGTACTGAGACTGAGTGAGGTAGGTGGGGTAGTACCACGGTGGAGGCTTCTGCCACAGACCACTCTGCTTTTTCTTGTGTAAGGGGATAAAAAAGCATGCTAATAAGGCCCGTACTGCTAGTGGATCTGATTTAAATGTCAAATTCTTGCTGAGCTATCATTGCATAGATCTCTCCTAAACATTTACTCTTTTTATTCTTTGAGTTTCTGTTTCAGTCTTTTGTTTTTGCCCTGGTGAGCTGCATTCCTTCCTTTCCAGAGAGCACTTTGCTTCCGCTAGCCTCTGCCCTCATCCCTTTTATTTGTGGAGCACTCAGGGAAGGGATAGTAATGTTTAGAATAAGGAAGAAAATAACTTTGAAAGAATTCATCTTATTATGATCATGTTTAGATGAATTATGGGGGCTTGCCATCAACAAAATTACAAAACAATTCTCATGGGATCCCAGACCATTCCGAGTAATTCATCTATGAAAAAATGAACTTTAATTGTTACTCTTGGCAGCCACCTAAGAGGAGAGTGAAATATTATACTAAATATTGCCACGTGCAATAGTAAAATACAATTTCCTCCTTGCCAGAAGCAGTGTACAGTCCCTTGAAATTCACGTTTGGGTCTGCTGATTTAGTCTAAATCCCCTGTTTTCCCCTCTCCAAAACCAACAGAGGTTTTCCAAAGAGCCGCACGCTTTATTAGAACCATTTGCTCTTTTTAAGTTGCCAGAAAGGAGTAGGTCAGGCTAGGAAGTTTATTTGGGTTAAAGTTGATGCTTCAGCTTCATGGAGGTCAATAGACTTTGTGTGTGAGCCCTCTGCTAAGAAGGCCTTTGCAGCCAAGGTTAATGTTGACCCCCCCCCCCACCCCCCACCTCCCCACGCAGGTCATGGATTTATCTAGAAACATTCATATGACAAACTTACATTTCTGTTTTGTTTGTTTGTTTTTATTTTGTTTTGTTTTGTGCTTTTTGGAAGAAGTGAAATTTTAAATAATTTTAACATTGCCCATGCAACTACGATGTTGAGATTGCACATTGGCTTCTCAGAGCAGGACAGCAACAGGCATTTACAGGTGTTTATTTTCTTTTGGGGTTGGGGGACAGCACACCAGCACACTACTCTGTATAGTTTGCAGCCAAAAAAAAAGGATCACACTTCAAGAGTAGAAGGTATGGAATGGATCATGTAAAAATATCAAATAACTGGTTATATGTGTGAATCCTTGACAGATTCATAGGTCATGGTTAAGGGTGAGTTTACCATGGGCTATCTACAAAGAATTTTTAAAGGATATACATTTTGGCATAAGTATTTGCATATACTGGACATAGTTCCCTACGGATATATTAAGCTCCTATGTGTGACATCATGTAGATGTTGTTCAGATTCTATAATGTTTAAATATGGAACAATTAGAGACCTTAAAATGAATGGTTTCCTTGGGATTGTTCATCATGTTTCCAGAGGTCTGAGTGCCAGAATCACCACTGATTACATATTCCTTACACAAGTGAATACTGTTTTCCCTAGAGGGGGATACGTTATGATCTAACATTATTTGGGAAAAAGTTTGAGGCTCTAGCTGTGATATGAAGTAATTTTTGTTATAACTTCATAGATCAAAATTTCGGTTCTTTGCAACTGGAATAAACACACTAATCTTTAGAAATGCCTTATAAAACTACTTCCTATTTATTATAATATATATTATCCATTACAAAAAGGATGATGGCTACTGTTAAGAAGAGCACTAAAGAGACATATAACTTGCTTCAGCTGTAGGAAGAGCATTCTGTGTTCTATGTCACGCGCAGCTGCTAGGGACTGCTCAGTGGGACATTTTATCTTCACGGTGGGTTTGCTCATAGAAATATGCCTGCTTTTCTCTTTGTGAAAGTTTTAAATCTGTCGAAAACAGTGTTACAAAATGCATGCCTAATTGCTAGATTATAGTGAGAAGTATATGCCAGCAATTATACATGAGGAAGCAAAGGTGAAGAACTTAAAAACACAGAGTTATAAAAAAATACCACTCAGAGAGTCAATGACAGTGAATACCAAGGCAGTTAGGGTTCCCATAGGCCAGTTATGCCTGGAAGTTGGGGGAATTTTTAAAACTAACCTATAATGTGGGAAGCATAGGAAATCTGCCATGTATGTATACTTTTAACTAAAAAAAAAAAAAAAATCAATCTGCCTTTTATGTATGGAAAGACCAAAGAACTCTTCATGTATGAGCACAAAATTTCATTTTGCTTTGTTTGAAGGGTTCAGTTTCCTGCTCTCCATTTAAAATTGGGGAAAAATAAAAATGTTTTGCCTGTGACAGAATAGGAAAGAAGTTCTCACCCTTAAAACCAGCAGCATTGGTTTTCCAGTCATTAGCGTTCAAATGTCCCGCACGGGAAGTCCTGACAATAACATGCTGTACGTCTCTCCAGGTCAGAAACGGACTGGGGAAAGACAAGGTAAGAATCATTGTACCAAAAAAAAAAAAAGATGGGGGAAGCAGAGAGTCACAAGCAAATTCAAAAAGCAAAATCAAAATGGCAAAGAACTAAAAATGGGACAGAGACTTGGGTTTGAGATAATCAAATGCCAAAGGCCACTCCTGCTCTCAGTGTGGGGGCATGACGTCAGTCTGCGTGCGGAAGGCAGAAGATGTAACCATAAGAAGAAATCCTATGCTCAGTGTCGGTGCGTCACTGTAGCTTAGTGATAAGAGGGAGGGGAGGAGCTTTCCTATTTCCTTGACAAAATGGCTGCTCACTACAGAGCTACTATCCCCCGAGTGAGAATTTGCATCTTCAGATACAGCTTAGTCAAAGCAGAAGCCTCTAGAACGTTTCCCCTTTAATCTTACAACTAGGCATTCAATTGCAGCTTACCAAAGATCAACATTTAACCTTCTGTACAAATACATGTGTAGGTCAAGGAAAAAAAAATAGCTGAAATTAAGCCCACACTTTCAGAGTTCTTTTAAGAAAAGAATATGGCTTGATCCAAAAGTTAGGCTCTAATATGCAGAGGCTAGGAGAACATTCATGCTTTGTAATGTGTAGCCGATACATTAAACAGTCTGCTCACTAGTTCTCAGGGCTGATAGCACAGAGGAACAGAAGGTAACAACTGAAGAGGCCACACTGAAAATCTAACGAAAACACATCCAAGTCAGATAAGACAGTCTGGGTCTCTTTCAGAGAACACAAGTGCACAACAGGCACCGGACACGGTGAGAACACATTGTTCTCGTACATTCTTTAGTCTTGTAGTCTGAGATGTGCTCATCTTTTTAAAACGTCCTAGTGTTTTTTTCCCACTTATTTATTTCTCTCTGTGATCTCATGTACTACATGGTGTATGTATTTGTAGGACAACTTTCACGAATGAGTTCTCTTTCTATATTGTGCGTTCTGGGATCAAATTCAGGTCAGTAGGGTTAGAAGTCAGCACCTTTACCACAGTGCCACATTGAAACCCCCTGCTATCTTTTACCTAAATGAGAATTATGGTAATAACTATCACATGGCCTATGTAATTATACACCTAGCGTGTGGAGGATTCAACAACCTAGAGAATACCCACTTCGAATTCTGAGCTAGTTACTGGACACCCAACTCGAACACTCCCATTTTACTGCTAAGGGAGCACTTATTAGCTGTGGCTCATATTTAATGGTGAAGCCTATGCATTACTTTGCTTTAAGCTAATTTTTGTCCCATCATGGCTACCATATGTACAATTTGGTCAGTTCTCTCCTAGAAATAAGTAGCTCCATCATTAGACTACAACTCTGTCCTTTTCTATGTGAAATTAATCTCTACAAAGAATTACTTTTCTCACTTAGCTAGAACATAGAACCTGACTGTTGGGAGCCGACTTTTAACAGAAAGCGGCTAGAAAGCAGCTATTCATGCCTGTAAGGCACACGTGCTAGCCAAGCCTCCAAGGCTTATGTCATATCCACGCCCCTACAAGGGGCGTGGCAAAGGTGTATAAATACCCCAGATTTCCCTTCAATAAAAGACTTGAGACTGGATCAGAACCTCTGTCTTGTCTCCATTCCTAGCGTCTCTTCCCCTTATCCCCATTTCTCTCTCCCTCTAGAACCTGACCCGAAGACCAGAGCAAGCCACAACATTTTTTGTTGAGTCTTTTGTCTCAAGCCAGGTAGAGCAGAGCCAGTTGCAACACCTGACAATTGGTTAAAGTAATACTACTTCCTCAGCATAATGCCTAGTGCACAATAATATCTTAGAAATAAGAACTAGTTTGTCTTTTTGTCCAGGTAGCCCACTGCTCTTACTTGGTAATTTGAATATCAAGAAGTTGGAGAAAGAAAAGAACTACTGAGTGTTGATACCTTTTCTTCACCCCTCAGAAGGAAAACAGAATCCTGCCAATGTCTTCAAAAGAGAACACAATGACTTTTTAAAGGTTATGTTAGTAAAAGGACTTATATTTAGACAATTAGAACCATGCTAAGTGGACTTGGGAGAGTGATGGAAACAGGATTTTCATTCTGTTTGAATACCACCCTTGTTGGGAACCATTTTAGAGAGCTGTAAGGCATGAAACTCAAGAAAGGGAGAGAGGTGTACGGTGGGGCCCAGGAGGAAGGAAAACGTTGCTTCTAAGGCTGATGGCTTGATTTGGTCCTTTGTTGATTTGCCCTGAATTCACATGATAACTCAGAAGACTCAGTGCTGTGCTGTTAGTGACATGCAGAAACTCATTCGGGATGCTGGTCTCAACACAGATGCTCCACTCTGGCTGAGATGGGATGCCCACAATGCATGTCCTTCTTTGTGTGCCCACCAAAGAGCAGGGCAAAGGCCTCAGCAAAAATGTCCAGTTTGGGTAGACATTCCAGCGGCTCATTTATGGTTTTCCACAATGTTCCCAAATGAACATGCATTTTTTTTCATGTGTAAACAGCAGAACAACAAAAAGTACCCATGGGTTTGATGGCTATATCTATCTAAACCAACCTAGAAATTTAGAGATAACATTAACACACAGCTAGAACGTCTGTATTTTAAAGAGTATCCTTTAGGAAAACAGGATTGAAGTGAGTTTTCTATGATACCTGTAAGACTCAGAAAAATTCAGCATAGGGTTCTGAACACCGATAGTCATCCATTGTTCCTTTAGTTCACCTCAATGCTAAAATGGAAAGTCATCCAACAGGGGACATTTATCTTGTACCTGAAGCAGCTGTGCTCTGGCAGATGGAGGAAGCCTCCTGCACTCAACTCAGCCTGAAGACATTGCTTGGGTTACTCGTTCTCACGCTGAGTTACAAAATCTAGTTTCTGGAATAGTTGTAATTAGAAAACTCAGCATCAGGAAATTTGAAAGAATGAGGTGGCCTGATAATTCTACACCTGATAATGAATGGAGCCGCCTGAATTTCACCAAAATATACAAATAAGAAAATAAAGAAAAAAAAATCAATGGGTTTGGAAAAAGTGGCATTTCTGTCCATGGCAAGACATCTAATGAGCTCAGGAAGCAGTGAGAGCTTAGCCATATTAGATGGTGGGCTTTAGTCAGGGGAGCATCTGAAGGACTCTTTGTTATGCCGATGTTTGATTTCCATCTTATTTCATATTTTTACTTATTCTCACAGGGCTGATATAGAGGTGAGGATTGAGCCAGACTACCAAAGATTTGGTAAGAACATTCTAGTAAACATGCTGAGAGCCAGAGCACAGAGGAAAAGCTGAACACACTACCCGAAGAAAGCCACAGGTACAGGAGTAACACAGAATCTCTTAAAAATCACACACTTCCACAAATACCTTTGGCCTACATTCCCCTGGCCTCAAAATCCAAGCCTGCTCTTTCTCAAAAGCAACTCGAAAGGGCTACAACAGGGGGGTGAGGGGGATGTCTAGCCAACCTAGAGAGAGAAAATGGCTCATGTTAACTTGCTGGTTGCCTCTATCTAACAGCTTCTGGGTGGGGTGGCTTCTTCCTGTGATTGTCACCAGTTATGTCTCAACAATACATGCCAAAACATAGCTACCTGTGATCTTATGAATCATGAAAATGAACTTAACCTTCTGGGCAGTTCTGAAAAAGCCTTGTTTCACACTACAAATGGTTTTTCTTTTTTGCTTGACCTTGTAATAAGATACAACACTTAAAGAGTGTACTGGCTAAGACCAGGTACTGTGTGTTACATACATAATATTGTTGCGTAATATTAAGAATCATGATGTAGGGACTTTTCACTTTAGCATTTCTCCCCAACTACAAAGGTGGGAATCAGAATAGTATATTCATACAAGTCCATGGAGGGGCCGGGCCATAGGAAGAGCCTGAATCCACAGCTGTGGGTTTTGCCTGTAGTACTCATATTGTTAGTTAGCAGATACAGCTGCTTCCAGAACAGACCCATAGGCTGCTCTGGCAAAGGATGTATTCTGGCTTCTGTGGTTATCCTTAGACATTCTGAGTCAAGAAGCCAAACAAGCATCTTAGGACATGGTCTCATGGTCATGTGACCCTTGGATACCTACTGCCTCAACACCATTGCTTGATATTTGTCTACTATCATATTAAAAATATTCTTAAGTTTTAATCTTGCTTGCAAAAGTTCTAACTTTTTTATATATACTAATCAAAGATCAGGAGGAAAAAATACCTAGAAAAAAATCAAGTCTTTTATATGTACTTCACATTTATGTGGGATCATAACATTATTATGTAATTTTATAGCATTTATGTTGTGAACTGTCATCTCCCTTGCCAGGGTTTCACTTTGATGTGCTTCAGAGCCTGGTTAGTTAAGCTCTGCAGTGGATGAGCTCAAATCTGTCCCCAAACACCACTAGTTTTCAGCTCTTAATACAGGACAATGACTCTGGTTACCATGGGGTTGTACAATGTTCTTGCTCTCAGCAGTTCAAGGGTTTTTCTTTCTTTCTTTCTTTCTTTCTTTTTTTTAATGAACTCACTACAAGATTTAGAATAAACAGGACATGTCCCAAGAGAGTTATTTTCGTGTAGTGCTTCTTATTAAGCTTTTAAGTGTAACTGCTAGCACTTATATTAAAAATAAAAAAGTCACTCACCAAGAATTCTTGAAAATAATTCTCAGATGTGTGAGTTTTGGAAACAAACTTGCATTTAGTAATCCTTACAAACAAGGCCTAAATTGAATCCTGGGCAACTAACTCACCTGAACATTTTAAGAGAAAAAAAGTCTCCCATTCCCTACAAAGGATGTACCACCACCACCAACATCACCACCACCATCCATGTCATCACATCACCATCATCACTATCACCACCACCATCATCATCACCATCATCTTTATCCTCCTCCTAAGTCTACAGGTAAGTGATAAAAGAAACAAGACACTTATCTCCATAGAAGAAATTTGTCAACAAGGGGAGAGAATGAAACTAAAGAATGAAAACACTTTCCTACTCAGATCATTTATCTTGAGTGACAATGATTCTGTCTAATGCAATGAGTAGGTATCACCCAGAACAATGTTCAACTATGGGACAATCAGCCATCATTCAACTATCTCAGCAAATAAATAAAACTAACCCAAGCACACACAGCTTTCTTTCATTAGTGTGCCTAAAAGAGAATTGGAATCAAATAGCCAGAAAATGAATGTCATTGAGCCTATGCTCAAGAAATTAGTAACTGTGAGAATGGGTTTACTATGAGCAGGTTAAAGAAGATGAGGAGGTATGTGCTCGAAGCCTGCAGAGAAAGGTAATACCATTATTCTGACCAGAGCCCGCACACCAGTGATAACTGATCACAGGTGACTCAGTGATGGAAACCAACTTTCCTGTCTTGACTGGGAAAGGTGCCAGCCCCTCCACCTCCTAGTGTGGTGCATCTGTCTTGGGTTCAGCTTTAATTTAGAAGTTCCAGCCCTACACACAGAGCACAGGGATGGGGGGGGGGGGGCACTTGTAAGCACAGCACTGGTGAGGATTCCTGGGGCTCTCCAGCGAGCCAGCCTAGCATACTTGAGAAGCTCCAGGTTAGTCAGAGGTTCCATCTCACAGAAAGAGGTAGCGAGTGGCCAAAAAGTGAAACCTGATACTGACTTCCAGCTTCACGCCACAAATTTGCTCACTTGCACGTGCATGCACTCCCCACACACATGTGAATTCTCTCTCTCTCTCTCTCTCTCTCTCTCTCTCTCTCTCTCACACACACACACATACACACACACACACACACTCACATACATGGACACATATACGCACTTAAAAAGTTTAGCCCCCAAATCAAGTTGTAGTGTAGAAAAGCAAGACTTCTCTTATGTCAACATTTAGAACCACGACTTCTATCAGAATCCCCTGTTGAGCCCTGCACGGTCCATTCAGACCTTAAAAGAACTAGAAAAAAATTGAAGGACACATTAGTTCACAAATGCGGGTCCAGTTTTTGTTTTGCTCTCTAGTGAGAGAATTCTTAGGCCCTATAAATTCAGTCTGACCAAAGGTAAAAACCAAACAAACGAAAAACCTGGTCTCAAAACCCATGCATGAAGATGGCCTGTGAAAGTGAAACGTTTCTCAAGGACCCTGAGATGGCCTTTGCCCTTAAAAATTCTACTTTACCACTTAGTGTATCTGTTATTACACCCAAAAGACTTATGTTCCCACAGTTCCTACACATGAGATACACTGTGCACACTCAATGGTCAACTCTTCATTGACATACGTGCTGAGTAAATTATTGCACTTTGCTGAATGATGATAGTTATTAAGCTGGAGATAGTGAGGTACAGAAACTGCAAACAGTATTCAGATGTCATGACAGTAACTTTTTCACTGGCACCCTTACATCCTTACAAGAGTACCCTGAATGCACGTGGACATCTCTGTTCAGTCTACAATCCCGAATCTGGATCTACCTCTCATCTTTGTCACAAAGCCTTCCAGGGAGGCAGCATGTGACACCCACTGTAAGCACGCCTCACTGACTGACCCCTGTGACTCTGTGCAAAGCCCATGCTCACCTTCTCTTTCCAGGCACGGCATGAATAAAAAGACAATTCTAGACCAATTGACTCAGGCCTGTAGAAGACATCCTTCTTTCCCCTCCTTTCCATTACTTACCCAAATTTGTTCTAAAAAGCAATAGCATAGTTTTCAGGTAAACGAGAATGGTAGAAATTATGTCAAGTCAAGACAATTTGTGCTTACTGTGTAAACATAGAGAGTTGCCTGTCCAGGATTGTTTCCTTTGCTGTAACATGGAGACAGAACATTTACTCAGCAATGCAGCTGTAAGATTTGGAGGTAACGGATATAATAAAGTGCCAGGTAAGTAAGTTCCCCAAGGCAAGAGACAGGGCGACTTTTAGAGATTAGTGACCTACTGTATCAGGGAAACTCAGCGAAATTGCATGCATCCCTGATAAAGTTCAAGCAATCAAACAATGTTTTCGAGACTGTCTCGAAACATTTGTCACACGTTATTTTCTTATGTGTAATGTTCTCTAATACACAGTCAAACATGTTAGCACTTGGTATATTTCTGCTTAGTGAATTATAGTGCTACTAAGATGTGTTGCAAAGGTCTCTTTCGACCATCCTTTTCAAACCATGGCGTAGTTAGCTATTTCCTATACTAGGCTGGGGTATATAATGTGTGCCCATTCTGTACATTGCCTTTGTCTGCGGGAAGTCTTTATCCTTGCTGGCTGGCCACTGATGAGGCCGTGGTGGAATACTCTTTGGCTTGCTATCAGAGTGCTTTATAGCATTGCATATTAGAAAAGAGCTGCAGGTATATACCTGTTCATGAAGTGTATTGTCAGATTGAAAGGCTCTAGTTTCTACAGAGTTCAGAGATTTGCAGTGCTTGTAACTTAGCTGTGTGAATCTTTATGATTACTGGCAGTATCAGGGTGGAACACAGGGCCCTGTGCATGCCAGGCCAGGACTCTGCCTCTAGGTTACACCCCAGTCCACACTACTGATAACCTCAGTTACTTTACAAAATTTCCTCCCATGTTCTCCTGTTACACATAAATGATTATAATCATGTTCTTTTGGGCTGATGGTATGGCTCAGTGGATAAAGGTGCTTGCCACCAAGACTAAAAATCTGAGTTTGATTCTTGGTATCCACATGGTAGAAGGAGAGAAATGAATTCTAAAGGTTATTCTCTGATCTGCATAGATCTACATGCATTTCTGCACATGCGCGCGCGCGCGCACACACACACACACACACACACACACACACACACACACACACACACACA
>JANHMN010000003.1:144941983-144958762 GCA_030674055.1 Rhabdomys pumilio
ACCCTGAGGACCTGCACTAACCTATGTGCATGTCTACACACACACACACACACACACACACACTGAGGACCTGCACTAACCTGTGTGTATGTCTACACACACACACCCTGAGGACCTGCACTTACCTGTCTACACAGATATACCCTGAGGACCTGCATTATCCAGTCTATATACATATACTTTGAGGACTGAAATAAAATACAATGACACTTCACTTGCCCTATGAAAAAGTATGTCAAAACTAAAAACTCTCAACTGTAAATTTTTATTAGAGAATACCTTAAAGGTAAATTGGCATAGAGGAATAAGACTCAGTAATTACTTCAGCAGATTTCTTGGAAGAAACTAAAAATTATGGTAGGGAATAAATGAGCTAAAATGGCCTGCTATAGAAATGTAGATTATAGTATTAAAGATGGGAGAATAAATAGATGGGTACAATAAATGTACCCCAACTTTATACCAAAAAATCCCTACCGTAAAGTACATTCAGTTTAAATCATTATTTTATAAGCTTCCTCAAATATGAAGCCTCTAAGTTCAAGAGGAGACATAATTGCTTCAGAAAATGACTGATAATAACATTGTTTACATGTAACATTACAACTTCAGGGGGGAAAACTGGCACTGAAAAGGATACACAGGTTGAATCTAAAAGAAAGGCTGGTGCTGTCTAAAAGGCATATCTCATAGCTAGCTATTAGATATCATAGGCATTTGTGCATTAAGAAGGTTTAATAAGAGGTTGAGAAAATGAAGTGGCTGAGGAACCCCAGTAGAATCCAGAGAATTTTACCCATGTATCTCAGAAGAAAGAAGGTTGTTTATATAAAAAGTATTGAGGAGGCTGAGGGATGGCTCAGTGACACACACACACACACACACACACACACACACACACACACACACGCACACGCCCCTTCACATGGATGTGAACGCGTGCACAAGAATGTACATGTATACCCATAGGCAGAGAGAGGGAGGCAGGAAAGAGTGTCAGTAAAATAAGGTGTATACTATAAATCCCATTTAGGAAAAAGGCAGAAGTAAAAGATGCTAAAAGGAGACCGAGAGCAGACTACAGAAATAAGCAGTACATCCATGGAAGAAGAGATGAAGAAATCCATTACTTTAAGAAGTAATACTAACAAATCTAGTTGTTAGTATTACTATGAGCAACTATATCTAAATCTCAACAAACACTGAGAAAACACCTATGTTTTCTTCACAGTGAAACCTTGATGAAGCAAAAACTGGTTCATACGCACGATGAAGAAATGTCAAGTGAAAGCGAAAAAGGTTAAAATTAATCCAGACAAAAACCAACATCCATAGGAATGACTACAGTTACCCTGACATTTCACACAGCATGGTTGGCTGGCATGATGGAGAGAATATTTTTATATCAGCTTTCATTTTTTCGAACTTTCCATATATGTAAACTCACTTAATACTAGTGACAAGTGCAATTTCACACGAAGAAACTGTAACTCAAGAAAGGGATATGTTCCATTTATTCATAGCTGTTCAGGCAAATTGGAACTAAAATCAATCTGGCTCCAAAACATGAACCAGCAATGACTTGTGCATAACACTTTCCAATAAGAATAGACATGAAAAATTCATCACAAATGAATAGAGACAAGTAACAGTATCATCAGATTAAACTAAAATAAAGTATTCAGATAAGCATGACTTAAAGGGACAAGAGGTAGCTGACAGAGATCAATTAAAGATATAAATTATAGCATAAAACAAGCAAATATTTGCTAGTTCAAAAACTAATTCCACTCCCCCAAATACAGAGCCAAAGATAATTTGAGAACTTTACTATGCCAATAAAAAAATCTCAAGTAATTCTAAGAACTTTTCTTGAATGAGAAAACCAGTTTCAATAAAACCAAGACCTAGGATCTAGCAGTGGTTCCGTGAATAATGTGCCTGCAGTACAATTATGAGGACCTGAGTTCGGATCTCAGTACCTGCACATAATAGCTGGGCATGGCAGTGAGAGCCTATGATTCCAGTATTGGGAGGCAGAGACAGAAGAATCCTGGGGACACACAGGTGAGTCAATCCAACCAATGAGTGAGCTCCAGGGTCATCGAGAGAGACTGTCTCAAAAAACAAGGTGGAAACTGATTTCAATAATATGCATAATATCTTTAATTGATAATGCATTATTTTATTTAAAAGTTTGATTTGAAATATTATTATCAAAAAAAAGGAGGGTTAAGAAGTGACTAAGATCTGAAGGGAAAGCAGCACATGAGCAACTGGAAAATAATAAGGTATAAAATATTTTCCTGATAAAATGAATGTTAAGAATATTTGAAGTAGATTGCACAGGGAAGATGCACACATAAGTACATGTACGTAGGTATTTACATACATGGTAATACAACACATCTATTTTAAAGGATATGTCAGTGCTCATATGACAATAGTCTTGATTTTTAAAACGGTTTATTTATAATAAGACTGGTGGCCATGACAGTGTTTTTGCAGGTATCTTTCAGTGTTGGTGAAATGTTAGTTTACTTCTAATATAATAATGGCAAACTGGAAGGATGAGTTGGATAATTACAAGTCCCACCATGATTAAAAGAAAAAAAAACTCCCTCAGCATGGTACTGGTATAAAGATAGATGTGCATACCTGTAGAATAGGATAGCAGACTCAGAAGTAAACCCATATAGTTATGGACACTCAGTTTTTACCTAGGTGTCCAAAACATACACTGGAAAAAAAAACATAGCCTATTCAACTAGTGGTTCAGGAAAAAGGTCTATATCCATCCTGAGAAAAATGAAATAGATCTCTACCTCCCATTCAATACAAAAATAAATTTAAAATAGCTTAAAGACTTTCATTTAAAGCCTGAAATACTGAAAAGGAAACACATGGGCATACTTAAGGATGGAAGTTAGGGTAAGAACTTCATGAATGAGACTCCAATTGCCCAGGAAACAGCACCAAGAACTAACAAGTGGGTAGGCATGGGATCGCAAGGCTTTTGTACAGCATAGAAAACTCACAGTAGGGCCAATGGTGAGTCTATAGAATGGGAGAACGTCTTTGCCAGCTATATATCAGATTGAGGATTGATATCTAGAATAAATAAAAAAAACCACAGAACTTAAAGACCAAACACTGCCAATCAAAACATGCATCAATGAAACAAACAGATGGCTTTCCACTGAAACACCCTACGAAGTATTCAACATCCTTAGCCATCAGAGGAATATATACTACAGATACTTTTGAGGCTTGATCTCCTCTTAGTCAGAATGGCTAACACCAAGAAATCCAACAAAAAAAATGGGGAAGGAGGAACACCTATTCACTGTTGGTGGGAGTATAAGTTAGTAGAATATATATGGAAAATATTAAGGAGGTTTCTTGAATACTTAAAAATAGAAGATTCTAAATAACCATTCATGAACATATACCAAAAGGATAGTATCCTGCCTCAGACACACGTGCACATCCATGATTATTGCTACATAATTCACAATAAAAAATGGAACTAGCTTCAATGTTCATCTATAGGTGAATGCTAGTAAACATGTGGCACATATACGCAATGGAATTTTGCTCAGCTGTGAAGAAAAATGATAGGAATTTTGCAGGAAAGTCAATGAATACGGAAAGCATTGTATTATGTGAGGTTAATCAGATAGACAAAAATCCTATATGTTGTAGCATATGAGATCCTAGCTTAGCATGTTTATGTGCATATCTGTTAAGTCCAGGAGAGGAGAGGTATAGATTATGAGACTAGAAAGACCATGAGTGAAGAAGAAGAGGTGTTGAAGAAGGGCTGTGGCAAGAGGACACATATGACAAGAAAGGAGGCCATGGGTGGATTGAAAGACACATGACAGATACTGGAGGGCGTGGCATTCATGAGAATGGAGGAAAAGATGCAGCATGATTAGCCAACAAGTGGATAAAAGTGCCAGAATGAAACCTAATTCTGCATGTACTAGCTGAACATTTTAATTAAAAAACATCATAAGACAACCCACTCATACAGACAGACAGACAGACACACGCACACACACACACACACACACACACACACACACACACACACACAGGCCCCAATATTCTGCATTTCAAAGACTTACACACCACTTTTTCAATGTGAAACCATATGTAACTTTTTTTCACTTCAAATTTTGCCTAACAAATGCACATCAAATGGACAACTTGCTTTAAGAATATTTTCTCAAAACACAGCTTTGTTCTTAAACAAACCACATTCCGTTATTGTTCTCCTGGAGTATGCTCAGTGAGATGCTTCTCAACAGACCAGAAATTCTCTGGGCAATCTTCCAATGTTATACAATTCCCAGCCAAACTGATAACAATTATTTCATATTTCAGGTTTGCGATCCCACATAATTGAGAGTTTTAACACAATGAAAATTATAAAATTAAATACGTCTGCCATAGAGAGTGAGGCCATTAAAGGTCCATTACAAAGGCACTTAAGTGCAGAGCAGGGAGTAAGAATCAAGCAAAGCATGCTCTCTGCGAAGTTGTCATGGGCAACGTTCTCCAAGGACATTTGTAAAGGTTTCCCAGAGCTTCTGCAAGAAGGCCTCCCAGAGCATGAAGAGACCACACCTCCTCGCCTCAGAATTTACTGAGTCTTTTCCCTTGTTTTCTTGCTCTCTGGTGACACACTGAGTATTTTAGATATTTAGAATGTCTACTGGGCATGACCATAAAGTCTTTTGGTACATCCGTACAACCTGACATGCAGTTTCAGTCTTTGAAGTGATGCTAGCAGTTCTCAACCCGTTTTCCATCATACAAATGGGTTGTTTTTCAGACTTTCTCTTTTGCTATCTGGCTTTTTATTTCAAGGGTTAGCCATGATGGCAAGTGACAAGCAGATGAAGTAGGTAAAATGTAGTTATCGTGGCAACCAAATAATCCAGGAAAACTGAAGAAGGCCAGGAATAAAGTAAACTGGATTACTCTGTGACTATGTTTATAGCATAGATGCAATCATTCCTTTAATGGTTTTCCTTAGCATTTATTTTTATTGGTTCTTTCCTCTTCTAACCTACAATCATCCTGAACCATAATACATACTTGCTTAGTGTTTTTCCCTCTATACCAGACATAATTATCTTCCATCTGTTAATAGGAATATAAGTGCACAGCAGCCGTGTTCAAAACCAATCGCACATGTGTTCTCCCTGCACAATCATCATGGATGACATATGTTTGTTCAGAAGTACACCGGTACTTAGCACAGTGCCAGGCACATGCTCAAAGACATCAAGACAATGAGAGTATACATTTGTGACGATGGTTTGTAAGATATATTACCATTTCAGCCTTGTGAAAATGTCTTTCAAAATAAATAAATTATAGTAGCAAGAACCACTCAACTAATATTTCTTTATATGACCAGCATTCAGATTTAAAATGAAACTCAATGGCCAGTAGTCTACTCCCTGCAGATTCTGAAACTGATACCTGTACATACTACTTAAACAAGTGCAGGAAGACTTCCTGCCTTCCTTCATCTTTCCCTCTGTACCCTTCCTTCCTCTCTCCCTCCCTACTATCCACTTACCCATTGTGTTTAAGCAGTATTACCAGCTAAGTTGCTAGTCACTGGTTTTGTGTAGCATACTAATTCTTATGCCTTTAGAAGTTTGTCATCGTGATCTGTATGTAGATTCCTTAAATGACTGAATTTTTTTGTGGGCTACACATACAAGGCATTTCT
This sequence comes from Rhabdomys pumilio, assembly GCA_030674055.1. NCBI lineage: Eukaryota > Metazoa > Chordata > Mammalia > Rodentia > Muridae > Rhabdomys > Rhabdomys pumilio. Next base: position 144,947,739 of record JANHMN010000003.1, read on the forward strand.
GTGTTTTGGGCTCTATTCAGGCATCACAGTTTATATTATAATGGATACATTGTAAGAGGTTTCAAAATGACAAATGCCATAATCAATGTGTTGATGCCAATAGGGATGACATGCTTTTAAATGTTTCGTTTATATTTTCCTTTTCCTTTCTTCTCCCACACTGATGGAAAATATACTACGATTACTGTTTTATAAAAGAGAATCACACATACACACAAGCACGTGTGCATACACACACACACCCTGAAATTTTTTGTGGGCTACACATACAAGGCATTTCTGTGTTTTGGGCTTTATTCAGGTATCACAGTTTATATTATAATGGATACATTGTAATACACACACACACACACACACACACACACACACACACACACACAAACATACCCATACATAGTGTCAACTGATTACTAAAATTCAGCCCTATTAGCTATACGGACAATTATTCTGTTTAGAATGAGTGAAACAAACAAATGTAGTAAAATTTATGGGCCCAAACTGGGGTAGGCATAGGCTATATTGATTCAAAAGTCAGCCTAGATCTGGATATGGTAATACACATCTGTCATCTTGGACTGCATCAGGAGAACAGTGATCTCTACAAAATGAATTACAGGCAAGTCTGGGATCTGCTATCTACTGACAACTATTTACCTAACAACAACAACAACAACCACTCAACAATTATATGCAAAAAATGTAAAATTTCTAAACCAACAAACAAAATCCCTCCTGATCTGTAAAAAATTAGCCCAAGGTGATAGACAGACAGATTTGCAACACAACCCAATCTTACTGAAGATTGGTGAAGAGGTAACAAACAGATAATAAGAGCCGAGGGTCAGCTTGCCTACTGCTCGGCATTGTCTTCTAGACATGACAAGGAGGCTGTACCTATAAAATCTCAACAAGAGCAGTTGACATGCCAGAGACAGGTGAGTCTCTGAGTCAGCCTGGTCTACAGAGCAAGTTCTAGGAGAGCCAGAACTACACAGAAAAACTCAGTCTCTAAAACAAACAAACAAACAAACAAAGAAGCAAACAAACAAACCCAAAACAAACCACCACCACCAGTGACAACAACAACAAAACAATGGCCATGCCAACAGAGATTGGAGAAATTTTACAAGGACTCATCCCTAAGGAAGAGTTACAGGCAATAAATGACTGCAGAGAGGGTTATCATTTATAGGACTGATCTCCCAATAAGAGTATAAATCACAAAGAGTGAGTCCTAAACATGTACATATGAGCAATACTAAGTGGACTCAGCAAGTTAGATACGTACATACATACATACATACATATATACATACATACGCATGCATGCAGCTCGCATACACACACACACACACACACACACACACACACACACACACACACACACATGCACGCACGCACAACCTATTTTACAAGAAGAAGTCATGAATTTAAGAATGAGTGGGGGTTGGGTGAGGGGGAGGGGAAGAAATGATGTAAACATAGCACCAAGATGCATTAAATTCTTAAAAATTAAGAAAATCTATACAACATCCCAAGAACACCTGGTACAGAAACAGAGTTGAAGGAATGGTAACTGGGTTACAAGACAGAGTCCTCAGAGGTACTTGATGAAGCTAGGGGATGAGCCATCCAGGAATGTCTTTTTATAGGCTTTGCTGAAATTGAGTAAATATTAACCAATGGTGTGAAGTAATGGACCCAAGAAAAATTGTACTTTTAGTCCTTAGAGGTTAACCATCGGCACTATTAAGAACAAAACTTTCCTAGCAATCAGTATAATTCAAAATCTCCTAAGAGATTAAATTGAAATGCTAATTTTTACATATTGCCTATAAATTCATGAAGATACTAGTAGGTTTCCTAAGTAATGCCACTGGGTACTCTTGGAAAGGTTAATCTATTGTTAGCATCCTGCACAGCAGAGAAAACAGGAGCAGGCATGCAATTTATAAGGTAAAGAAATCCATAGTCACTGTTGTTCACTTTAAAAAGTAAACCGTCAGTCATTTATAACATTTATAAACACGGTGGTAGGCATTTTCTAAGGATTAAAAAATAATCAGAATAACTGCTATGGGAGTTGGCACACAAAACTCAGTCAATAATTGCCCAAGACATTTACCACAGTTCTCATTGCAAGGCATTTAAGCCTAGGGACATCTAGTCTCACCAGGTTTATGCTCCTTAGAATTCTTAGAATCCCATGGGAAAGTATCAAGCATATTTCTGTAAGTGGCATTGGGCTAACTTCAGCAAAGCAACTAGACCTTAGCCTGCTTTTCTTTGCTTTTTTTTTTCTCAAGATATATAATTTAATGCCTTTTCTAAATGTGGTATCTACAAAACACACATCAAATCTACCTCTCTCTCTCTCTCTCTCTCTCTCTCTCTCTCTGCTTGTTACTCATACTTTAACCAGATTCCTTTGAAGCCATATAGAACATTCCAAATAGTATATCTGTTTCCTCCCACACATATTAGATGTGTGTAACACGAGACTTTCCTGATGTTTGGTTGCTCAAAAACAGAATATATTCAGTGATACAAGAAATAGATTTGATGATTGCTATAGCAGCAAGAACCATTCTTATTTGAAAATATCGTAACAGTAAAAATTGCATATTTTCAGTGAAAGATACTTTATTTATTTATTCATTTATTTATCAATCATTTTATTTGCTTACATTTCAAATGTTATCCTTCCCGGTCTGCCCTCCACGAACCCCTCCACCCTCTTTCTCACCCACCCACTATTGCCTCACCCCTCTAGCATGTCCCTTCTCTGGGGCATCCTGACTCCATAGGATCAAGCGCCTTCCTTCCCACTGATACCAGATGAGGCAGTCCTCTGCTACATATGTAGCAGGAACCATGGACTGGCCCGTGGTTCAGTCCATGGGTTTGGTCCATGGTTTAGTCCCTGTGAGTTCTGAGGGGTCTTATTAGTTGATATTGTTGTTCTTTTTATGGAGTTGCAACCCTCTTCATCTCCTTTAGCCTTTCCCCTAGCTCTTCCATTGGGATCACTGGGCTCAGTCCAATGGTTGGCTGTGAGTATCTGCATCTTTCTTAATCAGGTACTGGCAGAGGCTCTCAGAGGACAGCCATACCAGGCTCCTGTCTGCAAGCACATCTTAGCAACAGAATACAGCTAAGTACAGCCAAGAAAAAATAATTAGGTTAAGAATCCATTAGAAATTTCTGTTTTCAGTTTGCTCTGCTGCAGTTCAAGTCTCAAACATGGTGCTGTTTGCTCGTCTAAGGCAATGGAAACACTGGCTAGCTCTCAAGACAATTCAAGTGAATGAGCCTGCTGACTAGGGCTTTTCCAGTCATAATGGACACCTTTGGAAGTCATCCTGTTTGAAACTGTTACTTAAGGTACAAAGTCAGGCAAGTTCAGGGAAAATTGGCTTCTATATAATTTGAACTTGAGGAGTGCTAGAGGACAGAGTGTATTGTCTGCGTGTATGTAGACATAACAAAGCTATTTTCATTCACAGTCCTGGCAGAAGGCCTGTGGTAACTGCTCCGTGTGTCTGGTTACAATTATTTCACTATAGGGAATAATCCAGGACAGTACATCCCTACCCTGTCCGCTCGGCCTCAAGTTGAAATGTGTGCTGCTTTGCTGTTCTTAACCCCCACAAACCTTGTCAACTCTTTCCTGATTGCCTTTTAATTCACTCATCCTTCTCATGCCAGAAACCGCAGCTGAATTCCAAGTCTGAACTGCAGTATTACAGTATGCATGAAACTCTTAAGAGTAGACCAGGAAGTGTGGATGTGATGCCTGGTCCCTTGTCTTTGTGATTGCAGAGCATCTGGGCACGTGTGCCTGGATGTCCCATTGCATGTGGGGTTTCTACATTCTAAGTGGAGTGAAACTCTGCTAAAAGAAAGGAGTGGGTATGTCTTTTGCGATGCTACCTCCATAATCAAACACATCTGTGCTCCCCACCCACTGAACAGTTCATAGAGCTCAGTGTGGCTCTTGGGAAATTTCTCAACAGAACAGTTAATAGTGAGATGTGTTTTTAATTAAGATGACAACAAAAAAGAAGATAAGGCTGGTTACAGGGTATCGTTACCCAGATGCTAATCCTGATATTTAGAAATGCTTGTGGCTATCAAATCCTTCTTGTATGATCTCCCCTGATTATATACACTTCCTAGAATCTGAAGCTTCATGTGAGCCACTTTAACTCAGACCTAGCTTGTCACAAACTCCAGATATCTTCTCAGGTATCTTACAATAAGTGGGTCATACACACTGTCATTCATTTTGTGTACATATAAATAGGATAGTGTGTAGGGAAAGGTAAGGCAAAAGACATGGTGGCTGACAAGACAGAGTGACAGAAAACCTGCACGGATGGGCTTTTCCAATTGCAAAACCTGTAGATCATTTAATCTTCTAAGAAAAAACTATTCAGAGCTTTATTATAAAGCCATAGCAGATGGCGTGAATCATCCTTTGGCTTTACTCAGCTCTTCTTACTTGGGCCATCATGGATCTGATAGGATCTCTCTCACTCAGGACCAAAAGTAAAAGGACTTCCCTTAGGAGCTCCCAGGGACTTACATAAACAAAGGAGTGACAAGTCACTAAGGACTGACTATCAATAACTGAAGGGCCAGAAGCATGAAAACAACATACATACAAGAAAGTAATTCTGCCAGTTGACTTAGAACTCAGCCCTCTTATAGAAAGGAGAAAACATAGTTTTCATAGATGAATTAATCTGTGTTTAAGAATTAACCTTGTTAAAGATAGCATGCTTAGATGTCAAAGACCACAAATGAGAGCCCCGCCCCAGCTTGAAGCATCAAGCTAACCATTTCTATTTTCAACCATGTCTTATACCACCCACCGTCATTCTCCCAAGTGTGTGTGTGTGTGTGTGTGTGTGTGTATATATATATGAATATATATGTGTGTATATATATATATATATATATATATATATATATATATATATATATTCATGAATGAATCCTGCATCTGCCAGTGAACATTTGCTTCCCTGGTGAGATTTTAGCTTTAATAGCTAGTGACTTAAAAAAAAATTCAATTACACCCTACTCAATTCTGGATAGACCATGTTGCCTTAAGGTTTTTTTCTTAGTGTTGAACATAATTGTTATCTAAAAATAAATAAATAACGATTATACAGTATAATTCTTATTACAAATGAGTTTAAGTTTCAATAGGAAAGTACTACACATGAAAATATCTGCACCAGCACAATTATCTAAACAATCTAGAATATTCTACAGACTGTATGTGTTCCAGGTGAACCTATATGATATATTCTAAAAACCAGTAGAAAAAGGAAATAACAGACAAGTAATAAAGAGAACGTGGCTGAAGCCCTTTGGCAATGTGTGCATGTGTACATGTGTGTTTACGAGGCGCTAGAGCAGCCAAAGTTTAATATGTACCAGACACACACACTTGTTTATTCTCGAAGTTTAACTCTAAATGTATTAGGTTTTCTCGAAGTAACTTATTCCTCAGTCTGCTTAGCTTTCATCAAATGAAGTTTGCGGAAGAAGTTTTTAGATAATTTAAAACAAGGATGCACGGCAGGGTCTTTCTAGCCATAACCTCTGTGTCTAAATAATTTCAGAAGTTCCTGGTCGTACTCCATCCCTTTTTGTAAATCACTTCTTATGTAGGCTAACATTTCCTGATTGCTAGACATATGTATATCTTCCACTCTTCCAATGAAGGATTCTTTGCAATGGTGAGCTCCACATTTGAATTTCATGCTGATGTTTTCTTTTTTCGTACTAGTCACTGCAGTCTAGGATTAGGAAGGGTTACCTCAAAATACAGCATACTGCTCCAAACATTTTTCTGAATGTCAGTTCTCTCAATGGTATAAATTGTTTCACAGGAAACATCATTTGCTGTCCCTCTCTTTTCGCCACCATCTATCCTCTGAGTCTAGAGCACTAGTGAATGCCCAGGTCTAGATGTGGATGCCTACAGATGCGGTGCCATCCTGCCCTGCTTAGCTGACATCAGCTACAGGTACACCACTTAGCAGAAGGAGAGGCCCACTCCCCGCCCATTCTAGCTGACCTTCTACAGTTTGACTCCATGACAGCATACCATTTTTAATAACGGCCTCCGGCCTCCATGGCAATTAGTTCCCGGTAATTTCTGAATTTGTATTCCCTATTCAATCTGCTAAGAACCATGAAGTTATTTTAAAATCTGCAAGATCCCAAATACTGGCATACTATAAACTCTGAAAAATAAATGTGTCGAGAGTTCTCTAACATTAAAGTTAGTTTTTCTCCCCTTTAAGATGATGGAGTTTTCAATTATTATTCATGTTATTTTCTTTGTCCTTAGCTGATGCTAACGGGAAAAAAAGTACTATGTCTCACATTCAGTAATGTGACATGCATTCCTAGTGATCTCAACAAATCCCCAAGAGGTAGGCAGGTACCAAGGAACCTGAGGGTTTGAGGTTTCTTCTTTGTCCCTGTGCCAAGCACACACAGCCATCTACTAACCCGGGAGGGTAGGACACAATTTGTTTTCTCAGTGTAGGAGTAATGGAGCCATGTATTTAGACACGGCTTAGCCCCTCTGCTTGCAGCATGCTGACCTGAAGGTTTAGCCTATCTGCTGCCTAGCAAGCTCTGTGTGAGCAGGCTGAACATCTGGAAAGGAGGTTGGCTTTGCAAGCAACAGTTCTGTCTGTGGCAGTTTCCTCTCAGGCAGTACCGTCAAACACCAGGGCTCATGGTTACTAAGTATAAGATTGCAAGGCTAGGTCTCAGGAAGTGGGTAAGGAGCCCAGCATAGCCAGGCTTAGCGGGAGAGCAATTGCACCCTCAATACACTGTTATTTGAGCTCCCCTCTGCAATTTCTTCCTTTTAGATAATTTTTGCCCCAAAGCCAACCCTAGTGCTTATTCTGGTGCTAGTTTAAGGCCACTCCTGACCCACTCCTAGAGAACTCAGACCTCTTTCCTGTAATTTTCAGCTTCACTTACAGGCAGAGGTTGGCCGTAGGTCAAATCAATAGAGTTACAGGGAGAGGCCTATTCCTTCTCATAACCATGACTGGTTATTTATCACTTTTAGGGCCATGATGGAACTGGCTTGCTACAGTCTAAAAATACAGTGGTTTCCAGATAACCTGTATTTGGAGAATATAGGTTTCCCTCTACTTATGCCCTTTTTGTCAGGAGTGAATATTAAAAAATTCTTGACATGGAAAAGTAAGGAAAACAGCTTCATTCTCTAGTGTGTTCAGGAGCCTCCAGGTGACCTGTGCCACTGAGTGGGGTGTGCATGTTAGCTTCAATAGTATTTAAAAACTGTCATTGGAAATGAGATGGGGGGTCACAGTAATTTCTAAAAGAATGGAGACTCAGCTTAGTGTGTTCAGCAGAAGTTACGATGTTGGAAGAAGGGTAAGTCTGAGTCTGAGATTCTGGTCTTTATGTGAGTGTAAGGTGACTCTAAATTCTGTTTTTTTTAATTTCCCCTCAATATTTCATGGATAAGAAAATACTCCAGAGAAACTGCCTAGAATTTCAGGAAAAAAATACTTTTTTTCCCCTGAAAGACCCTATTTAGAGTCCAGCAAGTTAAAAAAAAAAACACAGATAACTAACTTCTGCTGCTAGAAAAATTGAGTGAAAAGTTGTAAAGTTGCGAATTTTGCAGAGTAAAGGCCAGTTGTTTGCCAAACCTTTGCCCAGCACCTTAACAGACAGAGGATGTTTAAAACGACCTCACATTTAGTATTGTCACAAAAGAACCCAAAGAGGAGGCTGGAGAGATGGCTCAGTGGTTAAGAGCATTGGCTAGTGTGTGTGTGTGTGTGTGTGTGTGTGTTCGGAAGTGTTCACCCAATGACGAGGGCATAGGCAGTTGGCTATCCTGCCTATTATTGCACCAGATCTGGAAGTGGTGTTCCACTTCCTTTTCAGTGCAACGCTTTACATAATGCAGCCACAGTGTGTTAGGGCAGCATTAACCTCGGTTCCTGTGTGCTTACCAAGGAGCTGGTTATAAATGTCAAGGAGCCATTTGGGTACTGGGAACTAACTAGTCCATTCTAATGTCATGACCCAAGCTTCCTCAGTCTCATGTCTCCTCCCTCCCACTTGCCAGTGCTGCATTCTAGGGAGTGCCGAGACAGAAGAGGAGGAATGCCAAGCTCATCTTGAGAAATGTTGATGTCCTTAGTCTTGGTTCTACTTTCTCAGTATCTTCATTCAGGGAAAGCCTCAGGGAACAGACCCTCAAATCCCCCACTGAAAAATGTTGTTGGACTGGATGTGTGTGGAACTCATAAATTTGTTTTCAGAAGCGGTGCTAATTGTAGGCATGGCACAAAACCTTTAGGGATGGCTCAGTCACTTCACAGGTACAGTGAAGATGGGCACCTTCACAACGTGTGGGATAAGAACAGACAGAAAGAGCAAGAAATAAGTTTATCAAATAGATCTGGGTGTTAAATTCATAAGAGAACTAACTTTCAAATTTCTGGACATCTTAGGTTTTGAGATTGAGGCAAAGAGATTTTAAATCTGCACAAGGTTTTCAAAGAGCTATGTCAAAGGAACCCATTTGTTTTGAGAGAAGAGGAGGTGTTATATACAAACAGCTTATGAAGGCTTTTCAGAGGGCTTTAAACACAGTTTGACTAGAAGGGCCAGGCGCAAAGCTGAGATAAATGGATTGTCCTTGTCTGTGGGATACTACCATGTGACTATGACATATCTTGTTCTATAGAGTCAATCTATAACAACACTGGTGTCATGGAATCTGAGCTGCCTTGCTGAGCTACAGTCAAGGGGAACAGAAAGGGTGGTGTTACTAACTTTTCTAAGGCCAACCTGAACATTCTCAGACTAAAAGTAAAACCAACAGGACAAGACTGGCTTGTAGTCAACTGCTAACTCTGTGATTTCCAACATGGAGGAATCACACAGCCTGCTTTTTCGAGCATATATAGATCCTGACTCTCTCTGAACGAGTTCTGCTTGTTGTTTTGGTTTTTGTTTGTTAGTTTGATACAGGGTCTCATAATACATCCTTTATTACGGATCTCATGCAGACGTGGAACTTGTCATGTAGCCCAGACTGGTATCAAACTTGCAATCTTCCTGTCTCGACCTTTCAAGTGCTGGGATTACAGGTGTGAACCACTAGTCCCACCAACAAAAATGTATGAAAAGCCCAAATCGCTGAAAATTTAAACATTGGCATGAAATATTATCTCCTGGTCTATTGTGCTAAAGACTACATATATGAGGGGAAGGGGAGGATGTTCTTAGACTTAGGGGCTTGTCACCAAAGGAAAGAAAGAGAGATCAAGGCTTACTTGGCTTCCAGGGCCAGGGCAATGATGCCAGCAGCCATGGGGGCTGAGGCTGATGTTCCAGTGTGATTGTCTGTGCAACGCTGCCTTAGATCAGTAGTGATCTGAAAGACAAAAGTGAAAAAAAAATTAGACCCCGAGGATAGTCATGGTCATAGCAAGAAGTTTACTTACAAGAGGAATTAAAGATTAATTTTAAATTTAATGTTTCCAGACTTGTGTGACCGTTCATTTTCAAAGAATTGCCTGTATAAACCAAATTTGACTGTTAATTGACTTCATTAAAACCAGAGCAGGGCTGCAGTGAACCGCAGCTCAGAACCTCAAGGTACCGCCTAAGAGTCTGCAGTGCACCCCTTCGTGTCCCACCTTAGTTCTGCTCTGGATTGAAACGGAAGTCTTTTCAAGGACCCGCATTTTAAACTAATTAAATGTGTTGAATGAACACCCAGACACCAAACCAGGTATCACAAGATGGAAGTATAAACCATACAGCTCCTGATTTGTCCAAAGTATAACTGGGGGAGCTACAGGTTTCAAACAAAACGTCTCTGCCACCAAGGTAGCCCTTGCTTGTGGACTTTGCTCGAATTCATAAAAAAGTGTTGCATGGATGAATTAAGGCTCCCTCAAAAGTTTTACAGCTTCACAACAGGAAAACCAAGGGTGTAGCTCCTGTATCTCACAGACAGTTAAGGCAGTGTCTGCTTGTACTTTATATGTAGGAGATTAGCTACTTTTCCATTTTTACCTTGCAATCAAATCGTGAAAACTAGATCATTTTATTTTCTTGGCTTGAATCCAGTTCACTTCTGCTCTGACTGAATTCTATTACCATCCAGCAGAGGCAACGGTTCCCAGCCTGTGTTTCATTACTGTCTCACTACGAAAGAAAATTAAATTTAAATTCTCCTTAAAAAGAGACATTAAGTACTATAGAATATGACTTTAGAAACCAGTGTGATACCTCTCAGATTAAAAAAAAAAAAGTCTTCCCTCCTGGACGGTAATCCATTTTGTTCCCGTGGGACTGATTTTGTGTTTGATGGGGAGATGAATCAGTGGGCTTTCTGCAGTCACTGGATGACATCAATAAACCTTTCTTTGGCTCGGAGACAAAGAAAGGTTTTGGTCACCACATATCACAGGGAAGAGAGCTGATGTGAAAGCTGAGCAGAAAGACAGAGAGGAGAAGGCGGCAGAAAGCACAGCCTTTGTTTTTCTAAGAGGACCGTGAGATAGCCGAGCTTGGGGTAGGAAGCAGATGGCTACCCGCCCGCACAATCACCCCTACAACTTCCTTCTATGCCACAGGAGGCTGGGTGGAATTTTCCATCACGTTAGAGAACTAGAGAAGCATCTTGGTCCACTCAGTTTTCCATAATGGAGCACGTCTATCATTTTTTCCCTGAGTTTCTTTTGACACGTGCAATGCTACTGGATGACCTGTCTCACATAACTATGAATATGGACACAAACAAAACGGGGGAAATAAATACGTAGAACTACAGAGACATGGTTATGTAGGTAAACAGAACTGGACTCACCTATATGCAAAGAAACGTCCTGGACCTTTAAAAAGTATAACATAAGTTAATCTTCCTGGCAATGTGTGTGTGTGTGTGTGTGTGTGTGTGTGTGTGTGTGTGTGTGTGTGTGTGT